>JARQZK010002950.1:315000-370000 GCA_030704885.1 Cynegetis impunctata | reverse complement strand
TAATTTTATATATATATATATATATATATATATATATATATTTATATATATATATATATATATATATATATATATATAAATATATATATATATATATATATATATATATATATATATATATATATATATATATATATATATATTATGTGTGGAGAATAATGTATTTTGTTCGTGTTCATAAAAAATTATTTATTGTTATAGGTGACAAATGATAACAATAACAAATCATTTATAGTTATAATAAATATTTCATGATTATTCAAAAAATGAGGGTTAGTATTATTCAACAATCAATTCATGAAAAATATACAAGTAGACTCTAGTCAATTTGATATATAACTTAGGAAAATTCTTGAATAATTTAAAAATTATCAAACAGCTTTCCAAGGGAGCTGATTATATATAAGTATACCGCGACGCGAAATCTGCATTCACAATCCAACAGTAAATTATAGAAAATGTCACTGTTGCAAAGTAGACATTCTTGTCAGGAAGTAGGTATTTGTTCTCGTGGCGGAACTCTGCAATTTCGATCTAAACGATGCATTGTTGGTTTCCAATATATTTGGCGGAGGGCGCTATGGGCTGTTATCCATAAATAGTCGCGATTTGTATTGGGGAACAATTAGAAACATGTTAATTCCCTCCGAATAAAATAAGCTGCACTGAAAAGATCCAGTAAGCTCGAAACAGCTGTATGCAGATTTTGAGTCGGGGTGATTTGACATTTTCTATAATTAACTGTTGCGTTGTGAATGCAGATTTCGCGTCGCGGTATACTTATATATAACCAGTTCCCTTGGAAAGTTCTTTGATAATTTTTAAATTATTGAAGAATTTTCATTGTTCACTATGTGTAATCATTTATTATTATCAAATTTTGTCCTCTTAATTTGCCAAATTGAAATTTTTTGACCTCCACTTTGTTCGTGAAATAGTCGAATAAAATATCATTAGTGATTGAATTTCCGTATAAGTCTGCCGATTTATTTCTTACCTAGACTGATTTGGTTGAAAACAACACGAATCCGCATGACGAGTGATGTTTACTTCGATCAAATCAGTAAAGTTTAGAAATAATAACAAACTCATAAGATATTAAAATTGAAAATTGTTATCAATATCGTTTTATTATGAATATAAATTTTCACCAAGTATCGGCCTCATTTATTAATGGATCGTATATATATATTGCCAATTTCATGAAATGGAACCTACATTCATCGGAATCCAACTCTCAATTAAATTAAAAAAACAGTAAATTAAAATAAATATTAATTTTAAAGATAAGCATTATGACAATAAAAAGCGCAAAGTAACCAAAACTGACAATACATAACTAACCATAAATATAGGTCCTGACAGCAGCAATATCTTATCATGAATATTCCATGAAACCTCAGCTGATGTGATAAATGAAAAAGTTAAATGAATGGCACGTAATAAGCTGAAACCAGAATATTTCCCTCAAATAATACGAAGTTGTCATTTATGTAGAACGTGTTGTTAACAAAGTATTAGTTTGGATACTGTAATTTTGTAATATTTTATCTCATCGACGATTGATAACAAACACGAGGATATGTATATAAACAGATAATTGGTAGCTGACAGAAAGAATAACACTCACCATCCTCATGCTCTCAGCAATTCAAAATTGTCAAGATAAGCACAAAAACCGGGTTATCAAAGAATTTACTCTTTTCCATTGTTTGCAATAAATTAAACAAATGATTAAACAAAACAATGTATAACAAATGATAGATAAATTATGAAACTATTAGGAAATAATCATAGAGAATATCATAAACAGCTGACACTTGAATAAAGAAAGATATTAAGTAAATTATTAATTGAAAAAATGTAAATGTGAACAAGGAAAATTCTTCAATAATTTAAAATTATCGAACAATCCTCCAAGGGAGCTGGATATATGTATTTCGCGATGCGAAATCTGCATTCACAACGCAACAGTGAATTATAGAAAATGTCAAGTCCAAACGGTTCAAGATTTGTATATAGCTGTTTCGATCAGAGAGCCTAACTTAGTGTGTATTTATGTATTTATATATTTCATTTTTAGTACGACGATGTTATTTCAACAGTTCACATGAAAAATTATATTCGCTATATTTAGGGTTGCCGTCACTTAAATTGCTGACGCCGGACAAAAAATTTAAAAACCCTGGACTTTTGGGTGGGAATTTGGTTCTTTCCCGGACACCCCGTAAAATATATATTTTTTTCGAATAAAATAAAACATCGTTTATATTTTAATTTTTTCATTCATTCAAACTTCAAACCCCTTGTTTGCTAAAATATCTACTAATATAACACAGTTTACAGTTTTCTTTCTGAAATAATGTGGAAAGAGAAATAACCAGAAACTTTATTTTGGTATCATCAAATAAAAAACAACTTATAATGATAATTTTTGGTAGATCAATATAGATCAAATAGACTACATTCTACATTGTAACAACAAATTATATGATAGGTTATAGTTCGGTTAGATAGGTTACGTAACCAAAAGCCTAAATTATATATTAACTATAAATTAAAAGTAAGTAACAAGTTTCAATTTTAACGAGTTCAAGTTCTTTTTAATAATTTAGCTCAACTTGATATTTTTCAGACTTGCCAATTTCTGTCAAAGTGTCTTTCTTTTCCATCAGGAATTTTTAAAAGAGGGAGCAACTCATCTTTAAAATTATACTTTATTTTGGTCAGAGGAGAAACGGTATGTGTATTTAGCAAGTTTCTCTCTGGATTTAGCTTGTATACGGCTTACGATTATAAATTAATTTTTGACTATGATTTGATTTAATATATTGCCCATCTTAAAATCAATCGGGATTCCCGGACCCAAAATTTGTCCGGGTTTTACCCGGACATATTTTGAAGGCCCCGTCCGGACGACCCCTGGACGCCCCCTAAAGTAGGACAAATCCGGGGAAACCCGGACGGATGGCAACCCTACTATATTATAAATTAATATCAACGATGATCTTTAGAGCAGCATTTCCACTAAGTTTCATTAGAAATAGTAGTAATAGTTAGTTGTAGAGTCTTACAAATTATTACACTTAAGAAGTTCAGACACAGGATTAGTTTATTTCTAGCACGTAGAGTGACATGGTGGTCAAACGGTGTCCACCATTTGAATGAACATTTTTGTTGCCTACCGGATGTGGTGGGTAACTATATATTGTCCACCAGACCTTTACATTAATTTGGCCGCGGTGGGCAGCGTCTATCCACCATAGCCATACAAACGCTAGGAAAGAGTATTAAGATTGCATTTACCAATGTTCTCGTTATGTTGGTTTTTGCTCTGGTGCAGTAGCGGATTTAGATATTTTCCACTAGTAGGCTATTCAAATTTTGCCGCCTCTACCGACCTCTACAATAAGATACCCAAGTTCACAATCATATTAATTACAATTTTTTTGTCGATGAAATTATAACTCATGATTTCCGCACTTTCGTTCTAATTAGACCACCTTTTTCCTGTTATTTGTATGTTTGTGAACTAGGGGGTCGATGTGTCAGTTCCTAAATCAATAGTACAAACTGAATCACTAGTACTACTAATAAGGCAGGGTGAGGTATACATACGTTAATACTACTTACACAATAATGTACGTAATTAAATAATTTTCAACGCTTTCACTTTCAAAGTTCAAAAACAATATATATTCAATTATCTGATAACAATCCGGTTGATGATACATTAAGTGATGAAAGTTTTACAATACCTTTTTGCGCGATTTTTTAGTCGCGTATAAAATGTTGTTCATTAGTTTTGACTATGCACAAACGGGCTAAGGCGTTTAACTTTTCCTGACTTTAGTTAGATCTTAGACAAATTTTCACCCGTTTCAAGCAAGAAAGGAACTCAAAAAAAGTACAAAAATTCTCATTTTTGAGCTCAAAAATTAACTACCAGGTAGTTTTGCGAGCGTTTTTGACTCGAAATTAGCGGGAAGTTACAGGAAAGTTACAGAAACAGCCTGCAGGGTTTACCTTTTTACAGAATTCTTGAAATTTTTTTCGAAAACGATATCTCATGAATTAATGAATGAATGAAAATACGTTTATTCAAGATTTCTGGGGGTTGGGGTACATTTTTGTTATCTAGCTAAATATTTTATTGTGGGAAGTTATAAGGTTTTACAACCTTCTTCAACCCTGGCTTTACTTAATTAATTCTCTAACATTTACAATATTAATAAAAAAAAAACCTAATTTTTCCTATCTTTGGGGGGAATGCGGCTGCGGCCGACTTTTTTGCTAATTACGTGCCATTCGGTCCAAGGTCAATATATCTCATGAATTGATCAACCGATTTTCATGCTCTCTGGGTCAATCGACGCAGTTCAATAGGAAAGAGAGCTGAGCGAATTTTGAAATTGTTCGGTTTGGTAGTCTAAGAGGTATTCCAAAAACATTTTTGTAAAAATTTAATTTTTGCGATTTCTCAACTTCGACAGCGCCAAATCGGTTGCAATTCTCAAGAATTTGTTGAAATTCTTTCGATTGCAGAAAAAAATTATGAGAAGTTTATATAAACATACATAAAGCCATATAAATTTCGTCAACTACCGCCACTTTTACGTAGATATTTCTTGTTTTTCCGTGGTTTTTTTCTTTTTGAATAAAATGAATTATTTTCTAATTTTTATAACAGTTTGCTATTATCGCATGCTTCTTCAGTACGAGATGTACTTTTAATTTTTTTTTTTCAAGAAAATATACTTATTATTTTCTAATTTTTATTACCGTTTTTTATTAAAGCGTGGGTTTTCAAACCATGATTTATTCCATTCTAATCGCATCTCGACAAGATGCACTTCGCGCAAAAAATACGATTTAAGTGACGGAGCTCTGCTGCTTACGCATTTTTAAAATTTCTATACAATCATTGGATGAATCCAAGGCAGAATTATAATATACCTGATAGGAGTATAAAGGAGCATCCCAGAAAAATCTACCACTTATTAAGTACCTACTTAATATACAGAACGATCATGAATACATATAATGACATTGACGTACACACTCAAATAGATACTTATGACTTATTTTATGGCGGAAGTATGAACGTGATACTGTAGAGAATTTGCTTGATAAATAATTGACCTTCCTGGTAGTTCAATGTTAATTAATAGGTACCCAATTACTTGTACATGCATATGGGAGTTATCATAAATTTGATACCAAATACTTCGTAAATTTAAGGAAGAAAATTCTTGATATTATTCGGCTATAATGAAAAAAATTATAGTTTGTATCATAAATCTTCAGAAATTTTGGATGTAAAGTAACGTCACCACCCGTCTCATAAAAAGATTTTCCCTATTAAGTATATAAATTAAACCTACATTCGATTTCGAAAAATGCTCCTAATGTAGATATTCAAATCTAAGGAATCTAAGCGATTAAAGATTCTTTGGAATTTGTCCAGTTGCTTAAAAAATATCTTTGTACCTTAAAAATACAATAGGTACATCTATAAAAGCAACAAGATTTAAACTGGAAGCACTACTAGTGCCCTTGAATTAATATTTTTATTCAGACATTCCAATTAAGATAATAAAGGAATAGAAGCTACTTTGAAACTGATGAGAAAAAACTAGTAATATAACTTTGATATACATTCTACATCTATGAAAAATATTTTCGAAATTATTTACTGCAATTTGAATTTATAAGTTTTTGTGTTATATAATTTTCGAATATTGTGTAAATTTACCATTAATACCCAAATCTAGACAATCATTATATCGCTTGAAGATCTATGAAAGTATAGAACATCCGGATCATCAACATTCTCCACAAAATTATTGTCATATTTCAATGTTCTACACACTATAATTATATAATATAGTGGTACAAAATACGCATGAACATCAGAGCTCCGTCACTAAGGTCGTCTTTTTCACGTGAAGTGCATCGCGTCGAGAGGCTATTGGAAGGGAATAAATTATGGTTTGATTAACCACGCTTTAATAGAAAACCGAAATAAAAATTAATGGTCATTTAAAAACTAATTTATTAATGACAGCTGGCGATTAATGGTTGAGATATTTTAACGTTAACGTTAATAGTTCGAGACCATTAATCGCTACATTAATAAACGAGTTTATTACAAGATTTTTCCGTCGACCTCATCATGAATTGAGTGTAAATTCTTGACTGAAACAAATTTTTATTTTGCATGACAGATACAATATAAATTTCTATGTTCTTTTCGATATATTTATATTTATGCTCCCGATGGAACAATTTGAGAAATTCATAGATGGAATATTAGACATGTGACATTCTGAATAGTTCACATTACCTACAATATCCGATAAGGAATATGTGGAACTGGTGGAAGCTGAAGTGTTAACTACTTTCGAGCGATTATTGCATAAAAATTTTTCCGCAGTTTCTACTTTATTTTGTATAGAGTTAAAATTTTCGATTTGAATTATGAATTCCTTTTCTCTGTGGAATAACAGTGCAGACACAGAATAATTCAACTATTCCGTGCTGAATACTTCTGTGTTTGGTTGCCCATGACAATCATACATTGAAATAAGAGAAATTGTACATTAAAATGGGTCATTAATGATCAATTTCGTGTACGTTAAAGTAAGCTTTTATTTAGAGGTCGACGGAAAAAAATTATTTATTCTATTTTTAAAAACGCGAAGTGCATGCTTTCAATGGAAATTCAAAACGGAATAGTCTCCGCGAAGTGCAGCACGATTTATGAATAGAGTTGAAACCTAAAAAGATCGTATTTCAACATAAACTCAATACGCGTACCAAATTTCAAACCTGTAACTCTAACTCAATCTGCAGGAGCTGTGGTATTGAGCAAATTTTCAAACCCCACGAAAAAACAAGTAATATCTACGTGAAAATGGCGGCGGTAGTAAAAATTTAACCCAATTTTGAGTTTAGTTCTTCCTTGAATACCAGATACATCAATTTCGAAAATCGTGGTCTCAGTGTTCTAAAACGGATTTAATTAAACAAGTGCGAGTCGGACTCGCGCACGAAGGGTTCCGTACCATTGACTATGCCCCCCTTGAATATTTATTTTATTTTAATTTTATTATTTATTAAATATACAATTTAGTATTTTGTGAATATTTCCAGCCTGGTGACAGACAGATGGACGGACGGACAGACAGCGAAGTCTTAGTGATAGGGTTCCGTTTCTACCCTTTGGGTACGGAACCCTAAAAAAACCCACTCCTGCACCTACTGTAAACTTTCGATCCGCTGAATAGTCCATTATTTTCAGAGAAAATAAGACTGAAAATTAAGTTACTTTTCAGAAAGTATAGTTTCAATCGTACTATTAAATTGAACTTCTGGTAAAAAAATCTTCGTTGAGAAGAAGCAAGTATAAAAGTTCAATTGAGTAGAGTTTTTAGGTCTTTATAAAGAAATAAAAAAACTAACTTTTCACAGGTTGAAATAAAAATCTATTGAGTAATTTCGTCATAACATTGACTTCATCTCGTACTAAACTATGGTATTACAAAACAATCTATTTATACGAAAATTGAATAATATAACAGAGGGGTTCCTAGAAAAACTAAATAACAATAAGCAATTCATTCAGAGCTATTAGTAGGTACATTGAACAGATTAAGGAGAGGAGAAGGGTTTACTTCAATCTGGTCGTTAACTAAATTTCCGGAATTTTTATATTTATTGATGTACCTATAGGGATTCCCAACAGTTGGTTTTATGGAGACTATTTTCAAATTGTAATATATTATAATTGTGATTAAAGGTTTGGTTTTCTTGAATAAGATGGCACGCATAATTAGAGTCAGTTTTCTGCTTAATATAGCTACGTTGGTGTTCGTGTATTCGAGTTTTGAAATTTCTAATTGTACGTCCTATATAGAATTTTTCACAATCGTTACAGTCGAGTTTATAAACACCGGTACGTTCATCTCTATGAATGTTTGATTTGTTGTTTTTAATCAATTTTCCAATGCTATTATTGGTTTTATATGAAATTTTGATATTTTGTTTTTGAAAAAACAATTTCAGGTTTTCGGAAGGTTTGCCCAAGTATGTTAAACTGTTGAAAACTCTACTTTTGAAATTGCCATGTTGTATTTTTTCTTCAGAGGAAAAAATACAAAATGGCAATTTCAGAAATTTACCCACTTATATCCGAGAAAAGTAGAGTATTTAACAGTTTAACATACTTGGGCAAACCTTCCGAAAACCTGAAATTGTTTTTTCAAAAACAAAATTTCAAAACTTCATATAAAACCAATTATAGCATTGGAAAATTGATTAAAAACAACAAATCAAAAATTCATAGAGATGAACGTACTGGTGTTTATAAACTCGACTGCAACGATTGTGAAAAATTCTATATAGGACGTACAATTAGAAATTTCAAAACTCGAATACACGTACACCAACGTAGCTATATTAAGCAGAAAACTGACGCTAATTATGCGTGCCATCTTATTCAAGAAAACCATACCTTTAATCACAATTTTAATATATTACAATTTGAAAATAGTCTCCATAAAACCAACTGTTGGGAATCCCTATACATCAATAAATATAAAAATTCCGGAAATTTAGTTAACGACCAGATTAAAGTAAACCCTTCTCCTCTTCTTAATCTGTTCAAATAGCTCTGAATGAATTGCTTATTATTATTTAGTGTCTCTAGGAACCCCTCTGTTATATTCAATTTTCGTATAGATTGTTTTGTAATACCATAGTTTAGTACGAGATGAAGTCAATGTTATGACGAAACGCGTTTACTCAATAGATTTTTATTTCAACCTGTGAAAAGTTAGTTTTTTTATTTCTTTATAAAGTTATGAATATGAACTTTCACCAAGTAAATGCCAATTCCATTCAACAGGAGTTTGTAGGTGCTTTGTGTAAATTTTGACCAACAGAATAAATACCTATATAGATTCGGAAAACGCAAGTTTTGTAATAGTATCGGTTTATATTGGCGGTTAGCCCATTAGAATAAAGGTTTTGAATTGATTTTGAATTCGATCCATTACAAAACTTTATCATTCACTTTCGAAAGCTGAATAAGTGAAAATGGCATATATGATAAAATGTACTTACAGTAAACAATTCAATACTAATTTTGCCAGGCTAACACTAATAAACATGTGGAAACTGATTTCTCTCCATGTCAAATACGAATGCAACCAGATACATCCGAAAACGCCAAAAATTATGAGCTCAGTAGTGTAATCCCACATTTTTCATGTAAACTAATGAAACTAGAAAAACTTTCTTGAAGAACATATCAGATTGAATCCAAATTTATACCCTTCTACAACTCCTTTATCATTTCTAAATTGGCTATTATTATTATTATTATGAAAATCATGATAATTTTGCAATTTAAATTGGAGCCCATTAAAACGATGATAAATTATCCACATTTGTTTAACAACGAAATTACATTACAAGGTGGCACATATTGAAGCAAGAAGGAATCAAACTTGTTGTTTAAAAAGGGTCCGATTTGTGGTTTCGTCAAACTTGTAACAAACGCGGGAGCAGCAGAGCTCCGCCACTAGGGTTTTATTTTTCGCGCGAAATGCATCGCGTCGAGATGCGATTCGAACGGAATAAATTATGATTTGAAATACCACGCTTTAATAGCAAACCGAAATGAAAATTAGAAACTAATTAATTTTATTAAAAGAAAAAACATTCGCGAAGTGCAGCGCACTGAAAAACCACGCTTTAATAGCAAATTGTAATGAAAATTCTAAAATTATTTATTTGGTTCAAAAATAAAAAATTCGTGAAGCGCATCGCGTACTGATAGCGAAGCAGGTCGAGATGCGATTCGAATGGAATCCTCCGCGAAGTGCAGCGTGGTTGGGGAAAAGAGTGGAAACTCACAAAGAATAGAATTTCAAATGAACTCAACCTTCATCATGAATTTCAACCCTCTGAGTCTAACTCAATCTACAGAAGCTGTGCAGTCAAAAACTTTCAAAAATCACGAAAAAACAAGAAATATTTACGTAAAAATGCTGGCGGTTTGAAAAATTTGATAGTTTCGTTCTGCCTCGAAAACAACCCCAGATTACAATACCCGAAAAAAAGAAAAAAAATATATATATATATATATATATATATATATATATATATATATATATATATATATATATATATATATATATATATACTTATATATATTTCTGACATAAAAAAAATTCGAATGTCTAAAACGGATAAGAAAACTAGTCCCGCTGACTCCCGCCCCGCACCTGACTGTCGACTTTCGAAGAAAAGATAGCGCTGTTTTGAACTTGTTAGATCTCATCAGTGTTGCTCATTACTCAAAACTGAAGAGCTAGAATTATTACCGATGTTTCTATAATTTAGCGTTCTGATGTCAATTCAATATGCTGATCTATATAGTATAGAGAATAGGTATATGATATTTTTTCCTGGTAATCTACCATGAAACAATTCCCATAACGCAGTAGGTAAATAAACATCTTCATAGAGCTTCCTCTCCAGCATGAATTATGTATAATGATATGTCGCGCATTCAATGACGCTCGAAATATTTCCACCTTGAAGCAGTTTTGCCTGATTTCAATAATTATGCGGACCGCGCATTCAGGTCAAGTCTTACGAAAACATTGCATTCCAGGTAATCCGTGTATGTGATGGGGTCAATTGTAATTCAAGTTCCAGAATATAAAGTTCTGAAGGATATATAATTATTTTTTCCGTCGACCTCTAAATAACAGCTTACTTTAAGGTACACGAAATTGATCATTGATGACCCATTTTAATGTACCGGGTGTCTGATTATGAGAGGCACGCGGCTGTATCACAAACTATTCGTCGTAGAGACTTACGGTAAAAAATTTCTAAACCAAAGTGGCCAACAGAAAATCCTGGAAATTATTTTCAGGTTTCTAAGATGGACGCCAGGGAGCGTCACCGCCATCTGAAACTTTTAAAGTGATTTTTTTCTGAAATTCATCTGGTGAATATACCAACAAATTATTTTTTGTTTAAAGCTGAGCTTCATTCGAGTTATTTTTATTTGACACTTTTTGACTTATCTACTGAAATGAAGTGGTGGGGGTTGATTCAATGTTTTTTTGAATAAACAGCTGTAACTCCTGAACGACTGAACGGATTTCAACAATGTTAATCTCGTTGGGAAAAGCATTTATTGCTTCATCGAAAACATTTTATCTGTGGTCTGTCAAATTTTTAGTTATGCCGGTAGAGAGCGTTTTTTGATATAACAGAAAATTGCTAATTTCTCTAAAAAATTAAATGCAAAAACATAACTTTTTTTCCATAAAATGTATTATGATGATGCCAAAATAGGCTAGTGAAAACCGTATCTCGATATCTTATTCCTAGCCTAAAATATCGAAGAAAGAAAATTTAGTTATCATATGATTCAAAAAGACGCCTTCACACCGGTTTTTATTTTCATTTATCTATATTGTTCCAAGAATCAATAATGAAATTTCATCATTCAATGATTATCATATAGGTACTACTATTCTTAGTTCAAAAAAATTTTATAAAATCGTTTAGGGGCATAATAATCAATAAATATAATTTGTGAAAGTGCAAGAAGGTAGTCAGAATAAGAAGAGAAGGCCATGAAGTAAAAATAAATGCCTAAAATCCACTTGTCAACAAATATTAAAAATGAACTTATAATGGCAGTGCAATGAGTTTTTGTGGCACACACAAGTAAGATATACAAGATTATATAGAACTCGATTTCCAAATTGGTGTTCACGCCATGCGAGAATTTGTTGGGCATATTTGAAGAAAATAGAGAATTTTCATCTGAAATTTATAGGGTCGAAGCTGCCAGTATTACGCAAATTTCGGACTAAACGCGGAAAAATTCTCGCATGGCGTAGACGCCGAATATAGAGCACTGTATATTCTTTGTGCCAATGCCACATTTTGAAGAATTTCAAAATATACCGTCAGTGATATCAACAGCTTCATTGTTTGTAAAATATATTTCAATCTTTTTCAATCCTTACTTTTGTGTGCCACAAAAACTTATTAAACTGCCACTATATGTATAATTTTAGTATTTGTTGACAAGTTGATTTTAGGCTAAAAATTTGACAGACCACAGATAAAATGTTTTCGATGGAGCAATAAATGCTTTTCCCAACGAGATCAACTTTGTTGAAATCCGTTCAGTCGTTCAGGAGTTACAGCTGTTTATTCAAAAAACATTGAATCAACCCCCACCACTACATTTCAATAGATACGTCAAAAAGTGTCAAATAAAAATGACTCGAATGAAGCTCAGCTTTAAACAGAAAATATTTTTCGGTATATTCGCTAGATGAATTTCAGAAAAAAATCACTTTAAAAGTTTCAGATGGCGGTTACGCCCCCTGACGGCCATCTTAGAAACCTGAAAATAATTTCCAGGATTTTCTGTTGGCCACTTTGGTTATAAAATTTTTCACCGTAAGTCTCTACGACGTATAGTTTGTGAGATACAGCCGCGCGACTCTCTTAATCAGACACCCGGTACAATTTCTCGTATTTTAATGTATGATTGTCATTGGCAACCAAACACAGAAGTAATCACTTATTCAGCACGGAATAGTTGAATTATTCTGTGTCTGTACTGTTATTCCACAGAGAAAAGGAATTCATAATTCAAATCGAGAAATTTAACTCTATACAAAATAAAGTAGAAACTGCGGAAAAAATTTTATGCAATAATCGTTCGAGAGTATTTAACACTTACTCTTCCACCAGCTCCACATATTCCTTATCGGATATTGTAGGTAATGTGAACTATTCAGAATGTCACATGTCTAATATTCCATCTATGAATTTCTCAAATTATTCCATCGGGAGCATAAATATAAATATATCGAAATGAACATAGAAATTTATATTGTGTCAAGTGTATCTGTTATGCAAAATAAAAATTTATTTCAATCAAGAATTTATACTCAATTCATGATGAGGTCGACGGAAAAATCTTGTAATAAACTCGTTTATCAATGTAGCGATTAATGGTCTCGAACTATTAATGCGCTCGCTCCGCTCGCGTGTTAAAATATCTCAACCATTAATCGCTGTCATTTATAAACTAGTTTATTAAATAACTATTAAAGAAAACTTTCAATTCTCTGAAACTATATATGATACCTGAATATGTATTTTCGATGAAAAATGACAATTCAATCATAGATTTGATACCATCCTCGATACCATCTGAATTTGTATTTTTTTATATTTTCAGTCGTATTTTCCTCGAAAGCAACGTATCCAAAATCAACAGTTGGAGTGCGGGAGTAGTTTAATTATCCATTTTAGACCTTCTAGACCACGATTTTTCGAATATTTTTTGATGTCGGATATATATATAATTTTTTGTTTAGCATCTTCAACGGTTATCATCAAAACAAATGAGCTACTGAAATTTGGTATCTGGGATTGTTTCTATGGCAGATCGAAACTATCATCATTTGGGCAAATTTTCCAACTGCCGCCATTTTTACATAGATATTAAATTTGTTGTTTTTTCTTGGTTTTCGAAAATTTTCTCAACTCCACAGCTTTTGAAGTTTAACTTAAAAATTTGGTACCTGGATTGAGTTCATGTTGAAATACGGTACTTTGTTGGTATCAACTCTTTTCCTCCACCGTTCTGAACTTCGCAGAGACTTTTCCGTTCGAATCACGTTTTTTATCAGATTTTTCGAGCACGATTATTGAACATATTTCGGAGTAGAGAATGATTTAAGTCAATCATGATGTAGTTTGAGCAAGTTTTCTTGAAGGATTACCTATACCCTCCGCCCCTAATTTAATTTCTTGTTGTATTCGTTTTTCCCTAGGTAAAAATTATGTCAAACTGAGATACCAAGATTTCACTATTCCATTCTATCGGAAGGAGCCAACGTATCAATATAATGACCGTTAAAATGAAACATGTGTTTTTCTAATAATATTTTTATGAGGTTTAACCAAGTGACGGGCCATCAATTCAAAATTTGAGATATATAGAATTTTACATTAATTACTAGCTACAATAAATATTATAGAGTTATTGTTGACGAAAAACTATAAAATGCACTTGGAAAAATGTCCTCTGAACAGAAAAACCATTCAATGGTGTTTAATAGCAATACCAAAATTCGTAAATTGGGTTAAAACATGACACCAAATTACGAAGACCCATGGAATACAAAAAAAAGGCATTATCAGCTGAGCTTCTTCACTGTATTTTATCCTTTTTGCTCTTTTTTTAGATGCAATTTCTTAATTCCCGAAGCCAATTTGAATGATGGCAGCGAGGGGTTAACCGCGCTAGGAAATCATGTACACTAAAATACTAAATTGCATAAAATTGCATAAAATTGCAAAAAATTGCATAAAATTGCAAAAATTTGCAAAATATTGCATAAAATTGCAAAAAATTGCATACAATTGCAAAAAACTGCAGAAAATTGCGAAAAATTGCATAAAATTGCAAAATTTCCAAAAAATTTCAGAAAATACCAACAAAAATTTCAAATAATGAAACGAAAAATTTTAAGAAAAATTGCAAAATATTGTACGAAATTGTAAAAAATTGCAAAAAAATTTCAGAAAATTCATAGAGAAATTTCAGAAAATTTTACAAATTTAATAATGAAACTAATAATTATACATAAGTATACCAAGTTAAAATGTTCAAATAAATAGTATAGGTATACAGGGTGTCCTAATTGCCATGGGCTACTATTGCTATCTCGGTAACTATAAGAACTACAAGGTTGGTCAAATTAGAAAAAAAATGTGCAGGTTTTGAAGGACATTGAAAATCTAGTTTCATAATTGAAAAACAAAAATTCTATTTTGAGCTACGGGGGTTTTTCGAGAAATTGCTCAAAATTATTTGATTTAAATATCTCAAAAATTATAATTTTCACAAAAAATTAGTGAGAAGAAAAATTTATGGATTGTAGACGTTCTTCAATTTGGTATTTTTCTAGGAAATTTGGTTTGTCTAGTTTTCGGTATATTACCATCAAGTTACTTTTTTCAAATACGGACCTGTATTTTTTATTCCGTTTCTCGAAAAAACTTTTTTTTCAGATTTTAACGATGTTTCACATGTTCATATTTGTTTGCGTTTTAATGATAAAAAGCCAAAATTGAAGCTGTATTGAGTTTGAAAAAAAATGAGAACATCAGAGGTGGCTTAGACTACCAATAAAACAATTGTCTATTTTAATAACATAAACAGACTGTTGCAGCGTGTAATGAAATAAACTGTTTATTAAGTTTTTAAACATTCAAACTTTTTACCATTCAATTAAATTCAAGTTATGTAATAAACCTCAAAACTTGACCATCCTTGTAGTTTTTATAGTAACCGAGATAGCAATAGTGAACATGGTAATTAGGACAACCTGTATATGTAAAATTTATTCAAAATTTTGTTTGAATAATGTACGAGTATTTATGCGAAAACGGTCTTACGGTGCCCTTAAGGACCTTGGGACCAAAGAAAATGAAATTTTCCTCAACTATCTTCCCGATAACTCTTCCTATATAGTATTATACCATCTGAGTAGTAAACAGCGTAATAATTTTCTAGTGATTTGATCACAAAAGGTTGTGAATAGGATGAGTTTAAATTGGTGCTTCTTTTATTTGACATCGCTCTCGATAGCCGATCGGAGCTTAATCTGAAATGAAATAGAACTTCAATTGTTTTTGTATATTTAAAAGTTAAAAGTTTATTTTATACTGTGGTCGATTTTCATTGAGTAAGCAGCATAAAGTTGTTTTTCTTATAGTTACAATTTTTTCTTTAACCTTTACATCAACGTAAGGACTTGTTGGTTCCAGATTTTGTGGAATATCAAACGATGTCACATTTTTCAAAATTGAGGATATCCTCATCAGGAGGTGTGGAGATATCTTCAGAAAAATAGTCTCTGAACAGAGATATTTCTTCTTAATTGAAATTTTCATCGATCTTTCCATGTGCAACCTACCCATCACAAATAGAAGTCGTAACAAAATTTAGGTTATTCTTGTGGACATCAGTCCAATGTTCCCTAGCATTCAGTTTGACGCGATAACGAACTATAGAAAATATAATAACATGAATATCATGGAAGTTTTCAAAATATTATGAAATAAATGCAAAAATTCCAGAAAAGTCCACAAATTGACAATAAACTTCCGAAAAATTTTCATAAAATTGCAAAAAATTGCAGAAAATTGCAGAAAAATTACAGAAAATTGCAGAAAATTGCAAAAAATTGCAGAAAATTGCAGAAAATTGCAAAAAATTCCTAGACGTTGTACACCAAAATTGCACCGCGGTCAACCCCTCGGATGGCAGAGAAGCACAAAGCTTGAATCCCTGCAAAAAAGCATGAAATTCCTAAAGAAAACTTTCAAATAACACCTCCCCAATATCAACAGAATTCACGTACGTAGGTTTTGAGCCTTCTAACTGAATTTGGAATGGATAATCGACAAACCTCAAAAACGCTTGAAATTTCAATATAAAAATTAGGCAGTAAAAAAAACAATTCAAACCTCCAGTGAAACAATTCAAACCTCCAGTGTGTAATTTCCTAACATCAAACTCAATCCACGTACCAAATTTCAACCCCTAACTCAATCAGAGAAGCTATGGAGGTGAGCAAAACCTCAAAACATACGAAAAAATATGAAATCTCTACAATAAAATAGTTGACGCCACTACGCTGCACTTCCATCATATCAACTCAATCCACTTATAAAATTATGTAATTCATCAAATTGTGCGAATATAAGACTCAAGAAATTCGAAAAAAGGCGAGTTTTGATATTTGTGCCTGAATATTTGCTCACATAAGTCACCTATTCGAACAATTTGATAAATTGCATAAATTTGACAGTGGATTATTCTCTGCTTTTGGCTCTAGGTACTTACTTCTGTGAAAAAACATTATCCTAAATGAAATACACAGAAAATGTCTACAGTACAAATCAACCGGGGAACATCATAAATCGCTTTTGATAAATTTGATCCACAAGTACAATCAATTGTCAGTGGAAAATCACAGCTACATAAATCTCATTGATTATGATGTTTAAAGTTCATTTCGTAGATATTAAGTATATTTCCTAAACATAGCTAATCAAGTGAGACGGGCCGGTTAGTCGTGCTGGTGGGATTTTGGTAATGGTCTAGTTACCCTAAACAAATGAAAAGTAAATTTGTTATTATATCGTTAAATTTTACCAAGTGTTTCATTTTCTTCAAATACCTAAATATTGAAACATGTTTCACCAAAAGATCAGAGCTGAATAAATAATAAATATGTATATGTATATATATATATATATATATATATATATATATATATATATATTATATTATATATATAATTATATAATGGTCGCCAATTAAAAGGTTTCAATTTCTAAGGGAATCGGCCTAGTTTACACCAATGATAAAAGAATTGTACTTGAAATGATTCACATAAACAAAGAAGATAACGCAATAAATAAAAAATCTGATACACAAAACTAAAGTAGTATTTATACGTATTTATTGACCCAAGCGAATAAAGAAAAATTTTAAGACGGACCTGTAGATGAATGAAGAAAAGCGTCTGGTTAAAATAATTGCGATAACGTAAACCATACAGTTCCTATAAACACGCGTACTTTGTCTTATATTCTTATTTTATTATTTTTGTCATTTTTAATTAAGGTAAAAACCCCCGTTTTGATAGTTGTTGTGTTGATGCGAAGTTTTAATTGTTCAAGTTTTGATTGTTAAGTGAATTTGTTTACATGCAGCGTTTGCTTGGAAGTTTCAATGTTGACAAATGTAATAACACCTAAACCTCAATATTTCAGTAAGTTGTGTTCCTTGAGTTGTAAAATTAATATAATATTGTTGGTTCATTATTTGTAAAAATGTTCTTTGTATATTTTGTAGACGCCCTGAAGAAGGATTAAAATAAATCCGAAAGCTTGGCAAAGATGAACAGAGTATCATTGGTGTAAACTAGGCCGATTCCCTTAGAAATTGAAACCTATATCATATATATATATATATATATATATATATATATATATATATATATATATATATATATATATATATATATATATATATATATATATATATATATATATATGTGTGTATATATATATATATATATATATATATATATATATATATATATATATATATATATATATATATATATATATATATATATATATATATATATATATATATATATATACATACATTTAAAAAATTCCGAAAATCCTGGTACAGAAGTTCAAAACGAATTAAAAAACCAGTCCCGCGCCTCACTCTTCACATTCGATACAATGCAATAGTGGTTTATTTAGAAAATCAATCACAATATAAATAAGATTCATTCACAAGAATAATCGAATAAAAGAATACTCACATAAGGGAGATGTTTAAAATTTCCTTTAGTATCAATAACTTAAATTGCTTATGTTTTGTCCAAAACAAATTAATAAATATTTTCAACTGAACCATGACGGGCTGAATATTTGAAAGCACATAAAATATTATCAAGAGAAATAATCGATTCTACTATAGGTGCAAGGCGATGTGCGTTCATATATTCAGTTATTATTAATATTATCTTGAAATCTGGAAGAAGATATGATAATTAGAGGGCAATTGCTGTCGGTATACTTCAGACTGCTACTTGATCAAAGGTTGGAAAGATAAAAATTATATTTTCGTAAATATACGTTGGCTTATAAACTATTAAGTTTGTTAACATGGAAACATGATACTGGGAAGCAAAAACAGATTAAACTAAAAAAAATAGTGGGAGTTTATCCAGTTTGATGATAAAATAACGAAAAATTCAAGAGAATAGAAGAATACCAAAAATGGTTTGAGAAACAATACTATTCTATTTGATCAAGTTTTATGGAGAACTTTGAGTACAAAAAAGTAATTGTTTTATACAATTAAGTGATAATTTATATAAACAAAACATTCAATGAAAATCAAAGAAAAAAAAGTAAATATTGAAGGCATTCGATTACTAAGTCTAACAGTCAGAATTCAACATCTATGTCGTAAAATAATAGAAAATACTTTAAGCAAACGACCCAAAAATGAACAAGTTTTGAGTACCGGATTCAGAAGGTTTTTAAACAATAAATATTGATCATGCTACAGTTGTACGGTATCAGAAAGTGTCAATCAACGGGTAACATATGCTGAGATGTCTCGTATTTCAGGCATAACTTTTAACTGTCCTCGCAGGACTGACATGCGCTGTCTCCTATTTCAATATTATTGCATATATTACGAAATCGATAATAAAAATGATAATAATAATAAACTTCTTATTCCATTTAGACCTTTTTCATGATATTGGAAAAGTAAGTAGAGAAAAGGGAATACCTTAAGATATGTCACAACATAAACAAATAGAAAAAAAGATAATACAAGAATATCAAAAGCTACATTCCATAAATTCATTCAGATTATAGAATTTTCAAAAAAAGTAGTTCCATGAGGCAGTATTCGATGAAGATTGCCATGTCTTGTCTCATAGTTATGATTCTCAGCATTTTTAACGAATTGAATATTGATATATATATATATATATATATATATATATATATATATATATATATATATATATATATATATATATATATATATATATATATATATATATATATATATATAAATTATATATATATTTATATATATATATATATATATATATATATATATAATATATATATAATTATATATATATATATATATATATATATATATAATATTTATTAATTATATAATTAATATTTTCAGTATGTATTTCAAAAGACGTGTTCAATTACATTTCATTAGAACTGTTTTCCCATGATTTATAATTAATTATTAATTATTCATTATTGTTCAAGCACTATTCGGTAAACTTAATATATAGTAAAGTTAAGTCATCTGTCAATTCTTTAGGAGAATATAACCATAAATTTCGTTTTTATATAATCAGATTGGTCATTAATAAACATAAATATAAAAGTGGACCCAGTACAGAATCATGCTGCATCTGAGAAGTACGTATGTCAGAAAATACTTACATATTTGATTGTTGCTTCATAACGAGAAGACCAGATTATCTATTAGTTAAGTATCGGAATGCGTGCATTGAGGCATACGATTTGTTAAAAAATTGAACAAATAATCAAACCTTTTTTGCATGTCATCAAGTAAAACAAATAATTAGCACATTAAGGCACTAACGCAAGTTAATCTATTTATTTTCGATACCAACTTTGTAGAATATTTGTAACCACGAAACGATTTCGAAGTAAAATACCTATCATGTTATTTTTGAAATTGAAATCGCCAATAAACATTCCCAAAAAGATGCGAATTTTTTGAATTCCGATTTTATCACAAAGGAAAAAACGGATAAAAAAACTACTCCAGCACCTCACTGCTCTCCTTCGATACACTGCAATAGTAGGTACTTTACGGGAAAATACGATTAAAAAGTATAGACAAATTTTGCAATCGATTTTAAACTAAGTGATTCACCAATGAGTTTGACAGTTAGATACTTCTAACTTCAAACATAGCTCAGAAGTCCATTACAATGCAATATTGAGTACCTCGTTTTCTTATCTGCCGTCTAGTCGGAATTAATTATATAAGTAATATATATATATGATCTGCCACTGGTAAGAAAAATTTCTGCCGATTATATATACTTATATATATATATATATATATATATATATATATATATATATATATATATATATATAAGTATATATAATCGGCAGAAATTTTTCTTACCAGTGGCAGATCATGTGGAAATTAATTATGAAGAAGATATACAAAAGTTAGCCTCCTCGGTCTTTTGAGCAATGTATGAAGCTAAAAAACTTGTTTTTCAAGAGTTTTTGCAGTCCCACTCCCCCAAATTGAGTTTCGAAAATTTGTACGTGAATTGAGTTAATATTAGTGCCCTTCGGAGGTATTTTAATCGCTGTCATTTTAACGTAGTTTTATTGTGTTTTCGTAGTTCTTGAAAATTTGCGCAACTCTACAGCTTCTGCAAATTGAGTTGTAGGGTTGGAATTTGGTACGTGGATTGTGTTAATGTTGTCGGTTTTAACTCTTCTACTCAACTGCATTTCGAGACGATTATTCCGTTCGACTCGCATCTCTACCTGCTTGTAGGAATGTGCGAAATTCTTTTTACAATAAAATAAATTATTTTTTTATTTTTTATTTGGCTGCTATTAAAGCATGTGACGGAGTCCTGCTGCTAAAGCGTCTTTTTTATTTCACTGGGGACCTATACGTATTAACGCCGGTTCCAAATGAAAATTGGATTGCAAGCAATCAAAATTACCCAAATAATTAATTATTTGAACCACTGCAACTCATAGACATACACAAACATCCATACCTAACCCAGGATAAGCACCCAGCACGCGTGCTTCACAGACGGCCACTGTACATCTTATACACAAGGCGTGTGTAAGAATTTGAAATAAATTATCATAATATAGAATTTTGGTTAGTCATGATGCTATCAAAAAAATATTTATATATCATTTGAGCAAATAAAAATGTAATTATTCACGAAAATTAGAATGAGTTGAAGGTGAAAGGCGCGCATTAGCGAAGCAGTGTATAATAGTAAGCAATAAGCATGGTTATTATCAATTCATTTTCAAAAAACTATGATCATTACAATATGATTACGTTACGGATATTCGTTTTGATTATTCTCACATCCCAAAATTTTTGTAAATTAGAACTCAATCGTAATTGAATTGAATTTCAACAGTATAAGCAATGGAAATAGAAGCTTACAACTAGCATAAAACATTTATGAAAATGAAAAGTAATTATGAATACAGACGATTCAAATTCCTGTTGGCTAAATCGTTCGAATAGTGTCTGATGGAAGAACAAATCAAATCGAAAGTGTATGTTGAACTCCTTCTTCGGCCCTTTATGAATTGTTAAATATGAGTTTACTTTCCTATCGTTCTACATTGATATACAGTTCCTACTTTCCTGACAGGGAATTCGACGTGGAGCGTTGACCGACTTTCTAATTGCGTCAATTCGGTCTAATGTTGGTCTAATGAGGGTTAGGCAACATTAGGTCGTCAAAAACACGAGTTTTTATAGGTGTAGAACGAAACACTCATGCATATGAACCCATATACAATATACCATTGCCAAAATTGATGGTAAATATTCTGACCCTTAAATTTATCACAGGGTGTAAACCTTTGAATCGGAAAATTTATAATGCACAAGGATCTTCATCGTCATATGAGCAATAACACAATAGCATTAGTCAAATACTAAAAAACGTACAAGAGTCATTTTACTGAGATGAACGAGAAAAGATTAATACCGATGAATACCAAAACATAGACGAAATATTTTTTTATATATTTGAGTGTTCTGTCAGATAATACATAAACTGAAGCATACGAGAAACACGTTTGATTTCGAAAATTACTGTAATTGAATTTATGACGCGGCGTTTCACCACACGGGGGCTTTGTCAGATAGATCAATAATATTGTTATGGATTTTAACGATGTTCTAGCCCCATAAATAAACTCGATAACCTTCTTTTTTATATTGTAAGCGTTGCGTTCTACTCTTGAATTTTGAGAATATGTTATTCAAGAAAAATTAAATCATGATTTTAAATATTATTTTATTAAATTCCTTGATATTATACTTTATACTTTTATATATATATATATATATATATATATATATATATATATATATATATATATATATATACATAAATATATATATATTATATATATATATATTATATATATATATTATATATATATATATATATATATAATATATATATATATATATATATATATATACGAGGTTTGGAAATTAAATTCCGAAAATTTCTTGATAAACACAGACAAATCAAGTTGATGAAAAATTTTATTATCTGCCTTCACAATAGCCCCCTTCCAACTCTATACACCGTTTCCACCGCTCCTGCTACCCCTCCAAGCACACCAGGAAGTCCTCACGACTATCGTCCGACATGTGTGAAAGGACGCATACTATATATATAACACAAAAGCGATCGGCCGATTCCTAACCGATACGGAGTGTTGAGAACCACTGTCATAGCCTCCTCCTCCTCTGCGCCGCCGTGGTAAGTCCATTGAGGTGGCTCTTTATTTTGGGAAACAGGATAAATTCGTACAATGCCAAATACGGGCCATAGGGTGGGTGCGGCATCGTGGAAATGTTTTTTCGAGCCTAAAACTAAAGGAGGAATGGGCCCGCCCATTGTCATGGTGGAGGATCCTCCGAGTTCGGGGCGTACGGGGAAAATACGCGCCCTCAGCTGCTCTAGGACGTCAACATAAAATTGTTCAGTCCCTGTGTAACTTTCCGGAAGACGATCAGCTGACACCAGTTCGACATTCGTGTCGGTACGAGAAGATAGGGGAACACCTTCACGCGGATCGTCTTCCATTGATTCAGGCCCCTTCTTGAACCGTTTGGCCCATTCGAACACGAGTGATTTCGATAGACACTCGTCTCGACGTCTCCATACACTGATTTCAGTTTTCGCAGGATTTTCGCGGGTTATTCACCAGTTTGCAAAAATTGAATCACAAGACTTTGCTTCAAATTCGAGTCATCCATACTACCGACTTGAAATCTATACCAGTCCTAAATGAATGTCCGAATGTCCAGTCTTTGCAATATCACGCTTGCGCATGCTGCAGTAGTGCCAGTTCCAGATTTACTACCAAATTCCCGGAATTTAATTGCCAGACCTCGTATATATAGGTATATTATATTATATACTTACAGCATATCATATTGTCCATTAAAAAGATATTTTCGCCCGATATATGAATCAATAACTTGAGTAATTTCAAATAAAAAGAAAATTAAATTTTTTTTCATATTAAAAAACCATCAAAAGTTCAAAGTTGAATTTATTCAAATTCTATCAATAAATTATAATTTGTTTTTTTCGAAATTCAGTTTTCTTGAGATATACCACTCAAAGAAGCATCTTTACCTAAGTTTTGATTGTTAATCTTGAAATCACAAAATGTTGATGAATGATCTTTCAAATTCCCCGTTTATATTAAGTACTTAAAAACGTTTTCATTTTGTATTGATACATGAAATTAATTTGCATTTTAACTACATAAAATATATTGGTTCTAAAAAACCTCAAAATAGAGCCAGGTCTGAGTACCACAAAGGTGAGCAATGAATACCTACTTACTGAGTGAATAGTTATTCAGAAGAAATATTGTGCACTCGATTGTGCATAGGTAAGTTACATTTCTAAAGGCGAAAACGTAAAAAACAACTGAACCTTTTCGTTGGTAACCTAAGTTGCTTTCAATTTATGTAATAATCATTAATGAAAAATTTCAGGAAATATAATACCTATTAGTATATTTCAACTTGTCAGTAAAACAAGACTGTTCATAATGAATGGCCAAAGTAATTATTTTTTTTTATATTTTTGCTTTATGTATTGAAAAGTCGTAATAATAAATGTAAACTAAATTAGTTTCATTAAAACACATACCAGCAGGCAGAAGGCGAATAGGTGAAAGTGTTCTTAAAGAATTTGGACCGAATGAATTACATTAGGAATGAAACATATTCAGAATATTTCTCCTCGTTGTAAAAAAAACAATTTTATGGTTAAAGTTATTTGTTACATTGGGTTATAAAAGTATCTAACTCAATCAGCAGAAATCGTAAGGCGGTTGTAATCTGTTTTATTTCTTGTTCTCTTGTTGCTGGTTCTGTTAGTTGAAAAGATATAGAAATTAATGAGTTCACTACTGACTGTTTTTGTGAAGGGTGGTGGTGGGATTGTGCGTTCAGGTATCTGTTAGTGTGTGTTGTTTTGCGATATACGCTGAAGACAAAATGGATATAAATACACCGACATCAAAAATGCCATCAAAAAACAAGAAAATCCAATAAAAACATCAAAAAATAACGCCGAAGAATCCAGACAAAAGCATTACTTCCATACGTAACTTCCATACGTAAAAGGAATTACAGATAAAATTGGAAGTCTTGAGAAAAAATAACATAACACCAATATTTAAACCTCAGAGAACAACAGCCAATATACTTGGAAGCCCGAAAGATAAAATCGGACTAGAAAAACACGGCGCCAAAAGCATACCTTGTACAGACTGCGACCAAACATACATAAGACAAACGAACAGAAAAATATCAGCAATAATCCAAAAACATAAAAATAGCGTCAGGAACAAACAAACAACATCAGCAATATTTCAACATTATCAAGCAACAGGCCACAGAATCGATTTTGACCGATCAAGAGAAATAGCATCCATAGAAAACTACAGCGTCCGTACCATAAATGAAGCTCTAGAAATAGAAAAATCAGGACATCTTAACAAACGAGACTATGCTCTAAATATTCCACTAACTTGGAAAACAATTTAAAAGACACGAAAACGCCTAAAACAACACAAGATGTAACAACTAACATCGAGGAAGAAAATATAAGCCAAGAAGTGAAGGGGCTGAGCCTATGCAGCGAACCGGCCAGTCAGGAAACGGAACCAGCCAATGCCAATAAAACCCAGACACAAGTAGATGCGAATAGATGATGCCGTCCAGTCACCAGACGTGCAGCAGCACTTGGAATTGACAAATGAGATTTTGGCGAAACGTCGTGAATATATAGTATACCACGTGTTCCAGAATGAACCAACATTGCTATCTCGGTTAATATAGGATATTGAAAAGGGTTAAATCTGAAATGGTTTAGTTAGACAATTCCTGGCTGATTTCATATCTCCTTTCGGATTTGATTTATCTTTATTCGTTTCTGAAATAAACAAGTAAGCAACGGCACATAAATGAGCGTAAAGCAGGACTTATAAACGACAAACTGGTAACAAACGTAAAGTGGCTTTGCATATAGAACAAACTTACAAAATTTAATCAAACCGGAAGTAACTCATTTGAATTTCTTTTTTATAAGCTTTAATAAAAATTTAAAATTTTGTCTCTAACTTTTACCGCTCTCGAAATACTCAGGTCACGTGATCGACCTGAAGGTCATAGATCATGGGAGTTTTCGACCATCCCGGTTCTTAATCTGGTGCAAGAGCTAAGCTGTATCTCTTACCGTTCTTCCAGCGTTGCCAGAGTGGTACTATTGTACCACATGTGGTACTTTTGGTTGTCAAAAAGTACGGTGGTACTCCTTTGATAAATGTGGTAGGTACTATTTTTGGGTATATTGAAAAACAACTTTATTATCGATTATTTGAAATTTGAATCAAGAAAACAAATGTTCATAGCATCATAGCAGATGACCATGACAAGAGGGAGATGGAAGTCGGAAGGAAAGTTCGGAAATGCACGGAATCACAGAACAGTCACTAGTCTAGTCAGTTTATTCTGTCCAGCCAGTACAGCCAAAGAGTACAGAACTATGTACTCTTTGGTCGACGGCTGACTGGCTGACTGACATGACATTTGACAATTTTGACATCAATAAAACATTTTACTAATTACTATTTGTATTTGAACCTCCCTGCTCTGTTGATTTTGGTTTTGATGAGATCAATATTTGCTTTTTGGAATCTGTTTTCTTGTCGCCTGGAAGAAATTATTTTATTTTGATAGTATACTTACGTTTCAACAGATTATAGTTTGTAAGAAAAACATGAAGAGGTGAGTTGTTTATTTATGGTATTGTGTTTATATCTGTTTCTAATTTATTTCTGTTCAGATTTCTAGTGGATTTGCAAAATAGTCGAATCACAGAAGGTTCAGAGCAGTCAAGAGGAGAATGTTCTTTGGTCAGAGATGAAGATTCGGAGTCGGAGATTGGAGAGGAAGACTTGAATGCTATGAGGAAAAGTTTGGAAGAAAACACTTCCACAAAGAAAAAAATAAGGAAATTCAACCACAAATTCAATGAGAATTGGCATCAACAATTTCCTTGGTTGAGTAGGAACGAAAAAAATAAAGGATTCTGTAAATGTTGTTCCTTAACCATTGCTGGAAGTGTTACACATTTCAGAAGACATGAAGAATCAAAGAAACATCAAGACAGGTATAAGAAAGCTAAGTCTCTGCCAAAAATAAAAAAGTATATATTTGAAAATAAAAAAAAGATAGTCCATGATAAAAGTGTATATAGTAGTGAGCTCAAAATGGTAATGTTCTTGAATGAACACAATTTGCCATTTTTATTAGCTGACCACTTGGTCAAACTGTTGCCTTCACTTTGCCCTGACTCACTCATAGCAAAAGACATGAACTGTGGTAGGACAAAAGCCACAGCAATAACTACTGAATGTTTGGCCAAGGAAAGTTTAACAACCTTGAAATATAATTTGGCTAGTAATCCTATGTATTCTCTGATAATTGACGAAACGACTGATGTTTCAATGAAAAAGTCTCTTGCTGTGGTCATGAGATTCTTCAACAAAAAGAGTGTTAGTGATAAATTTCTTGGTCTACTGGAAGTGAATTCTGCTGATGCACAATCATTATTTGATGGTATCAACAAATTACTTGTTGAAAATGAGATACCTGTTATGAATATGCTTGGTTTTGCAGCGGATAATGCTTCTGTCATGATGGGAAATAAAAACGGGGTCCAAAAAAAATTTCAGGAACTCAACAAAGAAATATTCATTTTGGGCTGTACATGCCACTCAATCCATTTGTGCTCATCTGCTGCTGCAACTAAATTGCCAAAATCTGTAGAGGAATTCGTGAGACACCTCTACAATCATTTTTCAAACAGTCCAAAGCGTGTACAGAACTTTGAAGAGTTTCAATCATTCCTTTCACTAGAACCTCACAAAATGTTGAGACCATCTCAAACACGATGGCTTTCTCTACAGGTACCTACTTTAAAAAAAAAAGTTACTATTTTAACTGCATTTCAGGCAGTAGTCGATAGAACTCTTTCGGTATGGAATGCATTAGAACTATACTTTCGCAATTACCTATTTGAAACAGAAGAAAAAACTATCTTACACACGGATAGAACTTTACTAGACAACTTGAATAACCCTATTTTTAAGGTGTATCTATTATTTTTGTCCTATATATTAGACATAATTAATCAAATGAACCTACAATTTCAAAGTGAAACAACACAAATTCATACTCTCTATAACAAATTTACAAGTTTATACAAAACAGTATTGAAAAATTTTGTGTTAAAGTCAGTCATTGAAAAAAGAAATACTAAATTATCCGAAATTTCACCAAATAATCCAGATAATTATATGAAGCTGGAAGATATGTATATGGGCGCCAAAGTGGCACTTTTTTTGTCTGAAAAAAATTTACCTGAAGGTGAATTAAATAAAGTCAGGGTGAATGTTTTAAAATTTTATGTTGAGTTGTGCAACCAAATAAGAAAACGGTTCAATTTTGAGGATGATTTTTTAAAATATCTGACCAATTTTCAACCACAAGTTGCTTTGAGTGGAGATGTTCCTACTATTTTTGAAGCGGGTAGGTATTTTAAGAGCCTCAACTTAAATCTAGAGAAACTCGATTATGAATGGAGGCTTTTACCTGAAATTGAAGAATTCAAAATTAAAACCACTTGTCAGAGTGAATTGGATAAAAATGGTCAAACTGAGAAAAATAAGTTGAATTTTGATAACTTTTGGATGAGAATTTTCGAAATGAAAAACGAATTAGAGGAAGCAATGTTCCCTAATTTAACTATAATAGTTAGAGCTGTGATGTGTCTGCCACATTCTTCTGCAGCAGCGGAAAGAATATTTTCAAAATTGAATCTTGTGAAGACTAAAACTAGAAATAAATTGAAAGTAGAAACATGTAACTCCATTTTACTTGCTGCAGATTTGTTAGACCATGAGACGTGCTATACATGGCAACCGTCACAACGACTATTACAAAACAAACCCAAATATGAATCAGTACAAGAAAAAACTTGTTAAATTGCTCCTGCTTATTCAAATTTTTTTGAATAATTTACAATATATGACATTTTTATTTTATTTTTTGATGAATTGTTTATAGTTTTTGGATTTATTTGAATGTGATATTTGTACCTGTTACTAAATAAGTATACTATATATGTAGGAAGGCATTTATTTATTACTGTTTATCATTGTAGAATGAGTATATTTTATTTTTTGATGAATTATGTTGAGTTTTTGGATTTATTTATGTGTAATATTTGTGGCTGTTACCAAATATACTCAAAACGTTGTAGATTGAATAAATTCTTTTACTTCAACTAATTCGTATTTCGTCCCTTTCTCCAATCGAATTATCGAGCAGTTTCAGTTTTACCACAGAATATTGATCTATATTCTGTGGTTTTACCAAATTGTAACATAATTTCTCCTCCAATTTGTCCTCAATCGATAATTGTAACATAATTTTGACCTAGAGGTTTTTCGACTATAATATAAATAATTATGGAAAGTACCTGAAAATAATTACGAGATGTGTGATACTAAAAAAAAAGAAGGAATATTGTTTGGATTGTGTGTGCAAATCATCGCTACCCAATCCTGAAATACAATATGTAATCCTAAAAAAAAAAAGGTCTTCTGATCGATAATTCTAGCAACGCTGTACCATAATTCTCACTTGGCTCTGTGGCAACACTGAGTGGTACGCTGAGGTAAAATTTAGTACATTTTCATCGAGTTTGTGGTACGGAGAATTTTTCCCACCTGGCAACGCTGCGTTCTTCCGCTGAAGCATGCGTACAAAAGGGACATACAGACAGACAAAGCCGTTGTAAAAGACTTTTTCTTTTACGTTTAGAAGTATAATGTAAAACGAAAAACAAAAAAAATGAAAATATTATTTTTTCTTCATAAATCAAAGATCGTTGTTTTGTGTTGGTGAAGCTTTGTAAAATGTAAAAGCAGTCTTTTATTAGCATTCGATTTATGACATTTTTGACTTTCTATCGTCTTCTGTTTTCTGATTTTAATAACTTTTGTTTTTCATATGGCGACCATATATATACATCTCGATATACATATATATATATACCTATATATATATATATATATATATATATATATATATATATATATATATATATATATATATATATATATATATATATATATCCGGAATGATTGGATTAATTTATAGAATTTTTCACTAAAGAATTTAGTCTTGCCTATTCCACATTTTCAAAGTATTATAAAAATTAAGTAGCAATATTTTCAAGTAGGTAATTCGCAAAATTCAAGGGTATGAGATTTATTGTTCAAAATATTCTAGGTAAGTATATACCTAGGTACGATTAATATAATTCGCTTTGATAACCTATATAGTAGATATGCGTCACTAATTTTATGAAAATTTATATGTAGGAACTTAATGAAAAATAGTGTGCATAACCACAATTTATATAAGAATAATACAAATTTCAAACTTTGGAGATAAAAATTAATCAAATGTACTTAATGCCTACAACAAATATTTTAGATGTTAACTTTTATTTTAGAAATCACTTAACTAAGTACATTATGAAATAAATACCTAGTTTCTTTTAATGTTTATTAATGGAAGAATTTTTATTCGAAATGATATAAGTTGAGTGCTTATGAATGTGAAATATATTTGGAAGAATTTAAAAAAAATACAAAATGTCCACGAAAATATTATAAATTGATAAATTCAGTTTCATAAAATTCGATAGTTCCACTGAATGCATAAGAGCTGTAACTATATAAGTAGGTTATAATATCTGTTCAATTTCATTTTGATATATAGATCAATTTTTTGTTTCATCGGAAATTTTTTTAAACGCAAAATAGCTTCTCTCATGTAAATAGGTACACATTTTATAGTTACTTTGACATGTAGAAATTGCATATTACACTAAATTTATGACTAATTTTCAGTGAATATTATCCAGATGTTAGAGACGAAAGTAAATACCAATTGAATAATATGATAACATGATACAACGAAAAAGGTGATCACTTCTTGTCATAACAAACGGAAAATCACATCAAAACTATTTTAATGTAATCGTTTCCACAGTTCATACGGGTTAATCATTCACGCTTGTACTTAGTATTTTCCTTGTTGGAGCATCAGCTGATTCAGCAGTGAATAAAACATACCTTTCGAGTAAAGAGTTCATGAAACTTGGACACAGCCAGTAGAGAAATCCAGTGAAAATAACAACCTCCAAAATAGAAGTCTCCATGCTGGCAGGTAGCGGTAGAATCATACTGGGTATTAATAATGAAGAACTAGACTCCAATAAGTTCAATGTCTGAACGCACAACTGAACTAACGCCCGAATTCTGAATTACTGAATAGAAAACGAATCCGTCGTTCAAAGTTCTGATAACAATGTGCATCAGGCAACGGGATTAATCGACTTAAAACTTCACCCTTCGAACATGCACACACACATTCACACACACACAGAAGAATGATGAACGAAACGTACTGTACTGATGGTTTGTTGACTGTTCACTTCTATTAGAAAAATAGTCGTGTATCGTGTAGACTGTAGACTTGCTCAACCTGACACCATTTCACTTTACCGGTATTGCTTTCTCGCTCTGGTGGTTATTCTCCGAATTAACGTTCTTTGTTGCGTGCGCATAATTTTCTGAAATTGACTTTATTCAACTTCATTCCAAAATTCGGAAATAAAAAAATGCGATATCGAAACTGAATATAATGATTATAATAATAATAATAATTACTTTACTTTATTGTCTCACATACCTACATTCATACACATTAGTAATATTGTACGGGGTGTCTGATTAAGAGAGTCGCGCGGCTGTATCTCACAAACTATACGTCGTAGAGACTTATTATATTATATTAATTTTATGACCAAAGTGGCCAACAGAAAATCCTGGAAATTATTTTCAGGTTTCTAAGATGGCCGTCAGGGGGCGTAGCCGCCATCTGAAACTTTTAAAGTGATTTTTTTCTGAAATTCATCTAGTGAATATACATAAAATATTTTCTTTTTAAAGCTGAGCTTCATTCGAGTCATTTTTATTTGACACTTTTTGACGTATCTATTGAAATGAAGTGGTGGGGGTTGATTCAATGTTTTTTTGAATAAACAGCTGTAACTCCTGAACGACTGAACGGATTTCAACAAAGTTGATCTCGTTGGGAAAAGCATTTATTGCTTCATCGAAAACATTTTATCTGTGGTCTGTCAAACTTTTAGTTATGCCGGTACAGAGCATTTTTTGATATAATAACAGAAAATTGCTAATTTCTCTAAAAAATTAAATACAATAACATAACTTTTTTTCCTTAAAAATATATTGTGATGATGCCAAAATAGGCTAGTGGAAACCGTATCTCGATATCTTATTCCTAGCCTAAAATATGTAAGAAAGAAAATTTAGTTATCATATGATTCAAAAAGACGCCATCACACCGGTTTTTATTTTCATTTATCTTTTTCCAAGAATCAATGATGAAATTTCATCATTCAATGATTATCATATAGGTACTAGTATTCTTATTTCAACAAAATTTTATAAAATCGTTTAGGGGCATAATAATCAATAAATATAATTTGTGAAAGTGCAAGAAGGTAGTCAGAATAAGAAGAGAAGGCCATGAAGGAAAAATAAATGCCTAAAATCAACTTGTCAACAAATATTAAAAATGAACTTATAATGGCAGAGTAATAAGTTTTTGTGGCACACACAAGTAAGGACTGAAAACTATTGAAATGCATTTACGAACAATGAAGATGTTGATATGTTTGCGGTATATTTTGAAAGTTTTCAAAATGCGGCAACGGCACAAAGATTATATAGAACTCGATTTCCAAATTGGTGTTCACGCCATGCGAGAATTTGTTGGGCATATTTGAAGAAAATAGAGAATTTTCATTTGAAATTTATAGGGTCGAAGCTGCCAGTATTACGCAAATTTCGGACTAAACGCGGAAAAATTCTCGCATGGCGTAGACGCCGAATATAGAGCACTGTATATTCTTTGTGCCAATGCCACATTTTGAAGAATTTCGAAATATACCGTCAGTGATATCAACAGCTTCATAGTTTGTAAAATGTATGTCAATCTTTTTCAATCCTTACTTCTGTGTGCCACAAAAACTTATTAAACTGCCACTATATGTATAATTTTAGTATTTGTTGACAAGTTGATTTTAGGCATAATGATTTTCCTCCATGGCATGCTCTTCATATACTGACTACATTGCACTTGCATATTATTACATTGGTTTTATGCTCCCACTCGATTTTTTTGAAGTTTTTGAAATAAGAATGTTATTTTTTGAAAATCATGAAATTATTAAATTTCATCATTGATTCTTGGAAAAAATACAGATAAATGAAAATAAATACCGTTGTAATGGCATCTTTTTGAATCATATGATAACTAAATTTTCTTTCTTCGATATTTTAGGCTAGGAATAAGTTATCGAGATACGGTTTTCACTAGCCTATTTTGGCATCATCACAATACATTTTCAAGGAAAAAAAGTTATGTTATTGTATTTAATTTTGTAGAGAAATTAGCAATTTTCTGTTATTATATCAAAAAATGCTCTCTACCAGCATAACTAAAAATTTGACAGATCACAGATAAAATGTTTTCGATGAATCAATAAATGCTTTTCCCAACGAGATCAACTTTGTTGAAATCCGTTCAGTCGTTCAGGAGTTACAGCTGTTTATTCAAAAAAACATAGAATCAACTCCCACCACTTCATTTCAATAGATACGTCAAAAAGTGTCAAATAAAAATGACTCGAATGAAGCTCAGCTTTAAACAGAAAATATTTTTTTGGTATATTCACTAGATGAATTTCAGAAAAAAATCACTTTAAAAGTTTCAGATGGCGGCTACGCCCCCTGACGGCCATCTCAGAAACATGAAAATAATTTCCAGGATTTTCTGTTGGCCACTTTGGTCACAAAATTTTTTACCGTAAGTCTCTACGACGTATAGTTTGTGAGATACAGCCGCGCGACTCTCTTAATCAGACACCCGGTACACATTGGATAGATATTATAGGTATTGCTAGGTATTTTTATGCTTAAACGCTCTATGATAATATATTCCAAAAATAACAAAGGCATGGTCGTATTTTTCTGATGCAAATCTATTTTTATCAACTAGAAGAATATATGAAAGTATTAATACTTAATAACAAATTGCCAGGGAAACATTTGTGGCAAATTGTTAAATTGTACTATATTCTGTCGAATATCCTAATATATTGATACAGTATCCACGATAACGATACAATTAATACATCAATAACATATCGCATTAGGTACATTTTGCATTTATTAGAAACACTCATTTCAGAGAGCCCGAAATGCTTACATCCGACAATTTAAAGAGTACAAAAAGATTTAGAATCACAAAAAATATTTGTCAAATATATTTATGGAGAAACTGAACGTTCTTCTCGACATATGAATATGCGAAGAATGGTGTTTAGATTTTTTTAATTCTATAGTAGGTATTTGCCAAGCCATATAGATCCAGGGTAACCATAGAAGAGTGAATAATATCAGTACCTACCTAACGTAGAATCTGAACTGAAAAAACCATTAAAGTAATATCCGCTCTGTCGATGTTAAGATGCCTAGGTCAGTACTGTATATTCTATATGATTAATTTACTTATCTAATCCAATATTGTGATACTTGCAGTTAAAGATACTTCAAATCAAGATAACAAAACAAAAGCATGATGAAAAATTGTATACGATATTCAGTTTGAATATTCTCTATTTCAAATATAGATAGGTACTCAAAAATCTTAAGCACTATTTGTGCCACAGATTCTCAAAAAATATTCATTTGAATGCTGGTCTTTAGAAAATTCTTGGTCCGAATCGATGAAAATAACAATATATTACAAGAAAGAAACAGTAAGAAAAACAATTTCTCAATAAAAAACCTAGTTGAATAAAATGCTAATTTAAAGAAGGGTAATTTCTCGGAAAGCTAGAAAGTATTTTAAACGGTTCGTATCCATCAAATGAAGTTATTGAAGTTTGCACCAACTGTCTGCTTGTGTTGTCCAAATAACTTGACATTTCTGTCTTTTTTCATTTCTCCAACAATAACTCCTAAACAATGCAGTTTACTTAACGAATGCGATTCAACCATCTGCCATTTTCAGACAGTGAAAAATGAAATTGTCAAACCTTCTCGAGAATGGAATGGAGGTATAAAGCACTGTCGAGATAATGAAGGATATCGATGAATTATTAATTTTATGGAAATTCATCTTAATATACATATTGAACAAATTATTTTCTCTGATTTCTACTCAATTTTCAACAAAAATACGCCCGTTTTTAATGACTTCGGGGTATGGAGATATGAGACAATAATAAATGTAGTCGGTACTGGCGGCGAAAGAGTGCTGCAATGTATCTTCTTATCTAAATGAATCACGCTTCAATCTGTTCACCAAAGTACAGAATACTCTCAACCTAGCCATTCTTTCCTCAACTAAAGAAGGTTTTCGACTGTACGCAGGGGCGGATGGGCACCCAAATTTCTACCGGGAAATTTTTGATAAAGTGGCCCACTACGATCAAAAAAAACTTTCATCCAAACCAGCCTCCAACACAATGTCCCCTTCCCCATAAAGCAAAAAAAACAATAACTAATCAGTGAGTAATTACGTTAGATATGTTTATATTTGCTAACAGTCTATAATTATGTATGCTTCTTACAAAATATGTATTATAACAAAAAATATAAAAAAATAAAATAAGCAAACAGCTTAAAAAAATTGATGTAATAATTTTTTCTTCATCAAATTAGATGACTTTCCCAGACAGTTTATTATGTCTTCATTTTCTATATCAGACAAGATGTCCGATTCTATATGCATCAGCATAAATGCCTCCAGCCTGTCGTCCCTTAAGTTACTTCTAAGCCTATTTTTTATGTACTTCAGGCTAGAAAAAGATCGTTCGCATGCCACTTGTGAAATTGGTAGGGTCAAGATAAATCTGAAAGAAAACGTTCGTGAATAGGTACGCCGACCGTTTAGATAGCATATAACTTATTAGTATAACTGAACATTGAACATACCTGTAAGCGACTGATAAAATTGGATAGGCTTATATTAATATATTATATATATTAAGAAATCTTTTTAAATAATGTCTTCAAACTATTTTCAAGAATTTTGAATTCACCAAAGTGTTTGGGATCTAAAATAGCAACGTCTTTGCAAAATTCAAAATCTTTTGAAAATCTTCTTTTCATCGACGTAATTACTGTGTCCATTATTATATTAAAAGTGTCTGTTTCAAACTTTCGGAGTTCATCATTTAAAACTTCGTCAAAACACTTTTCTCTGTCCATTTTTTTTAGGGGAGACCGAGGAGAATTGTGACAGAGGAGAGTTGTGACATTGTCGATTTCTATGAACCTATAACTACTATCGAGCTCACCAGAGCGCGCGTTTGTTGTTTTTCAGACTCGCTATTTGACGAAGTACTTGATGACAGTCCACGGAAAGCGGTTGTGAGTGTACGACATTTGTATACGAAGAATTGCAGAAAGTAAGTTTTTTACCAAAATTTTGATGGCATATATATTGTTGAATATTATATTTGCATTATTATGATATTTTTTCTCATATACTTTAGTCATTCAAGTTTCCAAGCATAGTATTGTTTTTTTTCGTATTGACATCTTATTTGAAATAACGAATCATTATTCTGACCGGCTCACGATTTTTTGCACTGAGGCGAGTTGTGACAGCTTGTCACAACTCTCCTATTATCGTTTAATTTCCTGCAAAGTTCTTTTATTTGTCGCGTGGTGTGATATTTCATGGTGAATTGCTTTTTTTGTTTCAGAATGCCAAATAAATATAAAAGAAAGACTGAGAGGTATGAGTAGTATCGAAATGTATGAACTGGCCTTTGAAGAAGTCACATTAAGAGGTAAAAGTCTTAGAAATGCTGCATCCTCTTACAATCTCAACTATATGTCCTTGCAAAGATATATTAAAAAGAAAAAGGCATATCAAGCTAATCTTACAAACGAGTCTCCATCTGTTGGTTATGTTAGCCCGACGATTTTTACAGAAGAGGAAGAAAATATATTATGTGAGTATTTGTTGACATGTGCAGCATCTAATTATGGCCTCACAACAAAAGAGACAAGAAACTTGGCGTACATGTTAGCGAAAAAATTAATAAAAAATTTCCGACATCATGGGAGGAAAACAGGAAGGCAGGAGAAGTGTGGCTCAAGCTTTTTATGCAACGCCATCCCATTTTATCTTTAAGATTGCCTCAAGCCACAAGCATAGCTCGCGCTACGAGCTTTAATAAAACAAATGTTTCTGCTTTTTTTAACCATTACACAGGTATCTTGAGCAAACATCCACTTGACGCAAAAGATATTTGGACTATCGATGAGACGGGAATAACTACAGTACAAAAGCCTGATAGAATAATCGCGCGACGTGGAGAAAAACAGGTCAGTGCGATGACATCGGCGGAAAGGGGAACATTGGTCACACTGGCTTTGGCTGGAAATGCTATAGGCAATTACATACCACCTATGTTTATCGTTCTAAGCGTTCTATCGTGTTCTAAGCGAGGAAAAGAAGAAACCTACAAAAATAAAGAAGACTAATAAAAAAAGTGAAGCTGATTATGAAGAGGATGAATCCGAAGAAGATGAAGAAAATAATTTTTTTTGCTTGTGTTGCCTTGAGACCTTTTCCAATAGTAAATCCAAAGAGAAGTGGGTCCAGTGCCTCGAATGCAAAGACTGGTCTCACGAAGCTTGCACTGGGAGTGAGCTTCAATATGTTTGCCATAATTGTTTATCGGATTAAATTTTGATTTTTAGACTGAATATTATATTTTATTTTAGTACAAACAGGCATACCGAATAATTTGAATAAAATACTCCGTTTGAAAGAAATGCGTTGTTTTTTATCGTTAATATAATGGTATTTTTTAATGACCAAATAGATGAATAGATAGGTGTCACAACTTACCTTGGTATCTGTCACAACTTACCTTGACATTAGGAGAGTTGTGACACTGTGAGTAGTTTCCATTTTTGTACATTTACTCTGAAACCTTAATACTTTCATTAATTTTGATGATTATTTATAAAAGTGTATGGATTGAGCTACATTGACCCATACAACCCATAGACGTAGAATTTTTATTGACTGATATATATCAGTTGAAGTGAAAATTGTCACAACTGTCCTCGGTCTCCCCTACTTTACGTATTCTTTATTTTTGGAAGTTCGGATTCAATGTCAACTGCTATATTCAAATCTTCTAATTTATTGTTTGTCCATTTAATGAATTCATCTGTATCTTTTTTGACATTCAGGAATCCTCTTTGAATTGCTTCTAACTGTTTTGTTGCCGAATCTGCCATTAATGTACATTCAAGCAAGTCAAGACCTTGGGTTTGCATATATCTTGATAAAGGACCGGTAATATTAAGAGCTTTGAGAAAAATATGAGCTGATAATAAAAATTCATATTTAGTTATTACTCTTTTCAAATTTTGTGCCGTAGCTCTAACATCTGATTTAATTTCGAGAATTTTGGGATGGATGTGCAGTCCGTCACGTATTATACGCTTAGTGGCATTGTGCGCACTGCAAACTGCGGCAATAAAAAGCGCCGCCACAGCAGCAGGCCGTTTTATTATTTTTGTTTACTCCAATCATTTTTTCGGTGAAAAAATATGTTTACCTATATGCAATATAATTAAGTTGACCAACAAGCCTTCAAGCGGCCCCAGAACCCGCGGCCCACCGGGAAATTTCCCGGTATCCCGCCCCTGACTGTACGCAGTTAAAACTTTTCTACAAATTAATTTGTGGAATGGTTATTTGATGGACCCAGTTCAATGGGATTGGAAAGTTCCATCAACATTCGAACAAGCCCCGCAGGAACAGCAATAAATGAATAGATTAGGAAATTTTTTCCTGGTCATGATAAATTTTTCTTAGTTAATAATCAATCTGATAAATATAGACAACTGGACTTTCTGCTCTATTTAAATATTAACAATATTGTAAGAAAAACTTTCGCAGCTGGATGCATCACTCCTAATATCCCGATTTTTTTAAACCAAGTTGCAACCAACGTTTCATTATTTGGAAACTCTTTTCATCTTCCGGACCTAATCACAATTAATGAAACTCTTAACTTGCTATATTATTCTTGATCATTAATGTTTTTCTCATTGTTAACTAATTAAGTTGATTGTTCGATTATGTAGATTGTTCGAACTTACTTTCTTGCTATTATATTCATCAGGTTATTCTTTGAACATTTACGTGTTTGGAAATAAATAAGTATAATCAGTAGTAATACTATAAGTACTTCAAAATAATCAGGTTATACATCGATAATTTGTTGCAAAATTACAAAGAGTGTCAGTTTGACAGTCTAAATTATACTGTTAAACTGAGACGATTTGTAATTATGCAGGAAGTTTGAGATGTATAACCGTATTTATTTTGAAGTAGGTACGCATTGTATTTGATATGATTATTTATTGAGTAAATTAAGTAAAATCTTCGAACCAACTCATTTTTGAACAAATCACTCTATGTAATACTCAGGTATTATCGAAATTATACAAGGTAACTTAACTAAATTGATCGTTCTGATTGGTTGAAAATCATACGAAAAAATAATCATTATTATTATTAGGTATCACGAAACGCATGTCTAGTCAGTCAAATTCAGTAAGAGAAAAGGAATTTTCGAACGACGTGATGCTCTTTTTTTGGTATTTCACCCATGTTTTGGTTTTTTCCCAAATCTGACTGAAGAAATGTCAGCAAAACAACTCTTTTGCGAGCTCTTCCCTTAGCATAAACATAAACATTCAAATGAGTGTAAAGTGTAAATGCTTCATAAGCTTGGAATATATGGACCATGTGTTTGTCAGATTAATGAGGATATTATTCATAACGCCCTGAAGTATGAATAATGGCAAATAAAAAGGGCAATATAAATTATAAGAATTCAATTTTCATAATTTAATGTCCGACTGGTATATTATTTCACAAATAATGAAATTATGTCAAAGTCAGTTAGATACGAAATATTAGGTACCCTAGGGCGTAATTGTAGAAAAATGACGCCCTAGGGCTTAGGAAATTTATTTTGTTTAAACATATACATCACATAAAAATAATTTTGCGATTCACTCATAAAAATGTAGAAAGTATAAGGAAATACCAATCTGTTAAAGCTATTGATGCGCTTGTGTCAGAAAAAACTAGGAGGATAATTGTTTCCAATTTACCTTAGGAACTTTTGGGGGTATACCCTTGATACCTCAATAACTATAAATCTCTTCATTGTAAATTATACCTGAGATTGTTGGGTAATCTGATCATTCAAGTATAATTATTGGGAAGCGGCGCTGCTCCGGAGAACCGGAAAAAAGTGTCACATGCATTGGCGAAAACGACACAGCGTGATTCACTACAGCGGCTACATGTAACTTATTAGTCCGTATTTATAAAAATGAAGCATTTACTTTCAAGTAAAAGGTAGAAGCAAAAGCTAGAAGTAAAAGGGTTTGCTTCAATTCGTATTCATAATCTCTACCTTTTCCTTGCAAGGAAATGCTTCGGATAAATAAAGTAAAAGGTACAGCGATTTCGACAGGCTGACGTCAGTTGTACATTACACGATTTCGCCCGTGCGGGGAAAAACCGTACGAGTTTCTATCGTCATCTGAGTTTTCATATTGGATGCTTTTAAATCGTTCACAACATTTTCATTTGTTCTGTTGTTGAAAGGATACCAGTCGTAGATGTAATTATAGATCGCGAACAAATTATTGCATTGTGGGTAATTTATCATCAGAAAAAAAAAGACGCAATCGTCTTCAGTGTGTTCATCCAATTAATGAGAGACGTGAGGAAGTTGGGACGTTTTACATTTTTTTCTATCCTTATAAATTTTAAGTTTTATCCCATAAAATAGGTTTTGCTTCAACCAGCGATATCAAAACTTCAGCGTCAATTGATTCCATGGTCCTATGCACCTCGAATAAACAAACTGAAATTAAACAAAAACAAGTGGTGCTCACTACAGACAACTCTGGCAATCACGTGACGTACATCTCGGTTTGTAGTATTTTCTTGTACGTAAATACACCATATTGGCCATAGCAATCAGAGCACTAGGACCACATAACTAAAAATCACTTATAAGAGCCCTTCCACGCGAAAATACTCCTCAAAATACAAAAATTTCATATAACAAGCTGTGTGAGGTCTAGGCAACTACGGAAAAGAGTGAGAAAAGTTGTCGTGGACCTAGATTCCTATTTTAAGAAGCAAATCCTTCAGTTCACAAGCAAATGCTTCTTTTTATAAATACGACAAACGTAAAACTTTTTACTTCGAAGCAAACCCCTCGAAGTAAAACCTTTTCCTTCATATATTTTTATGAATATACCTTGAAGGAATTCCTTTCATTTTTTAAGTAAAAGGTGAGGCTTCTTTTTATAAATACGGCCTAGTGTTTGTGTTTCGTTCAATCAATGAAAAAGTGAGCTCATCATACTAACATTAATCGTAGTCCATATTTAGCCATGTTCGAGACGAAGTTGAAAGTTGGACTAAAAAGTACCTATAGGTTAGACGAAAAAGTACAATTAAATTGTGTCGGAATTGAGTCGTCCCGAGCCATGATTTAGCTCTCCTCACCGTGGATGTTCAACAGGATGAAACAATTAACGCAGTTCTATCTGTCTGGAAGTCGATTCGATGAATTACACAATACAGAGAGCAGTGACCGACCATTTCTTATGAAAATCCAATATCAAGATATGAAATAGCTTTATCAGAAGTTTAGAAAACATAAAAAAACATGTTATACTTGTACGGAATGATTCTGATGGATATAATGCTACATTAATCCGTCATCCGCAAAATTCAATTTTTCTGATTACGATCTCGATAAGATTAGTTATCTCGAAAATATCAATATACATGTCATTTCATTATGATATGCAAATGAATAAATTATTATACTGAAAACAATGATTTCACGCTGAATAATATTATAAATTATCGCAAATAATACTTGAATCTGATTAGGATTTAAAGATTGGAAATATTCCTTGGTTACTGATTTATTTAAAGTACTTATGGCTTTCATGGATTTAGTTCTTAGTAAAATGTCACAGATACACATTCATACAATATAACAAAGGATACAGTAGTACAGACAACAAAATAAATTTCTATTAAAAACTATATTTTAAAATCAAATGTGGTGAACAGTCTGGTTACTGATAATACATTTCAACTAGGTTTATTTAATGAGAAAATACATGCTTTATGTGATAGTTATAAGGAATAAAGTATATCTCATTTAAACATGATTTTCATTATCTGAAGCAGTAGTCCCCAATCTAGGGTACGCGAGCCCTTGGGGGTTCATCAAGTGTTGCCATTTAATTCGCGGAGAGATAGAGAGCAATGGCGGAACTTCATAAATAAAATATTTCTTTCAATTTAGCAATGTCTGTACCGACAAAAAAGCATAACTTTTTGAGCGAAACTTGAGTATTGCAGAAAAAGAAACACTCATTGACCTTTCTACTATAATCCGGTTTTAAAAGTCAGACTCATCAAGTTTTGGTTAGATATTTTCACTGAATACCAAAGTCTGTCTGACCTAGCAATCAAAGTTTTGTTTCCGTTTCCATAGACTGCCTTGGTAGAAAGGGCGTTTTACTCGAACGCATTCATAAAAAACAAGTACAGAAACAAACTGGATGCTGCTCTGGACTCAGACTGTAGGTACATCGTTTGAACCAGACTTCAAGAAACTGAGTGAGGAAAAGCAAGGACAGAGCTCCCATTAGATACAGAATTGTTGTTTTGATTATGAACAAAATTAGAAGACATCAATGAAGATCCGACCTATAAATATCCTATGTATTTTTGGAAGGTGGTTTCTATTGTGTGTGTTCTAAAACAATTTTATACAAAAGATATATATAAGACCTTTTTAGCATTTTTCTTATGCTAGTAGGACTTTTAAGGATTCTATCCTAGGGGGTACAATTAGTGAACATTAATTTTCAAGGGGTACGCGACGAAAAAAAGATTGAGAACCACTGATCTAAAGAGGAAATCAACGATATCAAATGACATATATTGATAAGTTGTAGAATGGGAAATTTTCAATGCAACTTTTCATATATATATATATATATATATATATATATATATATATATATATATATATATATATATATATATATATATATATATATATATATATATATATATCAGTGGCGGCTCGTGAGGTTTTGGTTTGAGGAGGCTATACAAGAGGTGTTAAAAAATACACCATAGGCGAAAATTTTAAGGATTTCAAGGTCAACCGCCTTATAATTTAAAGAAAATCAAAGTAGAACAAGCACCCTAAGCTATTAATTTGTTTTCACTTTCGAGTGTCTACCTTGAGACCTACAACTCCTATTTACAATATTCACAAAAACTCTTCTTAGCCAATTAATCAATTCATCTATTCATCAAATTTTTTTTTCTTTCACGAAATAGGTAACTACCTACCTACTTAACGAATTTGTTAACAGCTGGTGAGAGCAAATAAAAAGTTATTATATATTTTTGAAGATTAGCGGGATTCTGCGATCTTTAACGTTAGCAAAATGATCTATAATATCCTCATAAAATTTTTTGTCTTTCGCCAAAAGTTTTACCAATTCCTTTTCAATAGACAACAAACTAATATTTTTCAAACGATCCTGGCTCATTGAATTTTAAATAAGTTTTAATTCTCTCAAGAGTGGAAAACGAGCGCTCTACGGAAGCCGATGTCACCGGGATAGAAACAATTAGACATAAGAGTTTATAAACTTGGGGTAAATCTTTATTCAAATCATTATCAAAAAGGTATTTAATAGTCCTCACATGATTTTCATTTTGCCCCAAAATTTCATTGTCATTATAAACAACACACAGTTCACTTTTTATGGCCACCTTATCAAAAAAAGTGTATTTTTGACATAAAATTTCCAAAAGGTTACCTATCTGGAAAATTAGCCGAAAATCCGGTAAACAAATTTTTATTGAGTAAGTCGAAGAAATGCAGTTCTTTCAAATCAGAGAACCTTATTTCTATTTGACCCCTAATAGTATCCAAATTTTCATAAAATATTTGCTTATAGTGAAGCTCCAGATCTGCGTAACTGAATTTCTTTCGTTTTGGGCTAAATTGAGTCGTATCATCAGTAGTTTGAAATACAGAAAATAGTTTTTTAAATTAAACTTCTGCACGAAATTCTGAAATTTTTTCCAAAAGAAACTTGAGCCGATTTCGTGAGTAAATTACATCTGAAAACTTGTGCTGTAAGATTTGAAAAACTATTTCTGTTTGTTCAAAAATTAATTTAAAGATGTTTAAAAAATATATAAATTCCTTATCTTGTAAGTAAGATATTAATCCGCGTGCGGTAAAAAGTAAACACTGCCAACAAAATAATTTATTTTTTACCTGCGATCCGGTTAGGCAAGGATGTCTCTCATAATTTCTTGTATTAAAACCGCGGTTTTGTTGTCTGTTACGCTGCACCAAATTGTTTAATTCAGGGGTAGGTCGCAATGTTTTTATCAAAACTTTATCATCATAACTTAGTGCACTAAAGTTATGGGATAACAAATATTCCACTAAGTCACCATTGAAATTTTTGAAATTAACTTCAGTAACCAAACTCATTTTAAAACAATACTCGAGCAATATAAGTAAACACGCTGCTGTTTTCGGCCATTAGTAACTACGATTCAATTAATGCTTTCCAACGAATTCACTCGATGTCACGCGAAATTCTATAGTTGTGATTGGTCGACATTGTATGACTGGGTCTCTATCGGTGTTGCCATTTACATGTGTTTTGCTTTTCTATTGCAATGAAGTATTCATTCGGAGTATTTGCACCGTTGTTTGCTTTTCTGTGGCAGGCATAATGAACGTTGAGAATATACCTTTCAAGGTAGGTGCATAAAATAATATGATTTTGATTAATATGAATATGCTGACTATTCAATATAATATATTAGTGATACACGGAATATTATTGAGGGGGAGGCTTAGCCTCCTTAGCTTCCTTTGACTAGCCGCCCCTGATATTGATATATATATATATATATATATATATATATATATATATATATATATATATATATATATATGTATACGTATACGTATATATATATATATATATATATATATATATATATATATATATATATATATATATATATATATATATATGTATATATATGTATTAATGTAATGAAACTTCATGTAAAGAAGGATATATTATATTTTGCAAATTTTCAGTCATTGCTTTCATACGGAATAAATTTCTGGGGTAACAGTCCACACAATGAGAGAATATTGAAAACTAAAATGCAGGCAATAAGAATAATTTCTCAAGTTAATGGCAGAAATTCATTAAGAGTAGTTTTCAGAGATAATGAAATTGTAACTTTTGTAGGACTATATGTTTTGAAATAAATATTATTCTTGCGTGACTACTTTCAACATAACCTATATAAACAGTAATCACACAATAACTAATTTTTTTATGTATCATCCTAGAAGACAATTGTCTCTAACACAAAACAGTGTTGAATACATGTGCCTCTCTTCCGAGAGAATTTACATGTATAGGTGATATGAAAATTTTCAAGAAAAAAGTACAAGAGTTTTCTATTGGTTTCTGAACCCTACACTTTGAATGAATTCTTTGAAAAGTGTAGAACTTCAATGCTTCAAAAGTGAGGGTTACATAACTAAACTTAATTATTATGCTGACATGTTTTACCTTTAATGACACTATCTACAATAATTATTAAAATGAAATTAAATATATATATATATATATATATAATCTTTTGATAATTATTAGCAATAACAGGCTGGTTGAATCTTAAAAAACTCAATTTTATCAAAAAATTGATGCCTCACCACGACATTCGAAATTGAAATTTCTTTGACATTTATTGTTTTGAAATAATTGAATAAACAGGGCTGCTTTGAATATGCTATTCAGTCTAATATTTATATTCAAAATTGTAATTATTAGATGGTAAGGGAAACCAAAGAAACCTTTACCTACGTAATGTTTGAAAATAATAATAATAGGGTTCTATTTATCTAACAACAAAGAAATTAGTTATGGGAAAACATTAAAGAAGTGGAGTAGAATTATCGGTATAGTACGCTTATATGGAAGCAGCCGTTGACACGTGTTTCGGACTCTTTGGTCCTCATCAGAACGGCGTAGCTAAGTATTGGATTGAAAATTTGGAGATGAAAATAGTTTAATAAATAAAATCCTCTGTTATGGAAGAAAATCACTTATTTGTGGTTTATTGTTTGAACTATTTTCATCTCCAAATTTTCAATCCAATACTTAGCTACGCCGTTCTGATGAGGACCAAAGAGTCCGAAACACGTGTCAACGGCTGCTTCCATATAAGCGTACTATACCGATAATTCTACTCCACTTCTTTAATGTTTTCCCATAACTAATTTCTTTGTTGTTAGATAAATAGAACCCTATTATTATTATTTTCAAACATTACGTAGGTAAAGGTTTCTTTGGTTTCCCTTACCATCTAATAATTACAATTTTGAATATAAATATTAGACTGAATAGCATATTCAAAGCAGCCCTGTTTATTCAATTATTTCAAAACAATAAATGTCAAAGAAATTTCAATTTCGAATGTCGTGGTGAGGCATCAATTTTTTGATAAAATTGAGTTTTTTAAGATTCAACCAGCCTGTTATTGCTAATAATTATCAAAAGATTAAAAATAGATCACAGGCAACAACAATTCGAATGAATATATATATATATATATATATATATATATATATATATATATATAGAAAATGTTTCTGTATGTGATATTTTCATTAGTACTTATCTAGACATTTTTCGTTTGATCATTTGAATTGAAACAATACCAATTTTGTGTTTATAATACAATGTCAATGTTTATTGCTTCAGACGCTGTACGAATAAGTCCTGGTAAATGTGAAACGTGCATCAAAACTCACAAAATAATACAATTCTGTGCATATATCTTACAAACAAATGTTTTTTATTGATAACTTAAGAGTAAAGAAAATCACTTTATGAATGAATTTATATACCTAATGAAATGCATAAGCTAAGCAGCAAATTGCTCTAGGTTAAAAGCATGATGAATTATTTAGATCCAATTAATGTTATTCGTCGATTCAATTTAAACTGATGATACAATTATGTGAACGATTTTCAATCAGAAGTTTGAAATATGGACAGATTTGTGACTTGCCAAATGTGATACTGTATATCTTATGGCTTATAAAAAGAATTTATTGAGAGAAGAAACTAGTGTTACAATATGTTCTATTCAACTAAAGAGTTACCTACTAGGTATTTTGTAAAATATTACTGATGGATACTGTTTTAGATGAGTAATTAATTGCTTGTATTTTATTTTTAGAGTAGGTACCCTTTTATTTACTTTGGTTTTCTATATCTGACTATATTTACATGTTAGTTTTACTCATGCTCAGAGACAACCTATATAGGTAAATTAATATTATTTATCTTATGAATAAAGGCAAATATAGTTATAAATAAGTCAGAAATTTGAAAGCTCTTAAATTAATTATTAATTTCAATATTACCTGTGATTCTGATTTGATGGGTTTCATTATTCTTCAATAAGTACATAATCACAACAGCACATTTACAAGACACAAGCAATCACATTAAACAATATCTTTTAATTCATAAGTTTTCAATTTCAGTAGGTATAATAAAATATAATAGTTGAATAATAACGGTGATTTAGAAATCGTTTTAAGTTGATATTTGAAACTTAAAATAATTTAAATATATTGAAAAAACTATATTTCTCCATAAAAAAAAAACATTTGTCCTCCCCTCCTGGTGCAAAGGCTTTCAACACAGCTGAAATTGTAAAGCTTCCAGAGCTTTATATAATTTTTTATATATAGTATAATAAACCATAGGAATTGTTTGGTTCATAATATTATTTCATCTATTCAGTATAAATTTACACTAAAAATAATCACATATCAAGATGAATCATCAAATTTTGAGAATGTAAATAAATCATCATGAATAATTGAAAAAATGATAACCAGTATTTTACATTCACAAATTATCCAACTAAACTAAGTTTAGGAGCATGTTTACATTAAAATACAAGGATTCCACATGGTGGAATATAATACATTTTTGAATTATCTAGCAGATAATAAGAGTATCTATGCTGAAACGGAACTGAAACTAGTTAGTAGTTACTGCTCAAAAAGTTAATTAATCCCCTGGACACTATAGAAGTCAGAAGTGTAGAGAGTTAGAGGCAGACGGAATACTGTCTACTGTGTAGCGATGTAATCCGGCCCCCGCCCCACAGAGACAGACGGAGACGACACACTGGTTTGTAAATATTTATAGAAACATAGAAATCTATGAAAACTTACCTTTAGATCGGTTGATAGATATATAACCTCACTTCACAAAATGGAAGGTGAAAACAACGGCGGTTCTAAAAGAAACAAGACAAAGCTACTTAACCCGGAAGCCTAAATAATTTAGAGATTTTATTGATTTCACACAATTCTAAAATATTATATTAGGAAATTCAAAATAATACATATGAACATAATATGCATACTGTTCTTCATAACAAAGCAGAGAATCGGAACCGAGATGTTTAACAAACTCTGTGCTTGCATATGTAATTTCGGCTGTGGCTAAAATCCGGCATTTCTCATACGGTTAACGATTTCAAACCAGAATTTTTGTATAATTACGTTGCCTACTAACTTTTATCCTATGAAATGTGGGCTCGTATCACAATACGAGCCCACATTACACAATACGTCATGTTCCATAACACAGTTATGGAACATGACGATTCAAATTCTGGTATATGAGAAAGAATAAAATCAAATAGAAATAAGAAATACATTCTTTTACATTTGTACTTTTATATATTTTTCCAGGAATTTGTTCCATGCAAATTCATTCCAATTTATAATAATAATTATAGCATTATTAAAAACGAAATAAAAACACTTGTTAACTTTTTATGCTCAATTTTATACTCGTTTCGCTTCAACCACAATTTCTCCTGCTAACATAATTCTTTTGATTTTGTATTCTATTTATACAACAATCTGTTTCAATAGTTTCTAGTTTGGTATAAAAATTTTGTTTAAAATTTTTAGTATCATTTTAAGAAAGACGCCTGCAAAAAATAAAACTTGCGTAGAGGTATTTTATTATATCAATTATGTCAGAGGCGTCAGGTGTAAAAAACGAACTCTCTTAGAAATTCAAGATAGAACTGACATTTGGAACAATAAAATAGTACTGAATTCATTAATATTAAGCTTATTTTCTCAAATTTAAATTAATTTTTGTCATTTTTCAATATGAAAAATACACAGTTTGTTTTTTGATAATTTTATTTGATAGAGTTAATCTAGTACTGATTTGTAACAGCAAAACATATAAAATATAGGTAAAAATACTAATCAATTTTACCAATGGATTTTGACCCGGATCAATCAATTTTAAATTATGAGATGCCTAAAGACGTCGAAAAGTTGACGTCTAAACCATGTCTTTGTAGTGATGTCATTTTTTGGTCATCGGACGTCAAAGACCAAAACTGACTATATAGACGTCAATAATGTCCTGTTGTACCTTGGCAATATTATACATAGTTTCAATCATTGTGAATATCATATATAAATGAACATTATCTTTCCTATAACAGAACAGTTATCTGATCACTGATCAGCGAGACCTACCGTTATAACGTGATTATAGTATTGATTATAGATTCTAAAGCTGCCTAATGACTTGGGCAAATTTCTACACACGAAGGGCTTTCTCGAAAAAGTACTCAAATAAGTACTGCACCAATCGCACCGAATGTATATTCACGATCCATTGGTTGTTTTAAAAAGATCAAACAGCGTTCGAGTGCGCGAAATGCTCAGTCTGGACAGTTATTTGACGTAGTCAGTGTTGTGCATGCTAACTACAGAACCGTGCATTATGATTTATATGAAAACGAAATAGAATAACGAAATGTGTTTGAAATTAACTAATTACTAACAATTCCAAATTTTGTGGGACCCAAAAGATCGTTTTTATTTTGAAAGACAGAAGAAATTTTGAAGGTGGATATTGTCCAATAATATATAATCAAGTGTGCTCATGAATTACATCCACTACTCCTACTACACTATGCATTCTCTCGTATTTTTTAATCCATCGTTTCGGTTTGTTCTTTATTCTCTTTAACTCATGTAAAAGCAAGATACAATAATACGGCTTCTTCGCGACATTTCAAGAAATAATTTTCCTGAAGAAAATTAATTTCGGGAAAATCTATTCGCATATACAATTCGTACGTAGAAATTTGCTTGTGTCAGTACGCGGGTTACCTAATATTGACAATTAACTCAATGTAGGTATAGCATACGAAACTTTACAAGGTATCATGAAAATAGGCAACTCTACTTCACTTGCATCAGTCTCTATTAGTCCATACTAACACCCAAGTTAATTTTCAACTCTTGCATTATGTGTTATTTCATAATGCATTCCAATGTACCTAATACTGCCCGATTTGAATTTTGATTTCAGTGCAATATATCGGGCCTCAGTTGTGATTTATTAATCTTCCGGTTTAATAATTTGATTCTTGAGTTAACAGCGGTATCCAATGGAAGTCACAATAAACAGTAATGTGTATAAGTTTAGCGAGTGCATATTCCATATTTTCTAAGATGTTGCTACGCATAAATGTTTTATCCTTAAAATGCAGTTTCTGAACATCTAATTTCAAATTCAATTCATAATATTGAATCGTACATTGTTGTACATCAGATCATGTAGATTCGAAACTCATCCATTTTATTTTCAAATTTCAATGACTCGCCTAGTAAATGGATATTTGTATGAGTAATAGAATATTCCAATAGTCTCAATAAAGGTAATTATATGCACTCGCGTTTTCATATTGGATATCGAATAAAATTTAAAAACACTCTAGAAAATTTTTTATCAGAAATTACATGGCCAGAACTAAAAAGTTGTAGACGTTAAGAAAAATCACGTTTTTTGTCTTCGTGAAGCACAAGAATGCGTTATTATGTAAAATGAAAGAAGAATCAGAGGAATGATAAGTAATATTAGATTTGACTTATGAGTGGTAATATCACTTTTTATAAGTTTTTTTTTCATCTGACGAGAGAGCAGAACAGACATGACTTCCACCGTTGATCCGTATTATTTTTATCTGTAAGCATTATCATAATCATTCTGAGATTAATATCCACAAAATATCCTTTTGCACAGCCCGCTCAGCCTATCACTTAACCCATGTTGACCGATTCTATGACGTTGTAACACAGCGTCCCTCAAACTTTCAGAATTTGCGCCCCAATTTTCAATCATAATTATATACTATAAAATGTATACAATAATAAAGTATTTCGTGTCTTTCGGCTCAACCTACACTACGACCTTAATTTCAAATCTTACAAACAGTGTTATCACAGACAAAAGTGAGAATTATGGTAGGTACAGTGTTGCTAGAATTATCAATTATATTTCAAAATTATGTTACCAAATTTTTTACACAATAAATAGTTGAATACACACATTCACAAAAAAATTTATTATATTGATGAAAATAATCATTTACAAAATAATTAATTTTAAAATAAGCAAAACTTGATATAAATAAATACTAGCCATCTCGCCTGACAACTTGAAACACTACGAAAATGTATGCACATGCTTCGCTCCTAAGAACTGAATAGCCACTACAGACGGCAATAAAAGTTAAAACTTGAAGTATTTCGCCCTTTCTGGTAGACCTTTGTCGTGGTATTTTCCATAATTATTTATAATATATTATTGTCGTACTTATCCATTCCCTACATTCTACTCAGATGTCTCATGACTAATATTGTAATAAATAAATATTCATTGCTGTCCGTGCGTTAAAACAATTTCACAAAATTCATAGATTTGTAAAATTGTTGTGGAAAATCTCTAGCTTAAAAATATATTACAATTAGGTATCGATTATGTTACAATTATTTTTTTATAAAAATTTTGAGGATAAATTATGTTACAATTCGATAATTATGTTACAAACGGCAACGTTGCTTACAAATGACATGTTAAGAGTGGGTTAGAGATGCATTTCATAATATTTCCGGAAAGCTGTCAAACCTTCATAGACTTCACGACAAGTGGTGAAACCAAAAGACAGTTTAGTTAGTAATAAATCACTCTTTGAATTTTCGGCAGGGGTAGATGCTGAGTTTTCTGTATTACAAACGAGAAGGGCATTTCGCATTATGCCATTTTGAACAGCACACCTTTGTTAAATTGTGTTTTCTGCGGTGGCTTCTTCGAAGACAAAATATAGACCAAATATAGAAGAAAAAACTAATGTCTATTTCTAATATTAGACCTTCCTCTGAAAAATTTTGTTCTGTAAGATAGGCCCAAGGAAGTCACAAATAATTATTAAATTTGTTTTTAATTTAATTTTGATTAAAAAGGTTTCGATTTAGAAAGTTGTTTTAATTTAATTTAATGAATATTATGCCAAATGTATTATACTCCACCCTAATTATCATCATCGTTATGGCACCAGCGTATTTTCCCACGCTCAAATGTCGCTAGAACTTACAGATTTACCGCCCGGAATATTGAATAGGATATGTACCACTTTTAATGTAAGGTAAGGCATATCTTTAAACTATACAATACTTACATAATATGAATAAAGCTTACATAAAAAATATACATTTGGCAAACGTTGATAAATATTTACTTTGAATTCGGAATTCTACTCTTGCATAAAAACCTAAATCCGATGTTTTCTCACATTAAACCGTACCTACCGTACGAATACTATGTACGTACATGTATCTACTAAAAATTTGATGAAAATATTTACAACAAGACTCCGTGGTTGTGTGGATGTGATAAAAGGGATGATTTTTTTTGGTTTGTTGGTTTAATATTTGTAGGCGATGAAAAGTGGATAAAGGTAGGAGTTCGTGATCTCAAACATTTGTTAGACAAGATTAAAAAACATGAAAATTCTCCAAAGTATAAAAACAGTCTATTAAGTTTTCAGCTCTTGGGAAATGTGAATATTGAGTATTTTTTACGTAAAGTTTATGCAGATCAGATGAATATTCGTTTTTTGTACATGCACGAATGCATTTTGTTAAAAAATTATTGATTTAGATAAATTAATAAATCCCTTGAAGATATTCTATTGGCTAAAGATTTAGCCTAAAACAAAAAACAGATACACAAATATGTATAACCCAATATTATTTTTGCGCCCCCCTGAAAACAAACTCACGAGCCGCCACTGCTTTTCATATAAGAAAGTAATATTAATGCCATATCATATGGATTTTTGAAGATCGTGTTCACAGAAAACACTTTATCTCATTATAATTAATTCATTCCGATTTTCTGAAAAAATGGACTTTGTGAAAAAGTTAACAAATGTATTAATGTAAACATTGAATTTAAATAATTCGTGTACGACATGAGCGCTTGTGGCTCATTTGGATTTTCCAAACTTTTATTTACCACAAATAAAATAATTAACAGATGAAATTTATTAATATTCTAATCAGCAAATTGTCTAACCTCATATTTTGTGGAGGGAATTTTTTTATTGTCGCAGTCGCTCAAATATCAGTTATTTGATGAATTCAAACCAGAATACTATATCTCTATAAGATATTGAACTAGTTCTTTATTTAATAAAAATTAGTGAATTTTAGTCAGTACTTTTTACGCATAAAGAAATAACTTTCTGAAATTCAATTTGAGAATTTGCAAACTTGCTGCAGCAATCATTATTATACCATCGATATTATATCAAGATGGAGTTGTGTAAGATCTCATAATTATCAGGTAGGTAGTAGGTACACGGAGAAAAAATTATAGCAGTTGTCAGTGGAGAAAATATGTATAAATAACTAAATTTCTACTATAATATCGAATCGCTATTGAGATAATCTAAAAATTCATGATCATTAATGTATAATTAATAAAGCGTATAGCAATTGTTTATGTAGAGATGTCGAAATATTTATTATTTAGCACTTTATATAGGACTATATTTCAATTTTGGTTAAATATTTTAATTTCTCTCCAATTCTCGAAATTCGTATTTTGTGTGTGTATACAAATTTTTTTTTCAATTTGTAAATCGAATTAAAAAAATTATGAGCTAAATTTGCCGCCCTTTAAAAGTTGCCGCCCTAGGCTCCAGCCTACTCAGCCTGCAGGGAAATCCGCCACTGTATATATAAGTGATTTTCTTCCATAACAGAGGATTTTATTTATTAAACTATTTTCATCTCCAAATTTTCAATCCAATACTTAGCTACGCCGTTCTGATGAGGACCAAAGAGTCCGAAACACGTGTCAACGGCTGCTTCCATATAAACGTACTATACCGATAATTCTACTCCACATCTTTAATGTTTTCCCATGACTAATTTCTTTGTTGTTAAATAAATAGTACCCTATTATTTTTATTTTCAAACATTACGTAGGTAAAGGTTTCTTTGGTTTCCCTTACCATCTAATGATAACTATTTTGAATGTTAATATTAGACTGAATAGCATATAATAAATAATTAGCAAGACAAAGCAGCCTTGTCTTTTCAAAAAAATTTTTTCGAATCAATAAATGTCAAAGAAATTTCAATTACCAATATCGTAATGAAACGTCAACTTA
>JARQZK010002950.1:0-307500 GCA_030704885.1 Cynegetis impunctata | reverse complement strand
TCTATCGAAACAATTTATACAACCTTATGTTCTGTTCATTATTTGGACGCCTATCTACAAAAATGAATAAAAAAGAGTAATGAATAGCGGTTTCAGATATTTTCTACAACAAATACCACACTGTTATTTGCCGAAAAAAGACGCCTGTGCCTTTTATTAGATATTATTTTTTATTTGAAGTAATTCGCAAATAGCACGACTTCAATGACAAAAATTGAAACATTTATACTTTTGAAAGAAAAAAAAAACTACAAATGTTATACCATTTTCGAAATTTAGTTATTTTTTACATATTCTCTGCAGCAAGTTTGCAAATTTCCAAATTCAATTTCAGAATGTTATTTCTTTATGCGTAAAAAATACTGACTAAAATTGACTTATTTTTATTGAATTAAAAACTAGTTCAATATCTTATAGAGATATAGTCTTCTGGTTTGAATTCATCGATTAACTGATATTTGAACGACTGCGAGTTGAAAATGAAAAAATTCCCTCCACAAAATATGGAGTTAGACAATTTGCTGATTAGAAATTTGATAAATTTCATCAGTTAATTATTTTATTTGTAGTAAGAGAAAGTTTGGAAAATCCAAATAAGCCTTAAGCGCTCATGTGATACACGAATTATTTAAATTAAATGTTTACATTAGTACATTTGTTAACTTTTTCACATAGCCAACTTTTTCATAAAACGCCAATAGGAATGAATTAATTATAATGAGATAAAACAATACTGCAATTTTTCATTCAACGGATTCTCTCCAGTCGATTTACATAAAAAAAAATTGAAGTGAAAAAATGATTTTCTCGAAAGTTATTGTGTTTACTGTGAACACGATCTTTAAAAATCCATACGATATGGCATTAAAATTACTTTTTTTATATATAAAAAGCAGTGGCGGCTAGTGAGTTTGTCTTCAGGAGGGGTGCAAAAATAATATTGGGTTATACATATTTGTGTATCTGTTTTTGGTTTTAGGCTAAATCTTTAGCCAATAGAATATCTTCAAGGGATTTATCAATTTATCTAAATCAATAATCGGTTAACAACATGCATTCGTGCAGGTGCAAAAAACGAATATTTATCTGATCTGCATAAACCTTACGTAAAAAAGACTCAATATTCACATTTCCCAAGAGCTGAAAACTAGACTGTTTTTGTACTTTGGAGAATTTTCATGTTTTTTAATCTTGTCTACCAAATGTAAACCGAGGATTGTGGGTTCGAGTCCCACCTCGCTCTTGGGTGTTGTGTATGTCCGAAATTTAGTGGTTATTTATGATTAAAAGTTGTTGGGTAATGTACATAGTTTACAAGCCCATTGGCCGTTCGGAACCGGCGTTAAACTGTAGCTCCCTCGAGTTAAAAAAAAATATTACACAAACAAAACAAAAAAAAGCATTACTTTCATCACATTCACACAACCACGGAGTCTTTGTTGTAAATGTAATAATAAATATTTATCAACGTTCGCCAAATGTATATTTTTTATGTAAGCTATATTTATATTTATGTTTAGTATAGTTTAAAGACATGCCTTACCTAACTTTAAAATTGGTCCTACATGATTGAGATATTTTTTGCTTAAAACAATGTTTTTTGATAATTCTTTGCTGTAAAAATAATCAAACAATCAAATAATAATCAAATCTAACACGGTACACCATAGTTCTCAATAATACTAACCATACGGAAAAAGTTGATGTAACGAGGATGATGGAGCACAAATCAAAAAGTTGGAATTTTATTGATAGAAAATTGATATGATTGTGAACTAAGATATCAAAATTTAGAGGCGGCAAATCTGTAAATCCGCCACTGATATATATATATATATATATATATATATATATATATATATATATATATATATATATATATATATATATATATATATATATATATATATATATATATATATATATATATATATATATATATATATATATATATATATATATATATATATATATATATATATATATATATATATATATATATATATATATATATATATATATATATATATATATATATATATATATATATATATATATATATATATATATATATATGTATATACAGGGTGTCCCGTAAATAACACGCCAGAGTGACACTGGAGGTAGATTAGCTTCAGGTCAATCAGATAACATAAAAATGACCTTAGTAAAAGTTTTCTGGTTTTCGAGATATTGCCACTCTTATGTTTTTTTCAAAAATCTATACCTTTTGGTCATTTTCTCGCCTGTTTTGAAAATAAATAAAATCTATCTCATGGTTTTTTTTTCTTGTGCTATCATCAATATATGATTGAGACAATCGACCTATCATTCCATTGAAAACTAGCTAGCTAACCTCAAAACAAAATCAAGTTATTTCAATATAATTTAAATCCGAAAACCTTAAGTAAAGTTTGACTATCTACTGTGAAAAAATATTATACCAGACAGAATCAGCAAATGATCTTAAAAACTAGCCTATTTAATGCTCTTTCGAAAATGGTATAACATTTGTGGTTTTTTTCTTTCAGAAGTCTAAAAATTCCAATTTTTGTGATTGAAGTCGTGCTACTTGCGAAATACACTGCGCCGCAAATTTAAGGCATACATTAAATATTTCCTAAGTTTTGACTGAATATTTTCTCAGGCGGTGATCTGATTTGAATAAATTTTTCACCAAATAGTAGCTCCGTTTTCTGAGAAAATGTAATAGTTATAAGATGATTAAAAAAAATGAATAAACTTATTGTACAGGGTGTTTGAATAGCGACATGTTTTGTTCGTCCAAGTCTGCATCCTTCTGCGGACAATATCGGGTAGCTCAGGCAGAAAAAAAATAGACGGTGTTATAATCGCATGTCTTCTGAGTAATTTGTTTTTTCAATCGTCTGTTTATCTTGAGCCACTCGAAAGATATTCATGTTTTTATAACCGCACACACTTTTCAAACGAAATTTGAACTGGACAATTCAGATAGTACAGACATGTACAGAGAATGGGCCAAGACCGACTCCCGAAAAAAGTACTAGACTGGACACCGCAAGGGATAAGAAGGAGGAAGACCCCGGAAAAGCTGGAGAGAGGGTATAGACGGAGAGATCTGGACGAGAGGACTGGATGAAGAGGCTTGGAGAAATCGAGACGGTTGGAGATTAGGAACGGAAGGCGGATAACGTTTTGACCCGATGCACATATATATATATATATATATATATATATATATATATATATATATATATATATATATATATATATATATATATATAAAGGTTTTATAGCTGGAAAGAAGAATTAGGACTTATAGAGTAGAAGGATTTTGCTGGCATAACATGCTCTCACTTTCATTAGGTCACTTATGTTTTGCCATGCTGTTCAGCTGCTCACCTGAGCATCTTAGCTGCTCGAAATGTACCGTTTGTGTGTGAATATATGTCTAGTTATGTGTGTATATTTGATATTATATGTAATGATATTTATATTATAAATTTTCATATTTGAAAGATGGCGAATAAAATTATTATTATTAATCTACAATACCGCCAAATAAAACTGTAAAATATAGGAACTTTTTATCATATCGATTCAGGTACACCATAGGATTGTTCTACTATATAGTGGGTAGTAGAAATAGTGACAATGAGAGCATTACACTTTCAGGAATTGAACTATCGTGAAAATATTGCTCATACATAAAATCGGTTCCACGACAATCTACATTGAAAATATAATTATGAATATATTCCACTTGCATAATTGTTAGTCTGATCTTTCCAGATATACCATTGAAATATTATATACCATATCTATTCAAGAAATGTTACCATTAATGAAAATCGTGTGTAGTGTGGATATGTATAATTAAATAATGGTTAACAAATTTATTCAAGGCTTGAAATTGTTTGGATATATTTTGCTTATTCAATAACCCTAATATAGTTTCCAAGTTCCCCACCTTTCTCAAATAAATACAATATCTTAACAGAAGTACCATGAATATACCCTAATAACATTACGAAAAGAAATTTTTCTTCACTTTAATCCAGCAGATGTTGCTTTAATGTTGACTCAATTTGCATGTTTTTATTTAAATAGTTTATGGAATCCGTCGTTACTACGTGATAATTTAACATGATTAACAAAACTAAATTTGAATTTACTACGTTTATTATCACAAAATATTTTGAAAAATATAACACTGCGATTGCAATTTCGGTCACTAGACCATCATCGGGCAGATTGAGTTAAGAACTGAATACAGAATAATTTTAGATTTGCGCTTACGGGTGGAAAAGGATTATTGCAGGTACCTAAATAGACAAGAGGAACATATTTCAAGAAGGGCTAATCGAGTGAATTTCACAAATTGGTACAATACAATGTTCTTAGAAAAGTCATTATTGTTTAAATACACTAAATATAGGAGAATATATCAAGTCAATCTGGTCGTTCAGCAAGATATCTTTTGCATTATTATTGAGTTTAAAAATTTCTAATGATTCTAAGTAAGTAAGTTTGGTTCCTTTCGGTAATTTGTGCATGATTTGAAAATTATCTATTTGTGGAAATGGGTGGTGGTTTTCACGGCAACGATTTGAAAACGTTGAATCCGTTTTATTTTTCAAAAAAGATTGTTGGTGTTCTTTAAATTTTGTCTTGAACGATCGACCAGTCTGACCTATATATACTCCTCTATATACAGGACAAATCAACTTATAAACTCCTGAACTTTCAAATTTTGAAGTGATATCTTTGGCATTGAATAAAAATCCTGAGAGTTTTGTCTTAGGTTTGAAAGCAATTTTAATATTACATTTAGGTATGACATTAGCAATTGTTTCTGTTAGAGGACCAAAATATGTTAAAGATGTGAATTTTTTCGGTTTTTCTACTTTTAATTGGGGATATATGCTGTTGTACGCTTGTTGATTACGTTTCTTGTTTATCATTTTATCTATCAAACTTGTATGAAAACCATTATTTGACGCAATTAGTTTTATAGTCGAAATTTCTTTCGCTAAATTTGTTACGGATAATGGAATTGAAAACGCTCTGTGGATCATTGAATTAAAAGCTGAATGTTTATGGGAAAGAGGATGATTTGAATCCGACGGAATACATATATCCGTGAAAGTTGGTTTTCTATATATATCGAAACTCAAAGTATTATTATTATGAAAGATAGTTAAATCCAAGAAGTTTATTTGTCGATCCAATTCTTTTTCAATTTTGAACTTTATATTTGGGTGAATGCTATTAATATAATTCAAAAACTGATCTAATTGTCTCGCGGTGCCCTTAAAACAAGCAATTAGGGTGACAACGCACGAGCCGCCAACCGCCGCGGTTGGCGGTCGAGCGCGGATTGCTCTTGCGGTGGCCGTCGCGGTTTGTTGCGCTAGTCGTCATGAAAGTGTCCGCGGTAGTAGCTCTAGCCATTTGGCAAATTTAAATTCTATCTAAAAAACGAAACAAACGCCGTTGCAATGCAAAATATTGGATTCACCCTCTGCTTCAACAAAGAAGTAGTAAAGGAGCATTCGTAATTTTCTATAGAGAATTGAGAAGCTTCGAAGACAAATTTTTCAATTATACCAGTATGTCAACGTCGTCTTTCGGTGAATTACTGAACAAAATTGAAAAGGAAATTACCGGAGTGACTAAAAATATCAAATTTACTACAAATGTTAAATTAATAATGAAGGGAAACCGCGCGATATTGCGGTCTCGTGCGTGGTCTGCCATTCAAGTCTGTACAAATCGACAACCGCAAGACCGCGCGGTTGCCGCGCCCGATGTCGACTACCGCCCAACCGCGCGGTTACGCGGCTGCCCGTGCGTTGTCTACCATATATTCCTGTACAAATCAACAACCGCCGCGGTTGGCGGCTCGTGCGTGGTCCTACTTACATCATCAACGTATCTATGCCAAAAAAAGGAAACACACGTGTTTCATTCCTCCTTGAAGTATGTGTCAGGGAGGCGGGCAGCTTGAGTTTGGGATTAACTCCTTCAGCCAGATCAGAGGATACACTTGTATGTACAAGTGCATTAAGGATAGGTGAGACGGGATATTTATGGAACATAGGAAGTGTGGGTAGGGTTCAGAGGATTAATACTGGCCCAGCATTCGCCTTATAAGTTTGCAAGCAGTGACTTACATTACCATGAGGAAACCTCTGAGAAAAACTCATGGCAGACCAGTCGGCCCCGGGGTTTGAACCCGAGACCTCCCAAATACTAGCCAGCTATGCCAAAAACTTATATGCGATGCTTTTGTAGAATTGAATATTATGTTCTCTATATGTGACATGAAAATGTCTGCAATAAGAGGACTTAAGGGGGAACCCATAGCCAGCCCACTAGATTGTTCAAAAATTTTGTTATCAAACTGGAAGTAATTTTGACTAAGACATATATCTAATAAGAAAATGATATCATTTATTTTAATAATATCCATAGTGGATTGTTGCAAAATATCTAAGACAAGTGGTAAACACTCATCTGCTCGTATATTGGAGAACATATTATCAACATCGAAGCTAACAAGAAAAGAGTTAGCAGGAGTTACAAAGTTTTTCAGCTTCTGTACTAAATCAACAGAGTTCTTTACTGTATATTTTGGAGTGAAATTAGTTAATTTTCTGAATGTGAAATTCAGATCTTTGGCTAATTTATACGTTGGGCTATTTATGTGAGAAACTACAGGTCGTATTGGGCTATTTTCTTTGTGGTTTTTTATTAATCCGTAAAGTTTTGGAGTTCCAGGGTTCAAAATTTCCTGAAGGGCTTGTCTAACAGTTTTTTGAAATTTATTTGTTGGATCGACTGATATTTGTTTAATTTGTTCCGTTTGAAGAAAATTATTCATTTTGTTAATCATGTTTTTATTATTAATAACTAAATTGAATAATTCACTAATAGGACATTTGCTACTTTCCATCAGAAAAATAATGAGGGCAAAGTACCTGATCAAAAACCAAACACATAAACTTAACAAGTTTATTACATTCCAAATTTCTCATCTACATTCTATCTAGATAATCAAGGGACAAATGGATATTAATATAATATATTTATATATTTAGATCAAAGTTACTGGTAACATACATTATTTATCCATAGATGATATCCTAATGAACAAAAGAGAGGTGCTGTGAAGATTTCTGAATGACCATAATTTCGACAATGCGACAATTCCATTCACCATTTATTTAAAACTAGGGTAAAAATACTGAAAGCTCATATCAGTGTATTGCTTTTTACAACATTAACAACGATGATATTAACAAAATGGAATGTAGGTAAAAATAATATAGTATATATTCTAAAAAAAAAGGAAAGAAAGGAAAAAATTGTGCTATGGCATAATATCAATGATAATATACAATTATATTGTCCTCTTATTTTCCTATTCAAAATATATCTGTACAACGAATAATAGCTCCTAATTTACAGAACAATGAAGTACCGATTTTGGACTTATGTACAAAAATTGCACCAAAAAATTGGCTGTAAAACTAATGGATATATAGATAAAATAATTTTGGATCCATGTAAAACAAACCTATTTTTAAGAAAACTGTAAAATTACGCAATATACTAATGACGTGAATCTCTCGGGTAGAATTCTGCGAGTGTAGCCGCAGGAATACGTTTCAACATTTCCTTAGGGAAGATGCGGAGTAGTTGCCAACCAACATCCAGTGATTCGAAGACCGTACGGTTCTCATAGTTACCTTGAGTAATGAAGTTCTTCTCGAATTTCGTTAAGAATTCTAGGTAAAGTAAATCATCTGGAGTAAGAGCCTCTTCACCCACAACAGCTTTCATGGCTTGAACATCTTTACCAATAGCATAACAAGCATACTGAAAAAATAATGAGAATTTAACGAAAATGTTTGTGAATGTAATTTCACATACATGACAAGTTATTTATAGAATTTTCGCGCTGCACTATTGGTATTCTTATTTCAATTATTTATGGATTACGATTTTATTTGTATCATTAGACAGTTTCCTCTCCATATTGTTAAAAACTCATTCAAAATTAATTATTTTCAAATTAATTTTGAATGATTAATTGATAGAAACTGTGAGTCTATAGTATTTTACCCTGTAAAAGTAATTGAAATTTCAAATATTATCACCAGGTTGAGGCATCGGGGGGGAGGAGTTGCTGGTATTCATTCAAGGATATTAAAAAACATTAAACAATTTATTAGTCCAGTGCTTGAAAAAATCTTTAACTTATGTATATCTAATGGCATTTGGCCGGATGCTCTTAAAAAGGCTGAGATATTACCGATACATAAAAAAGGAAGTAAATTGGAAATAACCAACTATCGTCCAATCTCACTCATCTCTAATCTTGCCAAGATATTTGAGAAGTTGATTCACAACAGATTATATAAACTCTTGATAAAAAACAAAATGATTAGTGAAAAACAATATGGTTTTCTAAAAAATAAAGGTACACTAAATGCACTAGAGAAAGTTTTACAGTCTATATATACTAATTTAGATAATAATAAGAAAATAATAGCTACTTTTATTGATTTGAGCAAAGCATTTGACACAGTGGATCATAAAATTCTATTTGAAAAAATGGAATTGATGGGAATAAGAGGTGTACCTTTACAATTGCTTAAGGACTACCTAACAAATAGGAAACAAAGAGTATTATTAAATGGTACAAAAAGTATAAGTAAAGTAGTTAAGATAGGTGTTCCTCAGAGCTCAGTGCTGGATCCGCTGCTCTTTTTAATTTATATCAATGACATTTTCAAATATTGTGAACATATTTATGCATATGCGGATGATACTGTAGTACTGAGCTTTGAGGACGAATGGGATGAATCAGTAAGATTAATGAATATATACCTGAGTCAACTGAATCTTTGGTTCTGTCAAAATAAATTAACTTTAAATATAACTAAAACCGAATACGTAACTTTTGGATGCTATACAGACAGTGTACCTGAGTTAATAGTAATAAAAATTAATGAAAACCAAATAAACAGGAAAACTAATGTTAAATATTTGGGGATAATTGTAGATTTTAATCTAAAATGGGATTTGCATATCCAAAAAATAATAAGCAAAATAAGATACTTTCTATATATTGTTAAAAAACATTTACCTCTAAAAATACTTGTCTTAATATATTATGCATATGTTTATAGTATAATAAATTATGGATTAATCATATGGGGAGGAGCTTATAAAACCGTTAGAAAAAATCCAGAAAAAATTCAAAGAAATCCTGAAACTAGATACACTATTAACAATAGAACAAATGTACATTAGTAGGTGTATATTATTTCATTATGAAAACCTGAAGATGCAATTTTTGAATTCTATGAGCAGGACTAGATATAAAAAACTGCCTATCCTGTCATATGATTTCACTCTTGCTAAACAAAGTTCTTTCTATACTGCTATCAAATTTTATAATATGTTATCTAATGATCTTAAAATAGGAAATCCTAAAAAGAGAAACTTTGTAAATAAATTGAATAAATTTATAGTAGAGAAGGAACTTGTGAGGAACTGAATTAGACAAAAGAAATAAAAGTAAATGACAAGTGTACTTTAATCAAAAATCATAAAAACAAAAAATTGGAACAGTTTGGATTGATTAAGTAACTTAGTTTTAGTTTAGTTTTTGTTAAGTTAGATAGAAGTTAGCTGCTCCTGTGCACAGAGGATTCAAGCCTCTCTACAGGTTTTATGTATATTTTGCTCTGATGAGTATGTACAAGCAGTTTTCAATAAATAAAATTCAATAAAATAATTCATTAATTTCTACTAAAAATGTTTATTTTGTTGATGATAGCATAAACGTTTTCAATTTCAATCCCATCATTTTTATCTTTACGTTTTTCAGTTCATATAATTTGATGTTTTCTTGAAAACAATCACTGTATTTATATGACATATAAAAATAGGCATTGAATGATAAAAAATAATAGTGTCAAAAATGGTTACTGATTGGAATACATTACTTATCGGAATGCAAGAAAAAGACATGTTACTTTGTGGCACTGATTGGAACTGACCTATGAAGAATAAATAGAATTCGTTTTTCAGAATGTATTGCCTTTGAGAGAAATCAAAATAAACTTCAATGTATGCTTTATCATTTTCTAAAATGTCAAATAATTATAAATATGAATTAGTTACCCATCAAATGAAAACCTTTTTAACCATTCTCGAACTGTAGCGTTTTAGATCTTAATTCTGGGAATAAAAATAAACAAAAAACTTGATTCTACTATGTTTATTATTACAAAATAGTCAAAAAATATATACTGCTACTGCAAGAGACAATCCTATTCAATTAGTTCTAAACTCAATCTGCCTAATGTGAATAAAATTGCAATAGCAATATATATATTTTTAATATTTTGTGATAATAAATAAAGTAAAATCAAGTTTTGATTTTGTTCTTCACGATAAATTACTAAGTAGTAAAAACTGATTTCATCAATCATTTAATTAAAAATTAAAAATAATTTTCTTCGTTCTGTACATGAACATCTTTAAAATGATGTGCTAGAATATAAAAACAAAAATATCAATGAAATCTACTCACCAACTGATTGGAGACATCTGAGTGATCTTTCCTCGTCATTCCCTCGCCAATGGCGGATTTCATTAGACGAGACAAAGACGGTAGAACGTTGATTGGGGGGTAAATTTGCCTGTTATGGAGCTGTCTGTCGATATAGATTTGGCCCTCAGTGATATAACCTGTCAAATCGGGTATGGGATGGGTGATGTCATCATTGGGCATAGTCAGAATAGGAATTTGGGTAATTGAACCGTTGCGACCTTCAACACGACCAGCACGCTCATAAATAGTAGCCAAATCGGTGTACATGTAACCTGGGAAACCACGACGACCGGGTACTTCTTCACGGGCAGCTGATACCTGTAAGAAAAGGAAATTTCTAGTAAGAGAAGAACTGATGAAATATGTTTTGTCTGTGGCATACAGTGAAAGAAACGTGTGATCAGAAGAGCACCGTGACTAAGATAGCATTTACTTCTAATTTTTATTCATACATAACCAAATTTGAAGGGATTGTGGAGGCGAGCAAAACTTAAACTACGAAAAAAATAAAACCTCTACATAAAACGGCGGCGATTAAAAAAACTAACTCACCCACATACAAAATTCCAACACTCTTTCTCAACCTGGAGGTACTGAGAAATCAGCTATATATATATATATATATATATATATATATATATATATATATATATATATATATATATATATTTATTCGAATTGTTGTTGCCTGTGAACTATTTCTAATCTCTTGAAAATTATTAGCAATAACAGGCTTGTTGAATCTTAAAAAACTCGATTTTATTAAAAAGTTTAATAAAATCGAGTTTTATAAGATTCAACAAGCCTGTTATTGCTAATAATTTTCAAGAGATTATATATATATATATATATATATATTTTATATATAATAATTTTCAAGAGATTATATATATATATATATATATATATATATATATATATATATATATATATACACTCACCGGCACGAAAACTGGAGCACTTGAATATTTTTGAATAAACTTCAAATTTGAATGCTTAGTGATGTTTTATTATTATAATATCTTATACACAAAGAAAACAACATGTTTTACGTATTTTTTAACAACAATTTAACCTCGAATTGAAGAAAAAAAGTGTTTTTGAGTAAAAATCATAAATTCCATAGATCTTGCTACTGCAGTGTGCATAGTTGGCCACTAACCCATCTCAACAATGCTGTTGTTGTCATTGTTGTGAGGAATCTGACAGATCGAAAAATGTTTGAGAGTTGTTCTGCATAAAAAATATGTATGTTAATCCCGACACAGCGGCTGCTATCGTTGCGTTGCTTCAAGACGGAAGAAGTGTGCGATATGTTGCCCGAGAGTATCATGATTTCAATAGCACTGTTCACCGTATTTTCACACGTTTTCTGGAAACTGAAGGTTACACCAGACGACCTGGAACAGGTTCCCGACGTAGAACTAGCGCTCATGATGATCGTTTTATCATCTTACAAAGTCTGCGAAATCGTCATGCTACAGCTGTTGAAATCAGAAATCGACTTCAGCACGTCCGGCAAACCAACGTAAGCGAACGAACAGTTAGACGACGACTGAGAGAAGCCAATCTTATCAGTTGTAGACCTGCAACAGGCCCAGAACGTCTTAGGCGTCATCCTGTTGCGCGACTTCAGTTTGCCAGAAATCATCAGCACTGGGGTGAAAATGAATGGGGGCGCGTGTTGTTCACCGATGAGTCCAGATTTAGCCTGCGGTCTCCAGATGGTCGTGAGAGAGTATGGCGAAGGCCACACGAGCGTTTTGCAGAATGTACCTTCAGTTCTAGAACAGGATACCAAGGGGGCTCAGTTATGTTGTGGGCCGGAATTTCTCTGGAAGCACACACAGAATTATACATCCTTCCGAGAGGATCCTTAACTGCTGCCAGGTACATTGAGGACGTTCTCCAAGATTTTGTTGTCCCTTATGTTGGCTTTATTGGAAACGACTTTCTTTTGATGCATGATAATGCCCGACCTCACACCGCGATGATAACTCAACAGTACTTAAACGAGGTAAATATTCCTGTTATGGAAAGGCCTGCGGTGAGTCCGGATGTTAATCCCATAGAACATGTTTGGGACATGCTTGGGCGAAGGATCCGAAGTCGTGTTCCTGCTCCTTTAACTTTAAATCAGTTGCGACAAGCTCTTTCAGAGGAATGGGAACTTATCCCACAAGTGGACATTCGCCACTTGATTTTAGGCATGCCAAGGAGGATACAGGTAGTAATTCGAGCACGTGGGGGCAACACCCGTTATTAAGAATGCGGCCCCCCAGTTTTTGCTAGCAAGTCGTTTCCGTTTTGATTAATTTAAGGTAATTTTTACACAACACCAGTTTGTGCGTTTTCGTCCTAGTTTCTCAAATTGTTACAAATCACTCTTTTTTTTCAATTATATGTTAAATTGTTGTTGGATAATACATAAAACATGTTGTTTTCTTTGTGTGTATGATATTTTAATTGATGAAACATCACAAAGCATTAAAATTTGAAGTTTGTTTGAAAATATTCCACTGCTCCGGTTTTCGTGGCGGTGAGTGTATATATATATATATATATATATATATATATATATATATATATATATATATATATATATATATATATATATATATATATATATTGTTGGGATTTTTCGTGGTATAACAGATATTACATGACTAATAAAGTTGGATTTAATTTTCTCAACGTTTCGGCTCTATTTTTGGAGCCTTTTACAAGAGTTTCATCAAGAGTCTGTAAGATAAAATATAATTTATAGCTTGTTTACAATACAAAGGTTGATATTGAAAATGTACCTTACTACAGATCGTTTTGTTTTATTTCCTTTAGCTGTGTTAATTTCTAGCTCGTGTGAACGACTGGTTTATGAATCCGAAACAGGTGTCGAGTCATATTCGTTTCACGTGTCTTCGCGCTATGCGCCTTTCTTTTATAATATTTGGGAATACACGTTGCTAAAATTATTCACGTCTGAACGGTTGTTGATTACATTTTGTAGATTTTTCCGGATATGAATCATTTCTAGAATTTATCTTTTCTTTGTGTTAGTTTTTGTTGCCAAAATTCTAGTTCTGTCGTAGTTGAAACTATGTCCGTCTGTTTGTGTTTATTCAGTGCCGTGATCTGTGTTTTTGAATATTTATGATAGTTATGAACTTGATTCAAAGATTGCATTGAATTACCATTTGAAAAAGCCAATATCTGAAAAACTATTAAGGTTAGGTATAGGGAACCCCAATATGAAAAGGAAGATAATTGAATTTTATATTGTTCAGACAAAAAAATACAGGGGGTTCTACTTGAAATAACAAAGTTACCTTTGTCCGAAATTATGAAAAAGTGACAATAATTTTTGAACATTCTGTATAATATTGATAAACTGGTTTTATCGAAATCAGTAGCCCAAAACCTCTTTCATGCTTGGTCAGAATTGGAAGGAATGGTTTCTATACATTTCGATGTTATTTAGTTTCCAATTATTGTACCTAGTATTTTCATTAAAAAATCAATAACTCGAGAACGGTTATAGCTAGGTACATAGTACCTTATATGAGGTCATATTATTTTTTCCTGATCTATTCAAAAGTGTAACGAAATACAGGGTGTTCCATTTAAAAAAACACAACTTTGATATATCACACTTTTTTGAGCTACCCTGTAGACTGTAGACTCCAAAATAATTTCCTTTTATAGCCTTCATCAATATACATTATACAAAATGAAGAAATTTCCGAAAAAATTCATGGTTTGGCGTAGAGGGACCGTGTCGTATGAGGTGCCCCACCCTGTATATGTATATCCACTGTAAAACTGTGGAATACGAAAATACGCTAGGACACGTCGAATGGTATTTTCAGTAGGGCATTTTTTTTTAATAACAATCTTTTATACAGGTTGTACCATGTGACAGCGGCCAATACCAGCTTTGGTTTTTTTCAAATACAACGCCCTGTATATGGTCAATATTTTTTAAAAAACTAAAAAATTTAATGAAATTTTTTTCATCTGAAAATGTTGTCGTTTAACATATCAAATTGTTTTTTGATAAATTATAACAGAATACAGTATGTATTTGGTACTTCGGAAAACAGTTCTAGTTTGAAGATCAAAAAAATACCATAACCTGAACTCAATAATCACTAACGACAAAATTCACATTTATGACATAATTAAATACCAAACACGAGATAATTTATCGAATTTGTCACCTATGGCTATCACTTGAACTTAGAAGATATGAAACCTGAAAATGTTTCGTGACGTTTCCCCAAAGTTTCTGCGAACAATAACAATTTTGATATTTTGTTATTGTTAAGGACCACTTGGAGATACTATTAACAAATCCCTCGAAGTCAAATTTGAAAATTGAAATATTCAGGTTTTATGGCGTTCAGGTTTAGGCATTAGATACCTATTATATTGTAATATCTGATTTGAATCACTCTCGATGTGTATTTAAAATGTCGAACGATGTAGGTATTGTATAAAACTAAAATTAAGTGACGTGAAACGCATGGTCGACGAATTCCAGAAAAGTTAGTATCACATATGGTATCACAATATTTGAAAGTCACTTTTTCACACGAAATTGAAGCTTGCATTAAGGTTAATTTTCATTATTCACTTGACTGATGTATCCCAAAATAGTGATGATTGGCGAGGCCAAATTAAAATTTTATTTCAATTATGAGAAGATTGTAAAAATTACCTCACGCAAAGCCTCAGCATAAGATGACATATCAGTCAATATGACTAACACATGCATCTCGCATTGATAAGCCATAAACTCAGCTGCAGTCAGAGCTAAACGAGGTGTGATAATTCTTTCAATGGTAGGATCATTGGCCAAGTTCAAAAACAGGCACACATTTTCCATAGAACCATTTTCTTCGAAATCTTGCTTGAAGAATCTGGCAGTTTCCATATTGACTCCCATGGCAGCAAAAACTATAGCAAAGTTGTCTTCGTGATCGTCTAAGACCGATTTGCCCGGGACTTTGACAAGACCAGCTTGTCTGCAGATTTGTGCTGCGATATCGTTGTGAGGTAGACCAGCCGCAGAGAAAATTGGAATTTTTTGGCCTCTGGCAATGGAATTCATCACGTCGATAGCAGAAATACCAGTCTGGATCATTTCTTCAGGGTAGATACGAGACCAAGGGTTTATAGGTTGACCTTGGATATCAAGGAAATCTTCAGCTAAGATTGGTGGTCCTGAAAGAAAAAAATATTTTAACTATATTATATATCTATATACTTATATATATATATATATATATATATGTAGAATAGAATATTATATTATTTATCGCACATAAAATTTCAATTGCACTTATTGTTTGAGAGAGTATATACTAAATCTAAGGAATTATTATTATATTAGTAATTCCAATATTTCCCTATACCTCTCTGTTACCGTTTTCGAAATAAAAATTATTTTCATTTTTTTTCTTCGGAAATCAAGACCTCTAAAAACTCTGATATCTTCGAGGTAAGAAATACTATGATATCGAATTTTCGGTTGGAGTTTGGTGATACTTCGGGGATTCTTACACTTCAGCCTAATCTCCGCTACATTAATACGGTAAAAAAATAAAGTTATTTCATTTGCTTGAAAAAGTGACTGAAAGTTGATTATTTCAAATGGAATATCCTGTATATTATTGAAAATTCGGAAAGCTGCTAGAATTTCCTTTTAATATATGTTCATCATACCTATACCTAACTAGTCAAGTTTCGGACTTATGAGCACTTATTTGTGAAAATGTTCCTTGAACATGGTATCTCCATTCGGTATTTGCTAAGCATGTCATGATTACTATTTGACAGTAACGTTGTGACAATCTACTAATATATCGACATTTTCGTCACTTCAGAAGTTGCAAATACCTTCAGAAACGATGGAGCAAATGAGTTCAATGAAATTTATCCGAATCTACCGCCAATGAACCTCAAGAAATGTATACTAATTCAGAACAATTTCAGAACGTTTGGATGAACTTTAAAAGCACCAAGAAATTTACTTCGGCCTGTAACTTCCGAAGAAATGTCCTAGCATATTTTCACGCATTTCCCGAGTCATCGATAAGAAGTTCTGAAGAAGATTTGGGTATAAAATATTCATCTGTTCAAAGAATCTTGCAAAGACATAACATGCATGATTACTAATTCACCAAAAATTCAAGCAATGAAGCCTCAATACCCTCAACAGAGAGTTGAATTTTGTGAAATGATGTTGGTACGCACTCGAGAAGATCCATTTTTTTTGAATAAAATAATTTGGACTGATGAATCGAAATTTTCAAGAGAAGGTATTTTCATATATAATACCACTAGAGATGAAATTTTGCCGGCAAAATTTCTCGATTGTAATATGAAAGTTGGTTGCTTAGGCAATTTCGCGAATCAGGCGAGTGATTTTGGAAAAAATGTCATGAGCGAAATTGTCTAAGCAACAAACTTGAATGTTACAAGAGAGAAATTTTACCTACTTAAATTTCATCTCGAGTGGTATTCGACATGACTATTTCACGAGAAAATATGTCTAACAGTAATATGGTCACATTTGAGAAAGTCAAGAAAATAACCTATGAATGAGAGAAATGTCAAAATATTATCAGTAATAATATCACAAGAGCATCGAAAATAATCGATTATACTACCGAGTCACGAGACGTATTTTGCGAAACACCACGAGAGCGCAGCTCGAGTGGTGTTTTAAAAAAATACGCCGAGTGACGAGGTCAGTATAATCGATTATTTTCGATTGCTCGAGTGGTATTCGTTACGATTATATAACGAATAAAAAATATTAATTTTTTTTGACAAACGTCAAAACACCGTGAATATGAAAACATAGATACATTTTGACACGAGGCGAAACACCAAAACGATTATATCACGTCGTCAAGGGTATATTCACTTATCTATACTACGTCGTTATGCAAAATTCACGGATTCTATTGGCTTATTCATACATCAGTTATATAATCGATGAAATAATAACTTGCTAAGTTTTGCCGGCTTGCATGTTTTATCGCTGTGAAACTAGAGTTGCTATGGAAACTTTCTCACTAAAAATGGAATGAGTGAAATAGCCAATGGAAAAAAATTGTCATTTTTGGTGCAGTGAAAATTCTCACTTCACAAAAGAAGCCGGATTTCAAGAAACATTTAGTTATATTGTTTTCTGCATGTTAATGGAAAACAAATTGAGGTGTATGATATACGAGGATGTATTAACATCCAGAAGCTACCTGAATATTTTGGTAAATATTGTGGAGAACTTCGTCGATAATCAGCCACTCGAAGAATATCGAAACTGTTGGTACCAACTAGACGGGGCTCCTGCACATTGTTCGAGAGAAGTGAGCGCAGAACTGGAAAGACTTGTTGACGATCGGTAGATGAGGCGCTTGGGACCGTGGAATTGGCCAGCGAGATCACCCGATCTTAATCCATTAGATTTTTATTTTTGGGGAATGTTTGAATAAAAGGTTTACAAACACCTCTGCGTTCCAGAGACGAATTGTTACAGAGGATTACCCAAACATTTGAAGTTTGGATCTGAACAAAATCAGTCAACACCAGCATTTTGAAATTTATTGAGGTTCATTGGCGGTAGATTCGGCTACATTTCATTGAACTTCCTACATGTCCTGCTAATAATTTTATCACACTGTCCAAAAATAATAAACGAATTCATAAGAACTTAGATTGAATAGTTTTGTTCCATCGTTTTTGAAGGTATTTGCAACTTCTGAAGTAACGAAAATGTCGATATTATTATTTTATAAGAAAAGAGAAAAGGAAAAAATAAATAAACAGAAAACATGAGTAAAATTTTTATATAATAAAAAACTAATGTCATAGAATAATGAGTGTTCGTGTGTTTTCTTAAAGGTTGGCTTCTTATGTATTGGTTTTCGTTTATATTTCTTGGACGTCCGGTGTATAGTGACAAGGTGGGTGAAAAACTAAAAACAATTTTTAATCCGGAGGTAATGAATAATTTGATAAACTTTTTTATGATATTTGTGAATTTTTATGTCACTTAGTTTCCTAAGATGGATGATTAATACTGCTATATACAACTTACTAAATAATGAAACAATATTCTTGAAGCTGATAAAGATTTTTGATCAAGTTATCGGTGAAGTTCTATTAACTAAATTAGGCAAACCATTAGTTAAAGGTATTTCAAAGCAATAGGTAAAAACCTATTTATCCCATTATTTTGAAATTGTTAAACTCATGTAGAACAATTTTTATTTCCCTAATCTTATGTGTATTGATGTTGAACTATTACAAATAGGCTGATATCTGCTAGTGATTGATCGTATCACCTTGTTAGTTATGCAAGTTATTTCAAATTGAATACTTAAATCAAAAAATCTTGACTTATTGCCTGAACAAACACGTTTATAAAATATGCTAAGAAATGGTTCATTCCCAATGGATTTATGATGACACTAGCTATCTATTTTCCAAAACTGAACATTTTTCTTAAAGGGCGAATGTATACATGACGAGGATGATGATAGCGACATTATTATTCTTACAAATTGAACTAGGATTTTGGGTTTACATGTTGAAGAAAACATATCAATAAATTTGTCCTTTTTTGTCTTGAGCATTTTAAGCAAACATTTGAAATGAAACATCTGCTCAGCTTTGTTATCATCACTTGGGGAAGCAGAAGTGTATTAGTCGAAAGCAGTGTGAATAATACTTAAAATCTCTCCTAGGGATGTGGCGATACTCACTGCTACTGCGCCGTAAATTTGGAAAGTTGAGGTGCACTCAGGCAATATCCATGGAACATCAATACACACCCTATTGTGCTATAATCTATGTACGAAAGGAGTGTGTTGTGTCTCAGTACTAGTCTACAAGTTACTAGATGATTTCAAAGGTTTGAATATGATATAATTCAAAGGAGGGTTCAAAAAACATTTATTCATTGAATATAGAACCCTATTGAGCAAAACACAACTCTATGCGACCCTAGCGGCGTAAGCTGGAACTTCCCGAAACGAGTATTCGTTTTTCGATTCGACCGTGCTGGTGCTTGAGTACGTTTATTTGTTTAGTGTTATTGGCTTTTTATTCTGTTAAAAAAATATGAATACAAAAAATACAGTGAAGAACACTAATTGCTGTGTTTATGGATGCAGCTCCAACAAATCTAGGAATCCTGAAATCCATTTTCATTATTTCCCAAGTAAAAATCAAAAAGTTCACATAACCAACAAAAGAGGAATCGTAGAAGAAGTTGATCGACGTAAAGCCTGGGAGAATGTTTTGTTGATGGGAAAACCAGTAACCAAGCATATGAGAGTATGCTCACGACATTTCAGTCCTGAAGATTATAGAATGAAAACGGGTAAGAGTGGAATTGATATCAATTGAAAGCGTTCTTCATGTGTCTTGAAATAATTTCAGGGACTCTCCATATGAAAATATCTCCGCGACTGTGAGCACTGCAAAGGGCTACTTTTCAATTAAATTCTATTCGGCTGGTGGATTCTCCTGATTTTTTGGTGCCACTGGACTCACATCATAACCAAGCGATATTCGTGATATTACGAGAGTTAAGCATGAACTGTGGTGCGACGTCTGGTGTACCTCAAGGTAGTCATCTGGGTCCGTTATTTTTCATAATCTATATAAATTCAATAAAAAACTGTTTTAAACATTGCAAAATTCTGTTGTTTGCAGATGATTTGAAAATATACAAAAATGTCGAGTCCCCAGCTGACTGCCTGAAGATCCAAGAAGATCTTCTACGTTTGGAACGATACTGCCAGGAAAACAAACTCTATCTGAATACCGCTAAATGTTTCTATATCTCATTCACAAAAAATATCAATAAAATAACGTCGCTATACTCCATTAATAAAAGTAATTTGAAAAGGGTGATGGAAATTAGAGATCTGGGAGTTACTCTGGATGATAAGTGGACTTTTAAAATGCATATAGAAAGAGTAATAACTGAATCGAATAGGATGGCGGGATTTATAAAAAGAAACTCAGTAGATTTCAGGAATCCTCAATCCATCTTGTCTCTTTACTATGCGTTTGTCCATAGTAAACTCTCTTTTGCCTCTGTCATCTGGAATCCAAAATACAACATACATACTACACGTCTGGAACGTGTACAAAATAGATTCTTAAGATATCTTGGATTTAAGAGCAATACACCGGTAGTTAATCACAATTATTCCAATATCAAATCTAAATTTAAAATTGTATCACTTGAACACAAAATAATTATAACCGATCTATCTATGCTCTACAAAATATTAAATAATCATATTGATTCTAATGATCTATTATCTAGAATTAATCTAAGAACACCAAGGGCCAACGCAAGAAATAGAGATCTGTTTGCAGTGGATTTTCACCGAACTAACCTAGGACAGAACTCTCCAATCTGTAGATTTCAGTCACTGTTCAATCTTCATAATAATTTTCTAAAGCTGGATATTTTTGTTTTGCCAATAAAATATTATAAGCACCGTCTAAAACAATACTTTTTAGGAATTTAGACGACTAAGAATAATTTCAGTTTGTTCTTGTCATTTTAAGTTTATTAAGTTTATTATGTACTAATTATTTAGAATATAAATTGTTTAGTTTGTAGGTTAAGTTTATTTTATACACGTAGTGGATGCTGTTTTGGTACTTTGTACTGTTTGCAACCTAAATTGGTAAATAAATAAATAAATAAATAAATGAACTGGACTTTCGCAGGGTCGATTACCAGGAGGTGAATAGGGGTTTGCTACTGTTAGATTGGAATGAGGTTTTTATTTGGTAATTGTATTGAAGGGAATACTGTGAAATTTTATTCCATTTTAAATGATTTAATTGATAAACATATACCTCTTAAAAGGGGATTCTGATAGTATGTATCCTTGCTGGTATTCACATTCTTTAATTTCGTTAATTATTGATAAGAGAAAGTTACATAAAAAATGGCTACAGTTCAATGTCTCCAGTGATGGAATTAAATTTAGAGAACTTAGGGTAAAGTGTATCCGTTAATCTAGGATTGACCGACAAATATATATTGATGAAATTGAATGTAAGACAAAAAAGAATTTGAAAAATTTTTGGAACTATGTAAGTTCTCTTTCTAAAAACAATAATATTCCTGAGGAAGTATTTTTTAATAATTTAAAGAGTAACAACTGCAAGAAAGCTTGTAACTTGTTTGCTAATCATTTTGAACTTGTTCATTTGAACGCTGGTTCTTCTTTTCATCATCAATTGTTATTGAATGGTGATCTTGATTTTACTGTTAATAAGGAAGATATTATAAATGCTATTAAGAACTTGAAGGAATCAAACTCTGTGGGACCTGATGGTTTATCTGTGTTATTTGTTAAAAATTGTTTGAGCTCCACAAAACTCTTCTTAGACCTATATTACTTTATGGGTCCGTTATATGGTCTCCCTCTAAGATTACTCATGTTACAATTCTGGAATCTGTCCAACACAAATTTTTCAGATATGTGGCTTATAAAATGGGGAAAAGGTTCCAGTTTAATGAACATGACTATTCAAACTTTGCTTTTTCAATCAAATTAGAGTCCATCAAATCTCTATATATTTATCAGGATATGTATTTTCTGAAGAAAGTTTTTTTGGGTCTTATAAACTGTGATAGTGTATCGAATCTACTTGCTATAAAAAATGTTTCCTATACGTTGAGGCACTGGAGAGAGCTTGTGGAGGTGCATACCGATAAAAATTATCATAATACAATTCATCAGTTTTTATACTAAGGCGAAAGTGGAATAAAATCGTGATTCCTTCTACAACTTAAAACGCTAAAAGTTTAAGTTTATTTAAAAAGAACTGAAACAAATTGTTAATAGGTATTTCTAGGCTGGTTATGATTGTTAAACTCTTCTACTGTGCAACTTGGGAAATATGTTATGGTTGTTCAGTGACATATTTATATATTGTTATTATTACTTGTTTACTGAATTTGTATTTATACTTATTGTATGAAAAGGATCATTGATCCGTTGACTCTATAAAAAATAAAATAAAAATAATATAAATATATATATCTATTAAATATTACATGAAAAATATAAGTGTTTTATTCAGAAGACAACAATAACTTTCCTGGCTGATACCATCATGAATATATGTTAAAATTACTACAATACAAAAAAATTAATAGTTAAAGTAAGAATTAAAATAATCTAGTATTGATATCATACATTATCTTCCAGATCAGAATTGAACATCCAAAATATTTTATATTTGAGAGTATTAATCAATGAAAATAAGTTAGGTAGGTAGGATGAGAAAAAGTACCCTATGCAAATAATATTTTATATTCTTTTTGTTTTTATTTTAATAAAAGACATGAAATCTTGTAAAGAATTTATTGTGAAAACTGTAAAATGAAAAATATTAACCAATCATACTCGCCACAATAAAGTAATAATAATAATACTCTTTATTTCAAAATGAGTTACAATCCCAAAAGGTGTCAAACTATACAGGAAATGCAACTAAAAAGAAACAGTGTCAAAAACAAAATTGAAACTAATTTATGTTTAGGAATTCATGTAAACTATAGGGTTCCAAAACAATCGAATATTTTTAACTTCCTTCCTGAAGCAATTCTGTGTTAGATGTTGTAGCCTACTTGGTATCTTGTTGAAGAAACTGATGCATCTAAATATGTTCCCCTCTTGGTAAGTGACAGTCTATGACTCGGATATATGATGCCATTAGATCTTGTTGGATAACTGTGATGTCTTTCTGCTTGGAAGTAGCCAATGTTGCGAACTGAGAACATCAAGCACTCATAGATATAAAGAGCGTATATTGTAAGGAGTCCATGCCTTCTGAATACTCCTCTACAACTTTCTCTTATCTTCATTTTGAATATACTTCTTATAGCCCGCTTCTGGATCATAAAGATGTGTGAACACTGGAACAGGATCCCCAAAACATGATTGCATATCTTGCACTTGCCTCGAAACAGGCGTAATAAAAAACTTTCAAAGTCGCTTCATCCATATGAAAGGAATACTTCTGAGAGCATATGTAGTGGAGTTTAGTTTCTTACTGATATTTTTTACGTGTTCTTCCCAATTTAAAAATTCAGCAAGGTGGACTCCAAGAAATTTAGATGATTTAACTAATGGTTGAACTATGTTCCCTAGTTCAATTTCCTCTAGTATTCTAGCTCTTGCCTGTCTTGTTCTGAAGCGAATTGTTGTTGTTTTTTCTTTATTTAGTATTAATTTATTTTTGTTAAACCATTTCTCTATTATTGTGAAATGTTTCCTCGCCCTATCTATGGTTCCTTTTAAAGTCACCAGGATATTTGTATCATCAGCGTATTGAGTGATATGTAGCTCATTTTCCAATTCTTGTGTAGAGGAATCCATCCAGTCACTCTCTGTTTCTGTATCATCCCGTTCATTTTCTCCTTCTTGTACAGGCTGTCGGCTTGAAAATTGCAAGTCATTCACAAAAATTATATACAAGAGAGGTCCTAGGATGCTTCCTTGTTGTATTCCCCCCGTGTTTCCTTTTACATGTGATACTCCTTTGATGTAATTTTTCTCGATCACGACACATTGTTTACTTTGGAGTAGGTATGTATTCAGCCATTTATAGGCTGGTCCTCTTATGCCATATTTCCACAGCTTCTTTAAAAGGAAAGATTAACAAGATCCACAATTGAAGCCAAAAATTTTTCAGTTGAAAAATAGGTTTGAGAACAATAAACACTGATAAACAATCTCACAAATACAAATAGGCTAATAATATAATCATAAAAGAGTACTCGTTTCGGGAACAGCTGATACGGCGAATGCAGCGCCACCATCGGTAATTATTTTTCCCAATACAGGAGCAGAATATTTAAATTCCAAACTTAAGATACACTAAGCTGTTTCATTTCACTCTTTATTTGGACATGAAATGACTAACTCCTCTTTTAGTCGCATTTTATCCGAAAATAACACTATTGCACTGTATCTAAGGTGAGCAGTGAGGCGCGGAAGCAGTTTCTATATCTGCTATATCCTCCTGGAGCACAACTTCTCCAATTTTGTTGATGTCTGATGTGTATATATATATGTATATATATATATATATATATATATACATATATATATATATATATATATATATATATATATATATATATATATATATTATATATATTTTATATATATTTATATATATATATATATATATATATATATATATATATATATATATATATATTATATATTTGTATTTTTTTTTGGCAGAACAGGCCATGTGTTTGAAAATGACCTTTACCAGCACATCAATGGGTAGAGATAGGAAGTTTCCAGTGTTATAGCAAAATTAGATTTGGAATTTTTGGAAGAAAGTGTGATAAATAATTCCCATAAATTTAGTAATACTCTCAAAAAATATTTTGACGATTGTTTGATAATTACATCAGAAGATCGCATTGATAATATTCTACCAAATTTCAATGAAAAATTATAATGTACCATAGAAAAGGAAACAAACAACACATTAAATTTTCTTGATATTACCCAAAGCGCCCTGTAAACGGTCAAATTTGTTTGACAAACTGCGCCTGTTCTTCAAGCAATGGCATAAACGATCAAACCAAAGATCAAACAAATTTGTCAAATTCTTCCTTAGTTACAGTTTTTTCGTTGACGTGACGTGACGCGTTCCATGAAAAATGAGCAGTACGGTTTTGAATTTAGTTGTCAAAAATGCCGTCAATCCAATTTTTCATCACACTTCAAACACGTGAATTGTTTGACAAACGCATCAAACAAAGCCATAGACTATCAAATAATTTGACAAACACCTAAAATTTGACAAACAAGTTTGATCGTTTACAGGGCACTTAATACTTAGAAACAATGGAAATGACCATAAAATGGCATGAAACTTTTTTTCATAAAGAACATTAAATTTCAAGAGTACATTTCAAGGTATCCATAGTTTTTCACGAAATTTTTTTTTTATTGGGTATATTGACAACACACAGACATGAAACATTACAAGATATCCATACATTACTTACATAAAATAATATAGATAACTTATACCGAAGATCACAAAAAATTGAATTTATAAATTTTACAAAACATTAGACAAATCAGACAAACAAATTGATATTAAAAAATATATTTCATTACCTTATATGTATTCTACAATTAAACTATAAAGTATCACATATTTTATACCCACATAATATCAAATTATCTCACACTACACAAAATGATATAAAACAAATCAATTATGAAAGTTTTTTCGAGGTTTCTGAAAATTTGCTTGACTCCACAGTTTCTATAGATTGAGTTGCAGGGTTGAAATTTGGTACGTGGATTGAGTCAATATTTAGGTAGGATCTTTTGTGAGTTACCTCAACCGCGTTGCATTTTCGTTTGAATGGCATCAACAGTCATATATGTCATGAGGAGAATAAAAGCTGTGACATGCCAAGTATCTGTCAGAATAGCATATTTTGCTAACTTCCACTCTATAGCAGTTTATGGCATATTGGTGTGGGGCTATGAGTCAGATATGCGGAGAGTGTTTCTGAAGCAGAGGGAGGCCATTAGGATGCTAAGTGGCGTATCCTCAAGAACCAGCTGCAGAGATGTATTTAAAAAGCAGAAGATACTTACTGTTCCAAGTGTGTTCATCATGGAATGCCTCAAGCACGTCCATGGTAATAAAAAGACAAATACCTCACCAATAGGGATGTGCACGAGTATCATACCAGAAATAGGAACGCACTGGCATTGGATTACCACCGGATGAAGAAAACGCAAATCTGCACAAATTACGTGGCCATTAAATTGTATAACAAGCTGTCAAATACAGTCCGAACCCTCAATACTGCAAGGTTCGCAAAAGATGTGAAGCGCTTCCTGGTTGAAAACTGCTTTTACTCCGTAGATGAATACTTAGATTTTAAATTTTGATTCATGTACATGTATTTTATTGTTATACTTATACACTATATTTTATGTGACATGCCATGTTGATTTTTTTTTACTGATGAAATAAATGAATATGAATAAATATTAATAATAGTAAGCGCTGCACTTCGGGGCGACTAATTTATTTTTGCATTGCATCTCGACCTGATTCGCAATCAATACGTGATGCTCTTAGGGGTGAAGCTAGCACGAGCCAATTTTTACAAGCCTTATATTAGCTTTACCTGTATGTAATGGAAACTTTCAACGTCATTTTTCCAGACTTTAAGACCTCTGATTAGTTTAAAAATTTGCACTAACAGGAACCGATGATAATAAAATAATTTAATTCCTTTGTTCTTATTTCCTGACCAGGATCATCAGGACTTTGAAAAAATCAGCAGAGCTCCTTCACCAAGTTCGTATTTTTCGCAAAGTGCATCGCTTATTGATGGCAAGTCGGGATGCGATTCGAACGGAATTATAGTTAAAAAAAAAAATAAAAAACACTTCAATAGCAAACGGAACTAAAGTAGAAAATAATTTTGTTTAGTGGAAAAAGTAGGGTTCTTTTGACTGTTTTTATATAACTCTACTTTTATAATGACCTACGATTTAAATATTTGTATATCGAGCACCCCTCATTTTTTTTTACAATAAAATACAGTGTATTCCACTTTTTTGTACGGTTTACTATCAAAGCGTGTTTTTTAAGTTCTTTTAAATAATAATTTATTACTTCTGAATCACATCTCAACCTGCTTTGCAGTGTTACCACAGAGACAAGATAGAATTATGGTACAGCGTTGCTAGAATTATCGATTTTTCTTCAAAATTATGTTACAAATTTTTTTTTGATCTGTAAGCACAAATCAGGAGACTTTTTTTTTAAAATTACATATTGTATTAGGATCACACATCGCGTAATTTCCATAATTATTTATATTATAGTCAAAAAACCTCTAGCCTAAAATTATGTTACCATTATCGATTGAGAACAAATTGGAGGAGAAATTATGTTACAATTCGATAATAATGTTGCAAACGGCAACGCTGCTGCTTTGCCACCAATACGCTATGCACTTTGTGATAAATATGTCCTGGCTGATGGAGCTCTGCTGTGCTTATGGTTTTCTTCTTCTTGCGTTTTGTTTACGTTTATATTTTTTCTGCAGATATGCTCCAACTGATAAATTATATTATCAATAACCAAAACTGAATGTTCACTTGATTAAACATCTCGATAATCAAAATAAACAATTAGGCTAAAAGTTTCAATACATATTACAAAAAATATAACAACTTATCAACATGTTTCAGATAACTAACTCATGTTCCCAAATTGTTACATATATTTTTTTGATATTTAGTGAAATGTTAAGCTTATTATTTCTTTTAATTATATATAATATGATTAATAATAACATGATAATAGAATGAGGTAAACTGTGTAAACTAAACAAAATACTTTTATTATAATCAAACTCCTAACTTCAATAAATTATTGAATTATTCCACACTGCTGTGAACTTCAATATTGTAATTTTTAATGAAAAATTTAGTAGTTTTGACAAAATAAATCTGAAAATTTCTTATCAGATTTATGTTAGTTAATGATGAAATGATCATCAATAAAAATGACCAGCTTAGCTAATCAAAGAAGCTAAGCCATCAACTTGAATCAGCATCCTTTAGATTAAATCAGACTATTTAAAATTCTTTAAATTCAACTCAGTGATAAATATAGTGTATATAATGAATATGTTCTACTGTTGATGCATATGAGTTTCTTATACTCACTCAACTCACACTTACACAATATTCGTGGAGAACAAATATCATCATGCACATTTTGAAGAATATAAATGCCTTTGCACACATTCCACAATATGATAAGTAATTTCTAAACACAAAATTATCCCAATAGCTTACTTTTGAATTGACTATTTTCGATCACATATGAAAAGCACTAATGAAATTCTGTTTTTCAATTAAGTTTTTATCTGAAATAATTATTTCTCAATACCATTTTGAAGACTTTTTTAAGTGTTGATTTAATATCACTATAAAATAACTCATAAAAAGGGTTATATGGTTTTGCATGTAACAGTTTTTACCATATTCTTAGTGTATTCTATATACCTATGTTTTTCAGAATGATACACTGTAGAATAATAGTCTTCTATCTAAACAAACGTTTTTACCTTTGTCGATAGGTTTCCCAGATCCATTGAAAACACGTCCCAACATATCTTCAGACACTGGAGTTCTTAAGATATCCCCAGTGAATTCACATAAAGTATTTTTAGCATCAATTCCTGAGGTGCCTTCAAAAACTTGAACAACCGCTTTCTGTCCACTGACTTCCAAAACTTGTCCAGACCTAATTGTTCCATCAGACAACTTAAGTTGAACAATTTCGTTAAATTTAGGAAACTTAACATTATCCAATATCACCAAAGGTCCATTTACACCAGATACGGTTCTGTAAGCTGAAGAAAATATTAAATTAATAAACCTCAAAAGGAGTGGCAATATCATGAGTTTTGTCATGTGACAACAAATCGAACTGATTATTATGTTATTTAACCCTCTTCAAAAAAAGCGCCATGAACGTAACAGGTTGAATATTTGATTATTGTTTTTTTGTAATTTTTCCCTAACTTGGTTGGAGTGTGGAGGGTCATATGACCCAATTCATATACAGTTCTGAAATGGACCCACCCTAACTAGCCAAATTTCATATATTTGTTATTTGTGAAATTCTAGTAAAGTACTTACTCAATCTTGGCTGAGATATAAAATCTCGAGAAACCGCTAAAACATGTTCTCGATTTGCTTGTCTGATTGATATTGTAGGAGTAGCCATATTTAACACACGTCTATCACCAGCTGACAAACATCGACTGCAATAGTTAATAAGGTACAGCACTTGAAGCAAGCAAAATATTGAATTCACATATAATCACGTGATAAAAGATTCTTAACTTCTTCAGAAGATGGCGCGCAACAAACCCTAGAAGATTATCAATTTACCTGTTGAAATTATCTTCCTTTACAAGATATAAAAAGTTTTATCAGTGAAACATAGATTATTGAGAATTATAGTAGGATTTAATGAGGGAAACATGGTTTCTCGATTCCAATATTGAAATTACAGTGACTATGACAAAAGAGGTTTCTTCCTTAACAACAAGATATCTGTAGTATATCTACTTTAATAGCTATTTTTTGAACCTACTAGATGCCACATCAAACGAATCTTCTTACTGTCATCATTGACGTTTCCATTATCCTTCGTCTATGACTCGTGACTGTGACACTTATACATGACATGCGTGTGCGTGACAGTTCTAACGTCAGTAACGTCTAGTCGACACTCGATAGTCGTGTAGCGCATTTTCTTTATGTCGATTGTCAATTGTGTTTGTACTTTAGGCCCAGGTTTTCAGATTTACCACTAGCGATAGTGTAGTCTGTAGTGCACAGTGTGGAAACTATTGTCAACATTTCTCCCGTTTTTCGTTTATTCATTTTTTCCTCAAAATATCGATAATGGCTGGATGTGGAGTAGTGAACAAAATCGGAGTTTTAACAAAAATGTGCCGCTTGTCTAAGAGATCTTATTATACATATGTAAGGGAACCATCACATTTTATCCAAGGAAAAGAACCTAAATGGGTATGTGCGGACAAAGCGTTCGAAGTATTAAATTCTGGTAAGTCTAATTAATAAATGGTTAAACCAAAGAGGATTATTGAACTAATAGAAATGTTTGTACTGAAATGTTTTGCTGAGCTGTAATCTTATAGCATTTTTTGGCATTAATTCATGAATCTTATTTGTAAACTTGGAAAATAGAATAAACTTATTCAAAGATCAAAGGTTAATCACAGTTTGCATGTAATATATTCGTTTGTTAGAACATCTAGCAATTAGCTTAGCTTTTCACAATTAGTCAGTAGGCATTCATCATTCATAATATTGGGGTAAACTTACTTGGTCATCCCATCATACCCCATAAAATTTCCATCAAATATTTTTTAATTTCCCAAAATCTTCTTTAAAATTATTGTTTGTTGTTCCTAGAAACAGAAACACAAGATTCTTTTTCTCACTGCTTTAATCGCATTGGGATAGGGCATAGGCGATAGGCCAAAGGCGGATGATGTATAAAGATAAAGTATTGTTCCCTCATTAAAGATAAACCGAGGATTTGAGATAACATCGCTAGTATATTTCTGACACTGGATCCGCCGCTATACTTAATATATCTGTCTTAAATTTCAGGGCTTTTTGTTAGCAACTTCATAGGTTCCTTAGGAAAGGTGTTGAATTTCAGTTCCGTCGGTATACTGATAGAAGCTGACTAAAAGGTGTGTGTAACCCGAGGTGTAACCAAAATGCTCGCCAAAATGTTTGTCAATGTTGAAATTAGAAAATTAGAAGGAAGTTTGTGTTATCCTTTTCTTGTGTTAATTTAACAAATTGAGGAAATGAAATTCAATACAGACCACCTAGTGATGGGGAAAGAGAATATTTTCAAAATAGAAATTTTGCCAGGAATATTCCTCCAAGTTTAAATAAATTTCCTTTAAGTACAGGGAATTTTTTTTAGAGTTTATTTATGTCGGTAGTTGACGTTATTATGGGTGTTTATTTTGAAATTAACCGGATATTAGCCTGCAACGGCCTAGCTTTCAATTATGTTAGGTGTGAAAAACTGTAATTTGATGAATCTTAACAAATAAAACAAGTTGTAATTTGTGTCTTAATATTCGGAATCGACCTACTATCAAATAATGGCGAAAATGTGATGAAATTAGGAAGTGTTTTAGTATTAACAATAAGATGACCTACAAAAATTGTTATTTTACACATGTTACACATTAGTCTGTACAATTCTACGCCTATAAATTGGGATTTTCGCTAAAAAAAATTTCTTGAAAATCCCCATTTTTGAAACATTCTTTGAAATATTTCCGAAAAATATTGCCAAAAAATAAATTTCCTGGAATTTACTATTACTAAGAACCGCCAGACTTTTCATATAGGTACTTATTTTCTACAATAGAGTTCTTGGTGAGAATATGTTGTTTTCAATTAGGCCAAGCTACAGAGATTTAGAGTGAGCATTTTGTGCAAAAAGTGTTAGAAGAAAACCAGCTCCGCCTTTGTCTGTCAAATAGTTCCACATGATATAGTGATATGTTTTTCACTCGACTGTATTATTTATATCTTTGTTATTAACAATTTTATGCAAAAAATCGTTTTTCTTAGTTTTTTGCTTATAAAATTGAAACTATCAGAGTAATCGTGATGGTTTCAATAGACTTATTGTAGAAAATGAAAAGACAAAAAAAATGAGAGGTCGGACGACTCAATCAGACCCTCAGTCTAAGGGAAAATTGGAAAAAACCGGCCAAAATGCAGTTTTTTCAAAAGTTCATAACTCGGTTTTTTTTTTGAGTTGTAGCGTAGATCCTCCGGCCAGTATTAGCTATTGATATGAACTTCATTTGTGCGAAGATCAGGAACTGTACGATGCATAGTTTTTGATCTGTAGCCATTTGATTATGTTACTATGCAATTTTCCAGCAGACCTGAATGCGACAGGTAAGGTCCGATTTCAATTTACTAAAAAGATTTTGAAAGTAGAATTCTCATAGTTCAAAACGTTCATCTTGGTTTTTCATAAAAACGCTGAGAAATATGTTAAAAATAAAGCTGAACATGACAAAAAACGGCCGAGCGCGTGAGAGTAGTTGAAGAGTGGGGGTTTACAATTATTATCTGACAACGTTTAGAAATTACTGTCACGTTCAAAATGCCGACGCTTTCGAATGTCATACTTCTCCTTGCCTGCTGCTCTACCCCCACTCTTCAACTACTCTTACGCGCTCGGCCGTTTTTCGTCATGTTCAGCTTTATTTTTAACATATTTCTCAGCGTTTTTGTGGAAAACCAAGATGAACGTTTTGAACTATGAGAATTCTACTTTCAAAATCGTTTTAGTAAATTGAAATCAGACCATATCTGTCGCATTCAGGTCTGCTGGAAAATTGCATAGTAACATAATCAAATGGCCACAGATCAAAAACTATGCAACGGGCAGTTCCTGCTCTTCGCACAAATAAAGTTTATATTGATGAATAATACTTACCGGAGGATCTACGCTACAACTCAAAAAATAACCGAGTTATGAACTTTTGAAAAAACTGCATTTTGGACGGTTTTTTCCAATTTTCTCTCAGACTAAGGGTCTGATCGAGTCGTCGGACCTCTCGTTTTTTTCGTCTTTTCATTTTCTACAATAAGTCTATTGACATCATCACGATTACTCTGATAGTTTCAATTTTATAAGCAAAAAACTAAAATGCGATTTTTTGCATAAAATTGTTAATAACAAAGACATAAATAATAAAGTCGAGTGAAAAACATATCACTATATCATGTGGAACTATTTTACACACAATGGCGGAGCTGGTTTTCTTCTAACACTTTTTACATGAAAAAATCTCTGTAGCTTGGCCTAAATTGCAATTCAGAAAAACGAACAATAAGTTTTCCACTGTAGAGCAATCTTTGGGTATAATCGGGTCTAATATTGATTTAATTAACTTAGTTAAAAATAATCACTTTTGTTGGTTACTTAACCATCATAAACTGATTGTTCGTATGTAAACTTGCCATTCAGTATAATTCGTAGTCCCATGCGGCTCGAGCTTGAATATCGATATATTTTTTGGAATTATTTGGTGCAGAAAAAATGACCAAAAACATTATTTTACATTATTATAAATTCCTTTCATACTTGGTACTTAGTATATTTCACTGCCGTTTGACATATTTTTGTTTTGAAGATTGATGACACATTCATCAAGTTTCTGTTTTTTGTGACTTATATTTTATATTGTGTTGTGTTGTATAATAATGCCAACAGATTTTTTTTTTATGGGGGTAAATGTAAATACCCCAGTATTTTTGCATTGAACTTTATTTCATAATACAGTTCTTATTTCATTTACTATAACCCCTCATAAATATGCCTATCACTCGTATCTTTCAATCTAGTCATTTACATTTACCCCAGTCAGGGGCAATGGTAAATATGAAGGGGGAAATGTAAACGCTTAAAAAAAAATGAAGCACTCATTTTCTTGACTTTTCCTTTATAGAACTAAGTAGCCAGCACATAACATAATGTACTACTGCGACCAGCTTATTTTTATACAATAAAACCTGGTCAAGGTTAATAAATTAAATGAAACATGTCGAAACTATTTACATTTACACCAGCTGTCCCTGAAGCGTGTTTTTTCAAACACTAAATAGTCGATTCTGTTCAAATCGTAACTCGACGCGATACATTTCGCGAGAAGAATACGACTTTAGTGAGTTTTCTAAACATTGTTTTGGAAATATAAGCAAAATATATAATTATACACTTTTTTCATTGCGAAAAATATTAAATTTGGTCAAAAGCAAATTTAGGTTTCAATGGGCGGCAACTTTTGCCTAGCATCCAACATACCTTGGAATAGCCCTGTGTACCTACCTACCTGATATCTCAACACTTGTAACGCCAGTTGCACATTACACGATTTCGCCCGTGCGGGAAAAAACCGGACGAGTTTTTATCGTGATCTGTGAGTTTTCACATTGCAAGGTTTCAAATCGTTTAAAATTAACATTTTCATTCGTTCTGTTGAATGGAAAACAGTCGCAGATGTATTATGGATCGCGAACAAATTATTGCATTGTGGGTAATTTATCGTCATTGCAAAAAAAAAAGACGCAATCGTCTTCAGTCATCCAATTAATGAGAGACGTGAGTGGCAATGGACGGTTTCAACACGGTTAAAAACCGTGCCCGTGTTGTATTCGTACAATGTGAAACCGGCCATACTCTTCATCAGTCGACTAAGAAAAATTTCCCGCATGGGCGAAATCGTCTAATGTGCAACTGGCGTAAGGTCTAACATTTCTAAGCTTACTCGTTAATTTTCAATTTCTTAATAAAATTTTTGAATTTTGGCTCTCCTTCTGCCTACGTTGTCTGAAGTTTGAGCCACTTCACCGAAATCTTTCAACCATTTGACTTATTGTTGAATGATGAACCTTTAACAAATTGCCCACATAACGCATACTACTTGTGGCAAAGTTGACGCTCGCTTATCATCTCTGTAATAACTTGTTCGATTCATTATTCTTAGCGAATAGTAAATAGCAATTTTTAACAATACGCGCAGTGAACTGAATTGACATTAACGAAGAAATTATTGTTTTTCTCCTAGTTAAATGACAGAAGAAATAAGAATTGTCTTAGTTATCAAAATAAATTGGAAATTGTGGTTCGATAATTTTGAACAGGCGTTTATGATAAATATCTAGATGTATATATATATATATATATATATATATATATATATATATATATATATATATATATATATATATATATATATATATATATATACTAGCTGACCCGGCAAACGTTGTTCTGCCATATAAATTATTTTTATCTATTCATCTATCTGCTGATGTATATCTACCTATCTAACTATAACCATATATCTATCTATCTAGATAGTTATCTATCTTTCTATCTATCTAACTATCTATCTATCTGTCTATCTATCTGCATATCTATCTATCAATTTATCTGACCGGGCAAACGTTCTGCCATATAAATTATTTTTATCTATCTATCTTTCTATCTATTCATCTATCTGCCGATGTATATCTTCCTATCTATCTAGTTCTATCTTTATATCTAGCTAACTATCTATCTATCAATATATCTGACCCGGCAAAAATGTTAATCATTGGGAGTATGAAAAATATATTACGACCTATTCTCAAACCGACTATTGCTATTTTCGGTTGCCATCTTGCAGCCCTATTGCGGATCTGTGGATAAAATAAAAAAAATCAAAATCGCGATGCAAAAATAGGGGTTGATCGTAGAAGGGTAAACAATTGAGAGTAATATGAATTTTTCTATTCTAAGTCATGACAAAATAAAAATGACATAGATTAGGAATAATTTCATATGGTGGTTAAGTATTCTCAAATTTTCTAATTTCCCGCGCAATTTTCTTAATTTTTTCTTTCATATTTCTTTCATAAGAACCTTCTTCTGACAGTAAAAAACACAACAAAAAAAGAATTTGTGAAATCGGTCCAGCCATTTTTATATATATAGATATATATATATATATATATTTATTTATTTATATATATATATATATATATATGTATATATATATATATATATATATATATATATATATATATATATATATATATATATATATATATATATATATATTCGTTGAGAAATTTATTTGAAAAATTGATGATTAATTAAATCAACCCTCCAACTGTGCCCGTTTCATAGGGTCGACGACATGGAATTCTCAGTCATCCTTCAAGGGAGAATGATAGAACAATCGACATCCGTGTGACACACGATGGAAACACTAGACAGTCTGTTTCACTCTTCATTGAGCTAATCAGTAGTTTCAAGTCCATCGATCGAGTGGTCAACGATATCGAATGCACATAACCACCTAACAGTTTCTAAGAAGTGCACTAATGACATGCGACATACCGCAGTCTATCGACGTATTTGACGTCAAACAGAAAAGCCAATCGCCAAAAACATATGTCACTTCACACCCATAGATGACTACCATATATGCGAAGTTCTGCAATATGTTCCATCGTTCGATGTTCGCATGCAGGCAACGCTGCAATTATCATATTTACATCAAAATTATTTTATATGCAGAAAGTAAACTATTGCTATTTATCAGTAGTAACAGCATTATCGAATTTCTCTACAGAAATAACGAACTTGATTTAATATCTTTGGTTTATCAACTTTTTCTTGTGAATACAATGAAATAAATTAGAACAGAGCCATTTATAACATTCCGTTTCTTATCTATATTACTGATAATCAGTATGTTGAAATAAAAATGATATAATTATATATGTAGGTATGCTGAAATAAGAATGACAATTGAATAATGTAGATTACAGGACATGAGGCCTTCTGCTCTAGTCTCTCAGTCATTATTCAAGTATGCTGTCATGTGATGAGATATGATAAAAATATTTGTGATTTGTACCTATATTGTGCATTTATCGTTGGTTGAAACTAATATACAAATATCTTCGATACCGAGTAGTATATTTTTCCTTTGAGAAAGAATTTGAAATTAGATTTCACAATTACTTTGTCAATATTATCAAAAAGAAAAATATTAAATTTATCATTAAAACAAGTTTTTCCGCTTTTCAAAGACAATTAATACACATTATATGTAATATCAATATATATATCGCATGAAGAACTCTTCAGTTCAATATGTAAACAACAATAAATCAAAAAAAACTCAGCTCTATCACTAAGGTCGTATTCGCGAAATGCATCGCGTTTGATGCGATTCTAACGGATTGAATGATATTTTGAAAAATCACGCTTAAATACCAAACGGAATTAAAAAGTAAAAAATAATTTACTTTATTAATAAGAAAAGTCGCGAAGTGCATCGTGGTTGAGAAAAAAGCTGAAGCCAACGAATGAACATACCTCAACATCTACTCAATCCACATACCAAATTTCAACCCTGTATTGTAAAAATGAAAATCCGCGAATGATGAGAATACTGATGAGAAACAGATCGAGATGCAATTCGAACGAAATAGACACCACGAAATGCAATGTTGAGAAAAAGAGTTGAAACCCACAAATGATCCTATTACCACATAAATTCAATGTAACTAACTACCAAACTTCAACCCTCTAACTCAAACTGCAGAAGCTGTGAAGTTTCTACTTAAAAATGCGGCGGTTGCAGAAATTTACCCAAATTTCAGCTAATTTGACTCGATGGGAGCCGCTGGAGATGCCAATATGTACCGGGAGTATATATATATATATATATATATATATATATATATATATATATATATATATATATATATATATATATATATATATATATATATATATATATATATATATATATATATATATATATATATATACATATATATATATATATTATATATATACATATATATATATATATATATATATATATATATATATATATATATATATATATATATATATATATATATATATATATATATATATATGGGTCATTCTTAGCTATTTGTTTTACATAAGGAACATGAAATACCTAAAATACCGCAATGATTAAAACAATTATATTGGTTTACCGAAACGGAGAAAGATATTCGTCAGATATTACACAATGATTTGATCTGAAATATGTTGACAGTTTCCAGAAAAAAAAATATAAAGTCACTAAATGTCACTTTTCTGGCTTGTCCTTTCCACGTTTTTTTGGAAAAGAGTTGTGATTTATCTTCCATTTTCACTTTTTTGTATCTGTTCATCACTGTTCAGAATGCTCGAAATATAGTTTTATCGATTATTGAAAAAATTAGAAACAAATAAAAAAAAACATTTCAGTTTTAAATATTTTTCTATATGTCCTCTGTTTTTGAGTCCCTTCCTCTGGCATTCTTTAAAATTCAAAAACTCGCGGGATAATGCATGGAATAGCTCCTTCCGGTAGTCGATGTAACCGTCTTGAGGCGAATTCATCTTATTGGCGACAAAATTCAAATTATTTCATAGGGAATATAACAGTTCAGTGCATGATGTTGAGAAAAGAGGTTGTGTCTCGTTGAATATTGTCTTTTTTATGGTAAGTATGAATTGAATATTTTGAATCTTCTGCTCATTTATTGATCATATTCCAAGATATATATTTGCAATAATTACGTGGACACGTCTATACTAAAATTATTGTTTTGGATTAGTTTTCATTTTATACTATGTGTAGATATGTCTATTCTCTGGCGTCTTTCCCCTGGCTATATTTGTACCAGAGGAGAGACTAAAGCGACAGAGGAGTGATTACTTCTTAATATCATTCGTGTTATAAGTTAGTAGGTAGTGAAATCATTACATAAGTATTTGAAAAATTTAAATTTCTGTTATTCCAATTGTATCCTTTATCAACAACAAAGTGACTTCATTGTAAATAAATAATTTTTCTTTCGTTGAAGGTGTGGATCAGTTGTTGCAGAAAATGGTCGAGAAAAAGCAAACTCGTGAAGAAAGGCTGGAAAAGAAACGGGTAGCAGAACGTTTACGTTATTAACGAATCAAAAACGACCCTATTGAATTAGCTCAATTGGAAGAAAAAGAAGAAAAACTATTTAAATAAAAAAGGGAAAGGGAAGAAAATTCGGCCCATGAAAGACATGACCCCTAGAGAGCAAAGAGCGTTAAGAAAGACGTATGCTGAAAAAACTAGATAACGAAGGGCACGCCTGGCTCTTCAAATTAATTCAACTGCTTCTATTACACCACCTTGCTCTGGTAATGAAATGGTGTCACAGTTACAACCAATAGACAACAGATCCGAGGCAGCCAGGAAACGGTCCCAAAAGCTTCGGAAGCGCAGAAATCGTTTGTTCATAGAACAACAGCAAGAAATAGCAGGATTGACGAAGGAAGTGAAGTGTCTTAAAAAACAAATACTTATACAGATTAAATAGAAGCAGAGAGAACGTACCACCAAACACAAAAATGAAGGAAATTGTGGATAATATCAAAAACGTAAATACAGAAGATGACGAGTAAAACATTCATTTTTGAATAAGTCATACAAAAACAATTGAAGAAAATGCGTCATTGGTAATACCTTTTCCTGGTACTTTAAAAGTTCACCAGGTCCAAGGATTTGCACTATTACCAAATAAGATCATCATGAAAAGTTTGAGCTATTTATGTAGAAATAACTGTTCTCATTTTATTAATGGACAGAAAGATTATTCAAAAACTAATGATGTTCGTCTAAATGCGAACGATGTATATCCAGAATCTGATGAAGATATTCCGGCTCTCGAGACTACGTCTTAGTCATATCGCAGGTATGTGCTCTGGAAGTGTGGACAACGCAGAAATTCTAGTCCAGTTTCTAAAAGCATGTAACCGTACCTCAACTATGCATAAAAGAGGAAGTTGCAGAGGAAGATGAGGGGTTTATACAGGTAGAAAATATCATTGTAAAACTACCTCAATCTACTCTTGTGATTAGTGGTTATAGTTTATTCCTCAAGTTTGATGAAGCAATAAATACTTATGAAAAATAATTTTCATTATATGTGTTGTTAATATTTTTCATTTGTCCGTTTTTATTTTGTTAGTTTTCTTCATTGACAATATCTTTTGTTCTCTGATTTTTTTTCGCACATTAAGAAATGACTCTTTATTCAGTTATTCAATATTTTCATTCAATCTATGAACTATTTGAAGAATATGTACTATTTTTGTTGAAGGAATTAAAGCAGAAATGTCACTTCTGTGGTCGAAATGTCTCTATTATGTGTCATGTGTCACTCCTCTGCAATCTTTTTTCCTCTGACTTCTAGAAAAAGTGTAAAATACACTGAAGTATCTGGCCCTTTTGTTTATGAAAGGTGTAAGTGGTGAATAACTTAATAAATGAGTATCAGCATTCTTCTATGAAAAATAAATTCGTGAAAATATGTCTCTCTAAAATTCAAATACCGAAGAATGACCCATATATATATATATATATATATATATATATATATATATATATATATATATATATATATATATTTATATATATATACATATATACATATATTATTTATCTATCTATTCATTTATCTGCCGATGTATATCTACCTATCTAACTATCTATCTAGATATGTAGGATCTATTTTTCTATCTATCTATCAATCTATCTTTTTTTTGAACAATTAAACGTAAATCATTATATTCAATATTTAATGTAATTTGTGTAAGTTTTATCGTAGGATTGCCCGCCAAATGCCCCAAATTGCGCCATAGGTTCAATTATAATAATTGTTGAAGTCAAACATTTGTTTTTCTAATAATATTATAATACTCGTATTATTATTATGGATTTTTTTAACCATCAATTATATATATATATATATATATATATATATATATATATATATATATATATATATATATATATATATATATATATATATATATATATATATATATATAATATATATAATATAAACTCTCGTTTAGTTGAATTATTTTCTTTCTACTCTCGATTACTTGAATTTTTCTCTGGTCCCTTGAGTTTCAAATTATCGAGAATCGAATGAATGAATATAGGTATATATATATATATATATATATATATATATATATATATATATATATATATATATATATATATATATATATATATTCCTTTTGATTTGTTTTCTTGGGTAATTACGTCTATTTATAACTGATGGTATATCTATATTTACATCCACAAAAATATGTTTAACGTTTCAGCAATTACTGTTGCCTTCATCAGAAAATTTTGTTGTTGTCATCCATAGCTTTGGGAGCGTTCAAGTATTACGTATTGCAGAACGTTACGATGCGTTACATGGGCGGGAGGGGGTTCGAACAACGCGTTACGTAACATTGTTTTCATATTGAAATAAAAAGAGGGAACTTAAATCACTCAAGTTGGGAACCCTTTCCGTTCATGTTTTACGGGGAATCCCTCGATTGTATTGTACGTCAGTTTCTTCCAAGTTGGCAACCCTATCCGTTTATGTTTTATGGAGAACACTTCGACTGTATTCGTCGTCATTTTTTTTTGTTCCCATTGTCAGTTTTCGTTTAGTTTTTCAAACACGTAATAAACAGAAGCACATTGCTGTAGTCAGTGTTGTAGATATAGTGTAATGTTCTCAAAAGAGGGAGATTTGCATCATCAGCTGTTTTTGCCCTATAAAAGCTCTCATGCTGACTTGTGTGCCAACTGTGCCAAAAACTGCCAACGAAATTTAAAAAACGGAAATCATTCTTTCCGAAGAATACTTTCCTGCCGCCACCCTGCCGATGCCAAATCCTTTAGACCCCAATCAAGCTCTCGGTACCTAGTCAGCTAAACAAAGGATCATGCAAGTTTTCACTACTTCTTGTGACCATCAGTACAATTAATATATATATATATATATATATATATATATATATATATATATATATATATATATATATATATATATATAAAGACATGAAACGAAAAACTATCTTAGGGTCTTAGGTCCAACTTTGCTAATCGCACTCATTTTAATAAGCAGGTTCCCAAAGCTGTTAATAAGCTAAAATCAAATAATGCATGAGAAAAATGATGGTGGATAAAGCTAAAAATGTCTGTAAGGACAGGGCCAAGTCAGGAAAACGGCATAATTAAATGTAAGATTAGTAATAAAAGTTTATTAGGACAAATTTGAGCTTATTTCAACATTTTACATTATGTATGATTATTCATTAAATAAATAACAATAAAATAAACATTATACGCATGTATTGCGAGTGAGAAATCTCTTGTTTTGTTTATTATTAACGAAAACGCGATTTAAACAATAACATAGGTATTTTAGCGACTTTCAGGTATTTTGCGCAACATATTTGTGACTTTTAGGTAAAAATGGTCACTTGAGTGTTACGTAACGTTTACGGAGGGGGAGGGAGGGTTCATGTAAACGTTACGGCGCGTTACATAGGGGGAGGGAGGGTCAAAAATCTTCAAAAATTGCGTTACGTAATACTTGAACGCCCCCTTTCTTCCGTACACAAGAGTGGCAAATTCATTTAAAATTACCTGTAATTAGATATAAAACGGAAACATTGTTGAAAGACGGTGGAACAGTATACGTTTGAATTAAACTGAAATATAATGTGCACATTATATTTCAGTTTAATTAAAGGTCAACTCACTACAGTTAGGCAGAAACCTGTGGAAGTGCCCACAGTGTCACTCTCACCACAGATATTTTTAAACGAGATGGAGTATTTGCATTTGTTAGAGTAACTAAGTGTGACGGTATAAAATACAGACAAAATTAATATTCTTCAGGTTTCGTAACATCAGAAACGTAGTGGAGGCTAATCAACTAGATATTCGATTTATGGCGCAAATAATGACGAACTGTTATTATACAAAATATTAACAAGACATAATATATTCTCCGATATTCATAGTTTTTATTATGTACCTACGTTAATGAACGAATCTTTTACACGATGATTATGTCTACTTCATGCTCCATTTAATTCTATTTAGGCGAATATATTCTCAAATTATAAATTATTTTGATTCCCACCAAGATCTATTATAAGAACGTTCAAACTAGCTCGTTTGAATCGAAGTATGAAAATAGATAATAAATGATTCAAGGGCATATGTGGACTTCTGGACTCGAGTCCACAGTTCATCTTAGCTTTCAACAAACATTTTGAAAGAGAAAGTAGAATTATACAAATTATCGCGAAGTAATTCGATAACATTATTTTATTTATATCAATTTTTGTTTTGTATTATCTTTGGAAAAATTGCCAAATATTGACTGAATACTCGTAGATTCAATAAACGAGAGGTTACTGCAGTGAACTACTCAAGTTATATCAAATGTAAATTCGAATTTTCATTTAAATATTTAGGAATATAATTTCGTGAATATATAAAACTCTGTTTTCCATCTTTAACGAGAGAGGTTTCGTTGTGCGTTGTATGAAAATTTCGAGAAAAACATTCAAAAATAGCAGCTGGGGAATAAAAATTTAAAACAATATATATATATATATATATATATATATATATATATATATATATATATATATATATATTAATATATATATTATATATATATAAATATATATAGATATATATATATATATATATATATATATATATATATATATATATATATATATATATATATATATATATATATATATATATATATATATATATATATATATATATATATATATATATATATATAATATATATATATATATATATAATATATATATATATATTATATATATATATTTAAAAATATATATATAAAATAAATATATATATATATATATATATATAAATATATATATATATATATATATATATATATATCGCGGCGAAACGTCAACTTATTAATAAAATCGAGTTTTTTGAGAATTACCAAGCCTGTTATTGCTAATAATTATCAAAAGGTTAAAAATAGTTCACAGGCAACAACAATTCAAATAAATATAATATATATATATATATATATATATATATATATATATATATATATATATATATATATATATAAAGTATAAACTTTAAAATAAAAACACTTTGAATATGTTTCACAATATAAAAAATCTTGAGATACTGTACTTAGCAGTAATAAAAAGTCCACATGTTTCGAGCTATGAACTCATTATCAAGACTGACAACAGGAGAGTATTGCATCGTAATTTATAAAACAGACAAAAGCAAAGGTGTTTTATAAATTACGATGCAATACTCTCCTGTTGTCAGTCTTGATAATGAGTTCATAGCTCGAAACATGTCGACTTTTTATTACTGCTAAGTACAGTATCTAAAGATTTTTTATATTGTGAAACATAAGCCAAGTGTTTTTATTTTAAAGTTTATACTTTATTCTTTATGATGTTTCACCAAGTGATGTGCGAGAATTCAATCTCAGTTATATATATATATATATATATATATATATATATATATATATATATATATATATATTCTATTTATATATTAAATTATATATAAATATATATATATATATATATATTTATATATATATATATATATATATATATATATATATATATATATATTATATATATATATATATAAATATATATATATATATATATATATATATATATATATATATATATATAAATATAAATATATAAATATATATATATATATATATATATATATATATATATATATATATATATATATATATATATATATATATATATATATATATATATATATATATATATATATATATATATATATATATATATATATATATATATATATATATATATATATATATATATATATATATACAGGGTGTCGCACCGGGAACTGAATCGATCGATATAGAACAAAGTACGGATCACAAAATTTTGAAATTTTAGATGATTACTAATGTCGCTATGGCCAATCCAACCAAAATATTTACAAGCAGCTGGCACTTACGCTTATACCGGAAGTCGATACCAACTTGCTTATTTCAAATGGAACACCCTATATATTTTAGGGTTTTCGAAAAGAGCATAACATTCTGAGTCGAAAATGTGAAGAATACTCTATGCCTAAATCTAGCCGTTTCAGAGATATTTGACATTTTATAGAAAATTTGACAGGTGCAACGGTTTACAAGAACCGGTATAACTTTCTTCCTGTAAAAGATACTCATTTGTTTCTTGTCACATGAAAAGAACACAAGAAGAACTACGTTCTACAACTGAAATTAATTCAATAATATCATACCAAGTGTTCCGTTTTTTTTGCGTTACATTTCGTCAACTTCAAACCGCGAAAACTTGTTTAGGTCAAATGGAACAGCCTGTATTTTTTTACGTCAAGTTGTGTAAAATTGAATTCCCTTTTTTCTGATATTAGCATTGTGGGGTTAAGGTTACAAGTTTTTGAAATATTTGTGATTGTATTAGAAATTCATGAATTGTTGTAATCATTTCATCAAAATAGCCATGATTAGAAACAATCAGTCATTATCTTAGGTCAAAAAATGCCAGCACGTTTAAATCATACCCACGAAGACTTTTTAAATTTGTGTATTATTTATGGAGAATGTAATAAAGTAATATCAAGAACTTGCAGCACATTTGCTACTCGATATCCAGAAAGACAGAAACCGTCACCAAACACTGTGAAACTCATACTGGAAAATTTTAAAAATAATGGCTCTGTCAAGGCAATAATTCAAAGAAGAAAGCTTATTGTTGATGACGAAAACATAGAAATAGTCATTCTGGGATATTTTCATACATTTCCAAGGATGTCATTAAGACAAGCTGCTCTGGAATCGGGACTGTGCAAGGATTCAATTCACAGAATCTTATTAAAAAATAAGTTTTATCCGTTTTTATTCCATATGGTTCAAGGATTAAAGGAAACAGATTTCCTAAGAAGACAGAATTTTTGTGAGTTCGTTCTAATAAGGTCTGAGGCTGGCGATTCTTATTTAAGAAATATTATGTTAAACAAACAGATTTATTTGACATTTGACAGATTGATGTAAAAATTAGAAATTTCTTTCTGTATTTTAAGATTAGGTTTATTAACGGTTTTAAGTACCTCTATGTTAGTATTATACGAGGTGTGTAAATAAAGTAATGAGACTGATCTGTTTTCAATGTTTTATTCTAAGAATATTATAATGCGATACTGTCTCCTTCAAAATAGTTCCCTTGGGAAGCCACACAGCGCTGGAGACGGTTCTTCCATTCATCATAGCATTGCTGGAACTCCGATACTGGAATAGCCTTCAGCTGGTCGGTTACAGCTTTTTGAATGTTAGCAAGTGTCCCAAAATGAGTTCCCTTGAGGTGATTTTTCAATCTCGGGAAGAGAAAAAAGTCACAGGGACTCAAGTCTGGTGAATAAGGAGGCTGAGGAGCTACAGGAATGTTTTTACTGGCTAAAAACTGCATTATTGAGATTGCAGTGTGACATGGTGCATTGTCGTGATGCAACACCCAGTTCATTTTGATGTTTAGTCGCACTCGAGAGACTCTTTTTCGAAGTCTTTCAAGGACCTCTCGGTAAAACTGTTGATTAACCGTTTGGCCTTGAGGCTCAAACTCTCTGTGGACGATTCCGTGGATATCAAAAAAACAAATCAGCATGCATTTGATTTTTGACTTGCTCATTCGTGCTTTTTTGGGTCTTGGAGAGGATGCAGTGTGCCACTCCATGCTTTGGCGTTTGGTTTCTGGGTCGTACTCAGTAATGACACGTTCCAAAAAATGGGGATCATTTCCAATCGTTCTCAAAAAATCAAGACTCCTTTCCTTTCTCACACCCTTTTGCTCTTCAGAAAGGTTTTTCGGAACCATTTTTGCGCAAATTTTTCTCATCTCCAATTCATTGGTCAAAATCTGATGAACGGAGGTGTGATTCAAATTAAACTCTTCCGCGATCATTCTGACTGTCAACCCTCGATCTGAACGCACAAGATCCCGAACTCTGTTGACATTTTCATCGATGTTTGCAGTTGAAGGCCTTCCGCTTCGTGGTTCATCTTCAATTGACTCTCTTCCTTCTGAAAATGCCTTAAACCACCGAAACACCTGGGCCCTTGACAAAACACTTTCTCCATACGCCTGCCGAAGTTTTTCAAATGTCTCAGTTGCATTGTGTCCAAGTTTGAAGCAAAACTTGATAGCACACCGTTGCTCGAAACTAATGCCACTCATAATTAGAACGCACAAGACAAAACTGTTTCACGAAAACTAACGCTACGGACAAACAGATGACTGTAGGGCATTCAAACTCATACTGGAGGCGTATCACATGTGCACCTAACGGTGTTTGAAGCCGCTCGTCTCCAGCGTTGCCAGATCAGGAGCGAAATTGCCAGTCTCATTATTTTATTTACATACCTCGTACATAAATTGGTCCAAAATTAATTGTTAGATATATTTGGGATGACTACTGTTTATTTTTGTTTTTTGTTTTGCTGGTGCATTGCCGAACAGATTTGTAACCTCACATTGGTGAATGAACTGTTTCTTTTGTAATGAATATGTTAAATAAATGAGAATACCTTGCAGATTGCCCTGAAGCAACAACGCAGTGTTCGAAAGCTAGGCTATGAATAAAGAGTAAATAAAATACGTATAAATCTAAATTTTAGATTTATATATATATATATATATATATATATATATATATATATATATATATATATATATATATATATTATTATTATTACATAATTATACATATGCGTTCTTAAATGCTAGAGGTATATTCAGTGGCGACGTGAAATTCGACCTAGGTGCCAACTCGAACAAGGCTCTGAAAGAACTGATCTTAAGCGATGATGAATACTTCGGCATTTTCTTTATCCTCAATTCGCCGCCGGCATATCGAATCTTCCCCATATATGCCAAAGGATTGCATATATTCTCTAAATGTGGAATTAACTGATGATAGTCTCACCACCTGTCTTACCTGAATCCTATGAAGGTTTAGGATGACATTGGATTCATTAACCATGAGCCAGCTGTTTTCTTGCCTTGGTACGCTATTTCAGTATTTAATATTTTGTTTGAACTCAGCGAGGCATGCAGGCGTGTGACCAGTGGATTGACCGATTTGCCGCCCGTAGGCTATTCAATTTTTGCCGCCTCTAAATTTTGATATCTTAGTCCGCAATCATATCAATTTTCTATCAATAAAATTCCAACTATATGATTTGTGCTCCTTACACAACCTTTTCCCGTATGGTTAGTATTATTGAGAACTATGGTGTACCGTGTTAGATCCTTGATTATTTTTACAGCAAAGAATTATCAAAAAACATTGTTTTAAGCAAAAAATATCACAATCATGTACCAATTTTAAAGTTAGGTAAGGCATGTCTTTAAACTATACAATACTTATAAATATGAATATAACTTACAAAAAAAATATACATATGGCGAACGTTGATAAATATTTATTATTACATTTACAACAAGACTCCGTGGTTGTGTGGATGTGATGAAAGTGATGCTTTTTTTTGTTTTGTTTGTTAAATATTTGGAGGCGATGAAAAGTGGATAGGAGTTCGTGATACCAAACATTTGGTAGACATGATTAAAAAACATGAAAATTCGCCAAAGCATAAAAACAGTCTAGTAAGTTTTCAGCTTTTGGGAAATGTGAATATTGAGTCTTTTTTACGTAAGGTTTATGCAGATCAGATGAATATTCGTTTTTTGCACACATTTTGTTAACAAATTATTGATTCAGTTAAATTGATAAATCCCTTGAAGATATTCTATTGGCTAAAGTTTAGCCTAAAACCAAAAACAGATACACAAATATGTATAACCCAATATTATTTTTGCGCCCCCCTTGAAGACAAACTCACAAGCCGCCACTGCTTTATATATAAAAAAAGTAATTTTAATGTCATATCGTATGGATTTTTGAAGATAACAATAACTTTCGAAAAAATCATTTTTAAACTTCAATTTTTTTTTAATATACTCATTCGACTGGAGTGAATCCGTTGAATTGAAAATTGCAGTATTGTTTTATCTTATTATAATTAATTCATTCCTATTGGCATTTTCTGAAAAAGTTGGCTTTGTGAAAAAGTTAACACATGTACTAATCAGCAAATTGTCTAACTTCATATTTTGTGGAGGGAAGTTTTTTATTGTCAAGTCGCAGCCGTTCAAATATCAGTTATTCGATGAATTTAAACCAGAAGACTATATCTCTATAAGATATTGAACTAGTTTTTCATTTAATAAAAATAAGTCAATTTTAGTCAGTATTTTTTACGCATAAAGAAATAACATTCTGAAATTGAATTTGGCAATTTGCAAACTTGCTGCAGCAGTCATGATTAGACCATCGATATTATATCAAGATTGAGTTGCGTAAGATCTCATAATTATTAGGTACACGGAGAAAAAATTATAGCATTTATCAGTGAAGAAAATATGTAAAAATAATTAAATTTCGACTATAATATCGAATCGCTATTGCGATATTCTATAAATTCATGATCATTAATGTATAATTAATAAAGCGTTAAGCAATTGTTTATGTAGAGATGCTGGAATATTTGTTATTTATAATGTATATAGGGCTATATTTCAATTTTTGTTAAATCTTTCAATTTCTCTCCAATTTTCGAAATTCGTATTTTGTGTGTGTACAATAATTTTTTTTTTCAATTTGTAAATCGAAATAAAAAATTTATGAACTAAACTTGCCGCCGTAGGCTCCAGCCTGCTGGTAAATCCGCCACTGCGTGTGACAATGTTTTTTTGGTATGTCAGGTACATATGTAGGCGCAGCAAACTCAGTGTTATACCTTTTCTTTGCCAGGGTGTCTGCATGTTCGTTTTCTATATTTCCCTTGTGTCCTGGAACCCACTTATGTATGACCTCATTGTAGTTAGCTATTACCAAGAGTTTATTTAAATATTCCCAACCCAATTTTTACCCGGAAGCTTCTTGCTACGGCTTTCAGTGCTGCTTGATTGTCAAATATTATCTGTATTTTCCGACCACGATAACCTCTTTCGATCAGACCCCAGGTATCATATATGATACCTCAGGTTTATATTTTATTCTCGGCTTCCAGCTCCATTAAGCCGAATATACTTGATGGTATCATATAGGATAACCTGCTAAATATGCGCCTCATTTTTTGATGCGATGTTGGTTGCGTACGGCGGCAAGAAAAGTCGGTCGATTGTTTATGTTTACAAGTGCACGTGCTAAGATGATGCCTCTACCGCGAAATACAAGTAAGTAACTGTTTGTTTATTGTTTTATTGATATATATTTGTTGAACGTGTACTACAGAACATATGGAAAATATGGCTTCTGTTTCAAATATTACAAATCATTCGCAATGGGGGATTCGGTTAACGTATCATAGGTGATACCTTGGGTCTCACTGACTACAAAATTTAGTTTCAATGTAAAAATCAGATTTTAGGGATTTTCAAGAGGAAACGAATATAGTTTACTTTTTATTTGAAATATTTTTTTTTAAAGCCTTTAACCGAGTTGGAGCTCGAAGAGATTGCTCTCAACTTAGACCTCGATTATTCGGACCTCTATGATCTTTCTTCGGACGATGATGAGGATGAAGCTTCTGAACAAAGTGAAGGAAATTCGTAACAAAGTGAATGTGAAGAAGAAGAGACACCACCTCTGAAACAAAGGAAGGTACAACCTGTTCCGGATAGAAGATTCAGGACCGTTGGTAACATCCACCTACCAGTATTTACGAAGCAAGAACAAAAAACAAGATCAAAATGTCGATTTCCAAAATGTGGTAAATTAACGCTTGCCAAATGTAACGCATGGAATATTTATCTTTGTTGTACCGTTGACAGAAATTGTTTCGTGCTTTTTCATCAATAAATTTCTTTAATAGATCTGTTGCTTTTGTATGCCTCAAGACCCAACGTATCATATAAGATACCTTATTTTTTTTACAGAAAAAAAAAGAAATAAATTTTTTTTCAACCATATGGTGTTATTTGGACCCAGTCTTCAATAAAAAAGTAGGTTTGCTGAATGAATATATTTACCCTGGACCTTGGGTCTGAGGAGGATATATGCTGAATCTGGATGCAACTCCATATACTCCAGCCCCTGTTGCTCTGTACGTTTTCAATCTATCAGTATGCCTTGTTGACAGTGTTTTTCCATTGAATTACAGATTAACTGGATGTTAAATGATTGTCTATCATGTCAGCGTGCTATCACTTTTCATCTCCAGGAATGTGTTTGTAATTATATTTATAATCCTGGTATTGTCATGATGTGATGTCCTTCCATGCCAATTACCATTGGATTTTAATCTGTATGCCGCCTTTCTTGCTTCAGCCTCCACATAAAGTAGTGGTTCATATTCAATTACGCGTCGAATAGCCTCGTCAGTTTCTCTTCCAAGTTTTTTATTTCAGGTGATGGATATGTTCTTGACCAATATCTCAGATACTGTGCTGGTGAAGTTACCCATTAGTACTAGTATTACCTCATCAAAACTTATCCCTGAGCATAAAAACACTGCCGTTTAGTTCTTCAAGGAGCTTGTCTATGATATAGTCCTACAAGAGTGGTATACCTTCATAATTGCCACCTCCATTGAAACGCCAGATAATTTTGTTGGTTCCTTTGACAGCTGATATATGTTCGAAGGAGGTATTGTGGAAAGCTTTTCCTGCATCAAACCTGAATGAATATAGCGTAATTGACTTCGTGTGGGTGTAATCTTCACCTAGGTTTGTGAATGAACACAATTCTGCCTGTCTTACACGGGAATTTATCCCTAGGCCACCGGTGCTCTGTAGATATTGCGGAGAACGTCTGTTAGATGTTTTTTTGCTCTGCTGCAAAAACTAGGAACTGGCTAGGAAAAAAAAATGGTCATCTACAGTAGATTTCTGCATACTGTCGAAAGTCTTCGAACAAGATGGTCTTGTTCGCCAGGTACCCTCAGCTCAGTCACTAGAAGTGGTGGGTAAAGGATAGCCCTGACTCCACTTCAACCAGATGCAGCATTATAATGTCCTACATCCATCTCCAGGGACTTCGAAAGCCGGCATCTTTATGCCTACATTATGCAACATTTTGCGATTGAAGTTGTCAGTAGACAACTTCGTACATGTTGGTGTGCTGAATAACATCCATGGCTCTTCTTATCTGAAAGAAGAATATAAAAACATATGTATGTAGCTGCTTTAATTTGCTTTCGTTTTGTCCTCCAAATTTTAAAATATTTCTCGACAGTTGTCAACTTAATGATCACAACTAAAATACAACGGCAATGAAGAAAAAGTTCCACCAACAGCAAACGCTTTAAACTCTCCAGACGTAGAAGGTATTTCGCTTATTCCTTTATATCGAAAAATGAATCCAAAGTGTTAAATAATATTACACGAAACCAAATTAAGTTAGTTTGAAGTTTGAATCATCTAATGGTAATATTCAAAATTACAAACATGAAGTTGATGGTTCTGATATTAAATTGTTCTCTTTATTGATAATACATTGATATAGTGCTTTATGCTAAATTTTTGTTTGTGTTGTTAAATGTACATATATAACCAGTGTTTATTGAAGCGTCGTTTCGTTACCGAACTGTTCCCACATTTGGAAGATAAAAATAATTAAAGACAAAATTATGTATTACACAAACTCTTAGCTACTTCTGTATAACATTACGAAATAATTTCCGTATTTGTTTTATTATGGAAATTATCCAAGTAATCACGGTAATCTAATGAAAGAGAATTTAATAACCTTTCTATTAGTCTTTAAGACTAATTATTACATGATGACCCTTGGCAACACTAGATAAGAAACCTAAGTTTGAATATTTTTGCAGGCAACTTGGTTTTTGCGCAAGGTGCAGCTGCTACACCTATTACACTACTGAATGCTATGACAGAATACGGGAAAGCCAACAAACTGAAAAACATAGGAGTTTGCCATATGCATACCGAAGGACACGCCTCTTACACAGAGCCTGATTGTGAGGGAATTTTCAGGTTTGTAACTAAGTATATATATATATATATATATATATATATATATATATATATATATATATATATATATATATATATATATATATATCGTCGTAAGTTTGACCAATTAATTTATTTGGACAATTTTTCAACACTATATCCAGCTGTCGTGAAACACATTTGGATAATAGATCAGCGTCTTGCCCTTCTACGGAATCAGAAAGAGAAGGGATGATAGAACGGAAAGAAAGAGAGAGAAACGGAATTAGAAAGAGAGGATATGAGATAAAGGAAAGAAAGAGAGAGAAAGAGATATCACGCTTTTATTTTCACGCTTTTAGTCTCATTATTTTCAGTTTGCGATCCCTATCTCCTCCAAGTCTGCCGTAAGGAACTTCGTTCCAAAAATCTTCTGCCTATTTTCTAGGCTATTTACAATAGATTATTTAAATTTCCCGATTCAGATATATTCGCGCTTTATCAAGATCTGAAAATATATGTTATATACTTTGAAGATCATCATTTCCATGAAAACAATTGTATTGAGGCCTTCCCTTAGCCTTTTCTTGCAAGTAAATAAATAATGTTCTCGTGCTCATCTAACCTGTGTTCCTGTTATTCACGCCGTATTATCTCTCTAAGGTAACCCACGCTAAATATGACCTTATATTTTATCGAACAGTATTCTTCCTCAAATTTTTCAATTGTTTCCAGATCATTATCGTTCTTCATGGGCGGAAACGTGAGAAAAGCTGTTGCAGCTGGCCGTAGTGATGCAATTCCTATTTTCCTTCATGAGATTCCCCATTTATTTTCGAGAGATATACTCCTTCCCGATATTGCACTGATTCATGTAAGTATTCTGAAAAAAAAAATTCCAGTTTTAAAAAGATTTTATCAGGTCTCGCCTCCAGATGAACATGGTTATTGCAGCTTGGGAACTAGTGTGGACTGTGTCCGTGCAGCCTTAATCAAATCGAAATATATTATTGGTAAGATAAACATATATTGGTTCCTTCTTGATATTATTTAGTTTTTAATGCTGCATTTATCCAAATGTTTCATATAATATATATATATATATATATATATATATATATATATATATATATATATATATATATATATATATATATATATATATATATAGGGGATATCTATTTGTAGGGACTGCAGCAATGTAAAAGGAAACTCTGAAGTTTTTCCAAGCTTTCGGAATCTTTTATTCCATCATCAGGGAGAATCTGTCGTGAGAATGATTACATAGATGTTGATAATACGATATAAGAAACATTGAAAATGATGCTATTTGTTAAAAAATTATAAAAGTTGATACATTTTTGAAGTTATAATTAAATTTCTGCTGCAGTCCCTACAAATAGATATCCTCTAAACTAGTCAGCGACTATCCTCCTCTTATATATATATATATAATATATATATATATATATATATATATATATATATATATATATATATATATATATAATATATATATATATATATATATATATATATATATATATATATATATATATATATATATATATATATATATATATATATATATATATATATATATATATATATATATATATATATAAATAAACTTACCGCAACAACTCTTACTTCTGGCGAAAAACAATAAATCCACAATCACTACACAAGAAAAGTGTGAACGATGTCACTCATGACATCCATAAAGTCGTCCATAAAACCTGTGTCCACAATAATAAAATCTTGTCTGCAAATATTCACGAAAGAGTTTCCTCTACTTCGGATTAGCGATCATTGAAATACATAGAAGTTGCACCTTAAAAAAGGAGGAAAACGAAACCCAGTATGATGTCCTGCTTACATTTATATAAGCTGGGATTATACATTCGAAAGAAGTCCACAAATACAATCTTCAACGAGAAAATTAACATAAATCACTCAGTACAATAATATAAAAGATATAAATTACTGAAAAACCAAAGTTATTTGATAATATAAAGTCATCAATTAATCTATAAGAGTCCCATTATCGAGAAATTCGCATTTTCACATCACAATGGCGAATAATAGAAAATGGCAATTCGCTATACACAAGAGTAATGGACAACTGTTTCGATTTTCCTTTTTCCATATGTTTGGATTAGTTCTACGTGGTATGGATTAGTTTTAAACGTGGTATGCGCTATTATAAAGTTATATGATTTTCAAATATTTTCGGTTAGTTTTGGAATATTTGATTGGGTTGAGTAAATGCCAATATTTATTTTTAATATAGGAGGTCATTACTTGATGTGAAACCATTTAAAAACTACACATGAATTACTTGTTTTTAAAACACTTACATTAGATTTCATCACGTTGTGACGTACGTTTCGCCTCTACAGCGTCTCCTTCGGAGACTGTCCGGGCAGTATCAGACGAAGTTCTTGTAGATATGAAATGTTGACAACGCCACAATTTTAAAAAAATGCTAGGTGATTGTATATTTATATTTTCAGCTCAGGTAAACAAACAGATGCCTAGAACCTTTGGGGATAGCCTTGTACATATTAGTCATATTGATTATGCAGTGGCCATTGATGAACCATTGCCTCAACATCCCGCTAAAGAACAGGATCCTATAGAAAAAGCTATTGGAAAACACATAGCCGAAAATTTGGTGGTCGATGGGGCTACATTGCAAATGGGTACCTTTTTTAATTATAAGAAAAGCTATAAAAAATTGAAGTGGTTGCCATTTAATACATGTTTTATAATAGTTTATGAAGATAATTTATAATTCTAACAATAGTAGTTATTCAACGATATTTTAAACTGAACCACATTAATTGCAATGATGAATTTGCATTTTAACATACTGTTAAAATATTCAAATTTACACCTTAAAATATGAACATATTTCTGACATTTTCACCAGATCTTACCCAAATTTTTTCATTTTAAATATTCCGAATAAATTGTTCGAGTACTACTTTTAAGAAGTAATCACTAGCAAAATTTATAAAAACTATCCATTGATATACAATATATTTGGTGACCATAGTCATGTTTCATATATCACAAAGTGAACAAGGAAAATTCTTCAATAATATAACATGATCAATGAATTATAGAAAATGTCAGGCCACCCCGACTCAAGATTTGCATGCAGCTGTTTCGATCTTATTAGATCTCTTCAGTGCATCATATTCGACTCGGAGTGAATCGACATTTTCTCATTGTTCCCCACTATAAATCGAACTAAATATTTAGATAACAAACAATAGCGCTGCTTATACCGAAAATGCAGAATCCCGTAGGGAGAACAAATACTTCCTGACATGACACGGGGGAACAATAAGAAATATGTCTTTTCACTCCAAGTCGAGTGTGCTGCAATGAAAAGGTCTTATAAGATCGAACCAGCTGTATGCAGATCTTAAGTCGAGGTGGCTTTACATTTTCTATAATTCACTGTTAAATTGTGAATGCAGATTTCGCGACGCGGAATACATATAAGCTGTTCCCTTGTTGGATTGTTTGATAATTTTAAATTATTGGAAAATTTTTCTTGTTCACTTTATGTGATAAATAAAAACTATTAAATTACATAAAGTGAACAAGGAAAATTCTTTAATAATTTTAAAAAAAATTATCAAACAACTTTCCAAGGAAGCTGGTTATACGTATTCAGCAACGTAAAATCTGCATTCACAATCGAACGGTGAATTATAGAAATTGTCAAGTCACCCCGACTCTAAATCTGCATACAGCTGTTTCGATCATATTAGATCTCATCAGTGCAGCTTATTTGACTCGGAGTGAATTAACAATCTTCTAATTGTTCACCAATACAAATCGTGGTCAGTATCACTGGCTGGATAACAATCCAGAGCGCCATCCCACCAAAGATATTGGGAAACAACAATTCACCGCTTAGACTGGAAATGCAGAAATTCGTCGCTTAAACACGTACCTCCTGATATGAAGATATCTACTCTACAACAGTGGTGTATATGATTCCAAGGCACACTAACATAGTGATTTAAAACCTTTGGATATACTCACGAGAGCGCGCTCCGAATATTCTAGTCGCTTAATACGCAAAATACAACAATCAAATCATGAAAAACGTACTTGTTGACCATGGTCAATTTCATACATTACATAAACTGAACAAGGAAAATTCTTTAATAATTTTTAAAAAAATTATCAAACAACTTTCCAAGGAAGCTGGTTATACGTATTCAGCAACGTAAAATCTGCATTCACAATCGAACGGTGAATTATAGAAATTGTCAATTCACCCCGACTCAAAATCTGCATACAGCTGTTTCGATCTTATTAGATCTCATCAGTGCAGCTTATTTGACTCGGAGTGAATTAACAATCTTCTGATTTTTTTTAAAATTATTAAAGAATTTTCCTTGTTCACTTTATGTAATGTATGAAATTGACCATGGTCAACAAGTACGTTTTTCATGATTTGATTGTTGTATTTTACGTATTAAGCGACTAGAATATTCGGAGCGCGCTCTCCTGAGTATATCCAAAAGTTTTAAATCACTATGTTAGTGTGCCTTGGAATCATATACACCACTGTTGTAGAGTAGATATCTTCATATCAGGAGGTACGTGTTCGAGCGACGAATTTCTGCATTTTCAGTCTAAGCGATGAATTGTTGTTTCCCAATATCTTTGGTTGGATGGCGCTCTGGATTGTTATCCAGCCAGTGATACTGACCACGATTTGTATTGGTGAACAATTAGAAGATTGTTAATTCACTCCGAGTCAAATAAGCTGCACTGATGAGATCTAATAAGATCGAAACAGCTGTATGCAGATTTTGAGTCGAGGTGACTTGACAATTTCTATAATTCACCGTTCGATTGTGAATGCAGATTTTACGTTGCTGAATACGTATAACCAGCATCCTTGGAAAGTTGTTTGATAATTTTTTTAAAAATTATTGAAGAATTTTCCTTGTTCACTTTATGTAATGTATGAAATTGACCATGGTCAACAAGTACGTTTTTCATGATTTAACTATTAAATTATTTTTTATTACAAAATTAGCAGACATTTGTTGACTGATAGTGAAGCATCAATGCTTGCAGCAAATACTAAATTAGGTCATATAAACATATAGTGTGTTCTGGGGCCTGTTTCTCGAAAGTATTAGTTAACTAGTTTATGAGTTAATAGCTATCAGTGTAAAAACTAATAGTACTGCTAAATTGCGTTTCTCTATTATTTTTTTATGAGTCATAAATCAAGTAGCTATTTTTATGAGTTACGAGTGTCAAACAAAAATTGGTTGTCAAAGTCCAAATAAACTCTGTAAAACAAACTTTAATTATTGAGGCTCTAGACCAAGGCTGCCCAACCTTTTTAACAGTCGGGCAAAAAGGACGATTCAAAAATCACAGGCGGGCCACTGACCACTGACAGTTCAATTAAAATAATAACATAAACAGCATATTCTGCTATTTGAAGAAATACAATTAACAAAATTTAAAATCAAACTCAAAAATTGGCACAATCAATGTGATTTCTGAATTTTTTTTGTTTCAATAATTTTCCTATGTTAGGCGTCAAATCAGATGTTGACAGACACAACAAAAAAATTTATTTTTTATATAAGTAATTCGGATTACAAACATATGTTGAACCGAAACTACTTAGAAATTGGAAGGCCAGGTTAGTTATTGCAGGAAAATTTTCTTTTGGTACCAGTTTCCAAAAATCTACAAATTCTTCTGAAGAAGTTTCTGACTTTGACAATATTTTTTCTAAAAAGAGTTTTTTATTGCAGAATAATTTTGACGATTTGTGAGTTCCAACTGAATATTAGCAGGATGACTTATTATTTCAGTAAAACTGTTCGTAAAAGGATTCACAAAAATTTGTCAATTTGTTTTTATACTTCGAACTCCTTGAATCTGCTCTGAAACGACATTAATAAGCATCTAATATAGTCAGAAGCGCGGTCGGAAGTGAACAACATTTTCCTTGTAATTTGATATTTAAAATATTGAGGTAATTGATAATGTCAACAGTAGATGCAAAGTCACTCAACCAGGATTCTTTTTTCAGTAGGTAAATCAGTTTCCAAATGAAACACCCTTTCTTCTTCTAAAATTCCAACACCTGCTCTCTCAAGGTGAAGAAATTTTTTAACATGATTCTCTTTGAAAACCATCTCACAACGCAGTACAGTTGTAACTCTACATATTCGCTGATATATTCTTCAAATAAAGCCCTGAATTGACGTATGTGAATAGTCCATAATATCATCCAACTGCATGTACTTTAGACAGGCAATTTTTAAACTTGCTCACGCGGGCGGCGGGCCATTCAAAATTCGTTCTCGGGCCACATCGTGGCCCGCGGGCCTGAGGTTGGGCAGCCTTGCTCTAGACGGTCCACTAGATTATAAATTTTTTGTGCTGGCATTCTAAATCTTTCATTAAATTGATATGTTTCTTCCATTATTTCATAATTAATCCTTTCTCTATATATTTTGGCGTTTCTCACAAGAACTGCATGTTCGTCATCGAAATCTCAGAAGAGGACATTTCTACAGATGTACGACTTGCTGGTGGGAAAATTTTAAAGTTTTAACAGTTACAGATAGTTGTATTTATAAGTGTCACCGGACTTATAGAAAAGTCACTCATAATAATAGTAATTTTTATAGGTTGACAGGTTTGAGAAACAAAATAGCTATTATTACTAGACTACTGCACTCATGAAAAGTTTTAATAACTATTAACTATTGCCAGTTTCGAGAAACGCTCTCTATTAAAAATCACTAATATTATTAGTTCCCTGACTATTATTAATAGTTATGAGTGCTTTGAGAAACAGGCCCCTGTATAACAATTATATATTAGCTAATGAGGAAGAATTTTCATAAACTAAATTTATAGTTTATTGGAAGTTATACACTTACACCTGATATATATAATGTCATGCTATTTTTGAAACATTTGAATTTTAGGTATCGGAAGTATTCCTGATGCAGTATTATCTCAGTTAACGAATCACAAAAATTTGGGAATCCATACAGAAATGTTTTCCGATGGTGTTACGGATCTATACTATAAAGGCTGTATTACAAATAATTTGAAGTCAAAAAACCATAAAGGCAGATTTGTAGTGTCATTTTTAATAGGAACAAAGAAGTTGTACGATTTTGTAGACAATAATCCTGCTATTGAAGTGTTAACGGTAGATTATGTAAATAGTACAGGTGAGTAAAATTTGATCTCATTTTTCTCAGTAATTCATAGCTTTTAAGCTGATTTATTAGAACATGTGGCTGATGTAAGTACTCAATGTGAAAAAATATGTCAATATTTCACAAGTTGCCTGTATTTTAGCAAACGACGAATATCTGAAGTCTTCTGGAATGAATATATTAATAATTTTTGTAACGTTTTATCTAGGATGGTTCATTCTCTTATCGAAATTTCGTTTAATAGAATTGAACGTTAGCACTTTTTACGTCATGAATGTGAATTTTTTTAGTGGATTTTGTACCTGCATTTGTCTAAACTGTTCTGTGAGGACATGTCAGAAAGTTGCTCTCATGTAAAGACTATCGACATAGGTGGGCAATAACTGTATACTCTAACTATATATTTTTTTGCAAGGGGTAGTCTATCAAATAATTTTGGACAAGTTTTAGTTAGTGCCTTAGTCTTTTAACTCGAAGGGCCTGTTTCATCTAATTTATCACTTCTTAAATAAAGGTAAACAGACATGGATTAGCAAATTATGAAGAGATTGAGTGAATACCCTTTAAGCTAAGTTAAGCGGATTTTTTAGGGCGTGTATTTTATTATTGGACACTGAACATGTTTAATACTATTAAATGTATTCACAATTGCGAATGTAATCCTAGAAACATTGTCAAAGTCAATTACATGCCCATTCTGAACAGCATGAATTGGTAAAGCATATATCTTTGATTATTTTTCTTCACATAACTTTTATGTCATAATTCTCCTTTTCAAACTCTCAGATGTTTGTCCAATATTATGTTCTACAGCAATTGAAACATATACCTCATATACTACACATGATTGCAATGAATAGGATATTTTAACCTATTATATAGATTTGACACAGTCTTTATGTTCTAGTTAGCAATTTTAATTGATTTCCTATGTTAGGTAAACAACCAAATATACAAATATTGTTAATCTCATTATTATTGTGTGCGTTCGGTGGATGCGCTAAATTAATTAAGTTCTGAACTACTTATCCATATACTAGTTTCCTCGCAATTTGATTGGAATACGAATTCTGTAGATACTTGTTTGATTAAGATATTCACATTTTTACCTGTTAAAGTAGGGCGATAATTCTTATATATTCTCTTTTTCATCTCCGTAATGACATTGACTTTCATCTTTATACAAATATCAAACCTGTTCGACGTCCTACTTTTTCTATAGAAATCCAACTTTTTTGTATAACTCACAGAATGAGGGTTTGTTAAAGCTATCAAACATTTCTATCTCTAGCAAAGTAACTATATTGGATTAAAGTACAGATAATACCTTGATATCCAATTGTCAGTTTTCAATATTTTGCTTCATATAAAACATCCAGATGTCTCATTAGTGGAGACCTATATCATTTTTACTAAGCTTCTGCGCTTCAGCAAGTATAATAATAATAATATAATAATAATAATAACTTTATTCGCACACAACAAACATTACAAGTATAAATAACAGGATTATTACATGGTGGGAGCGAACAAAGCAGTTTAGCGATAAGTGCAAAGCACTTGTTTCGCAAAAATATTACATAAATTTTACAATAGGAAAAGAATCAACAAAAGCATTATCAACGCACAGCAATGCAAAATGTTATCCACAGAGGAAAACATGATCTGCAAACACAAAAGCAAAACATAAATTATAAAATGTAAAACTCCCATAAATAATAATTTAATCACAATCTGTCACTTTAATTGGTTTTCTTTGAGGTACGATTTCAATTTTTTTTTGAATGAGAACAGACTTGGGATATCCTGGATCGTCTCAGGAAGTTTATTATATAATTTTGGTTCAATGTATGTGTACGATCTTTGGCCAAGGGACTTCGAAATATAAGGTAATACGTATTGATGGTTTCTTTGGCGCGTATTATAAAAGTGCAGTTGGCTCATGTCAAAGACCATAGCTTCCTCATAAAGTTGATCTGATTGGTATTTCGGGTCTTTGGAAAAAATCAGTTTGAGAAATCTTCTCCGGATGGTGGCTTCCAGGGATTTGAGGTGTAATCTTACCACACAGCTTTAAATAAGGATTATGACGACCGGAAGATTGTCTACATTAGAGCGTCACTTACACATCCTGAGTCATTATTTGACTTTTGATGCTCAATCGGACAGTACCAATGGCGTTTTACTAGAACGTCTAATTTTCGAAATATAAAGTCGTATATTTTTTCACTTAAAGGTGGTATACGAACAGCTTTAAGTTAGGAAGTTGATCCTAGTCGTTTTAAGATTTTAGAATACTTAATCGCAAAGAAACCATAATACTCAAGGAGATACTTTTCAGAACTATGTTTGTCAATGATCAAGAACTTTTGTTGTTGTCTTAAGAGCGTTATTTATTTGATAGTAATAGGTGTCTGACTTCAGTTGCGGCAGTATTATAATTTATATGAAAGTTTGATCGATTTTGTTGTATATTCTATAGAAATAATTCAGTATATTAATTGTGATATTAAGATGGACATGTCAGATATTCGCAAAATATTGCTCGACATTAGTTCAGTCAGTTTAAATATTCTGAAAATTGCAATTATTAGCAGGGTTCTAACTGTGAGTTATATATATATATATATATATATATATATATATATATATATATATATATATATATATATATATATATATATATATATATATTACATGTATATATATATATATATATATATATATATATATATATATATACATGTATATATATATATATATATATATATATATAAATATATATATAATAATAATAATAATAATAATAATAATAATAACTTTATTCGCACACAACAAACATTACAAATATAAATAACAGGATTATTACATGGTGGGGGCGAACAAAGCAGTTTAGCGATAAGTGCAAAGCACTTGTTTCGCAAAAATATTATATAAATTTTACAATAGGAAAAGAATCAACAAAAGCACTATCAACGCACAGCAACGCAAAATGTTATCCACAGAGGAAAACACGATCTGCAAACACAAAATCAAAACATAAATTATACAATGTAAAACTCCCATAAATAATTATTTAATCACAATTTGTCACTTTAATTGGTTTTCTTTGAGGTACGTTTTCAATCTTTTTTTGAATGAGAACAGACTTGGGATATCCTGGATCGTCTCAGGAAGTTTATTATACAATTTTGGTCCAATGTATGTGTACGATCTTTGGCCAAGAGACTTCGACATATAAGGTAATACGTATTGGTTTCTTTGGCGCGTATTATAAGTGTGTAATGGCAGTTGAGCAGAGTGTTTCGTCTGATGATATTTAGTAACTACATTATAAAAGTGCAGTTGGCTCATGTCAAAGACCATAGCCTCCTCATAAAGTTGATCTGATGGGTATTTCGGGTCTTTGGAAAATATCAGTTTGAGAAATCTTCTCTGGATGACTTCCAGGGATTTGAGGTGTGTCTTCAATGCCCCTCCCCAAGCCATTATACCGTACCGTAGATGGCTCTCAACAAGGGCATGGTAGAGAATTTTCAGGTGTTGGACAGGTATTAATTTTTTCAAAAATTTGAATTTAAACAAAATTGTCTGCAGTTTTCTTACTACATATTTTATATGCAAATCCCATCTCAAGTATTGGTCAATTATTACACCTAAATATATATATATATATATATATATATATATATATTATATATATATATATATATATATATATATATATATATATAATAACTCACAGTTAGAACCCTGCTAATAATTGCAATTTTCAGAATATTTAAACTGACTGAACTAATGTCGAGCAATATATATATATATATATATATATATATATATATATATATATATATATATATATATATATATATATATATATATATATATTTATATATATATATATATATATATATATATATATATATATATATATATATATATATATATATTTATTTATCTGTATAGATAGCTTCCTAATGATTTATTCCTTATTATGAACCAATAAATTTAATACACTCTAATTTTATTGGATTCGCAAAGTCAGATGCGTTAAAAATTGTTGAAGTAATGAAATATATAGGCAATATGGCTTGATGTTCAACAAATAGATCAATTGACTCTAATTTTTTGTTGAAGTAATGGGGAACTTTTTCAGAGGTGGTAGCTTCGCAGAACTGTATGACCGCCATAAATTCCTGCATTGAAGTTGACCTGACTGGCCAGGTGGTATCAGATTCAATAGGAACTAGGATGTATTCAGGTTTTGGCGGACAGGTAGATTTCATTAGGGGGGCTGCTCAAGCGTATGATGGAAAAGGCAAGGCCATTATTGCATTACCGTCAGTTACTAAGAAGGGCGAATCAAAAATTGTGAATATGATTAAACCAGGTAATACACATACAAAATTTTCTCATTCATATGATCCAAAACTTCAATTATCATAAAATGGTGTAGGGTGTAGATTTACGAATTAAATTGCTTTACACTGTTTGAAAGATTGTTGGTATCTGCAAAATGCTTTTTATTTTTCTTTGCAGCAATGTATTAAGTCTGATCCTAAATAAAATGTCATAAGTGATTCACGGTCGATGGTAACCTCGACGTTTACGTGAAATGAGAAAAATGACTTTATTGAATTGTTGATATTTCGTTATGAAAATTTATGACTCTCTCTAAATTTTTGAGAAACTATATATATATATATATATATATATATATATATATATATATATATATATATATATATATATATATATATATATATATATATATATATATATATATATATATATATATATATATATATATATATATATATATATATATATAATCTCTTGATAATTATTAGCAATAACAGGCTTGTTGAATCTTAAAAAACTCGATTTTATTTAAAAGTTGACGTTTCGCCACGACATTCGTGGCTTTATCAAAAAGTTTTGATAAAGCCACGAATGTCGTGGCGAAACGTCAACTTTTTAATAAAATCGAGTTTTTTAAGATTCAACAAGCCTGTTACTGCTAATAATTTTCAAGAGATTAGAAATAGTTCACAGGCAACAACAATTCGAATATATATATATATATATATATATATATATATATATATATATATATACTACTATATCTATATATATATAAAAATAATTTATATATATATATATATATATATATATATATATATATATATATATATATATATATATCGTATTTAGAATGAGGAATTAATGATTTGTTTATTTTTAGGTGCTGGTGTTGTAACTTCAAGGGCGCATGTACACTACGTTGTTACTGAGCATGGAATAGCCTACTTGTTCGGCAAATCTTTAAGGCAACGTGCGCATGCACTCATACAAATATCGCATCCAGATCATAGACAAGAATTAGAAAAACTTGCATTTGAGCGATTGAAAGTGATGCCTTCTGCTTAAATTATAAGATCGAAATAAGTTTTTAAAAATTTTCTTATAGGTCACATGCATATTTTTTATATAGCAATACAATTAAAAATAATAACAATAAGCAACGAAAAAATTTACATTTACACATATGTATATATATATATATATATATATATATATATATATATATATATATACATATAAATATATATTTTATATATTTGTTATAGAACCTTGACGCATTGTCCAAAATATAATAAACCTTGGGAAGTCTTATTATATTTAATTCATAGAAATTCCCACCTTATGATCCCCATTTTAAAATGAGAGTCAGAAAGACTGACACAAACTTTTATATCATATGCAGACTGCAGCGTAACATACAGAAAGCTTAATATGTTTTGCACAGGCAATATTGAAAGTCGACCAAACATTTTAAAATTATCTGCGTTAGTAATCTAGGTCGAACCAAATAAAATGATTTAGATTGATCTATCACTCGTTAGGCCATCATTCTTCAGTAAACACTATTTTTTTTAAATGCGTAATTCTTTTCATTGTATTCATAATAGAAAGGCTGCTCAATATCATTAATAACTGATATACTGAAGTTTGGAAGTATTTTTTTCTACCTTTGTATGTTAGTTTTCTGTATTTTCAAAGATAAAACATTTACAACAATTTTTTTGTTTTGCTTATTATTTCATTTTTGAAACTCAAGATGTAGGTAATTATTATATATAATTGCGCAAACTACTTTAATGGAGTGTTTTATGATGTTTTTCAAAGAAAAAATAATGTTAACCATACATATAAGTTTTTATTTGGGTATTCAGGTTCACAAAAATTCTTGATTATGTCTTTAAAAAAAATGGTAAAGAAAAACAGGCGGAGCTGTGATAAACAAAACTACTGGTCGTATAATGTAACCTGGTTTATGAAAATTAACAAGGGAGTAACTTTGCAGTATTCACGGAATTTAACCAATGAGTTTATATATTTCCTTATTTTGTATTAAGATATTCGAATTTTTCGAGGGCTAATTTAACTTTTTTTTCCAAATTTACGATTCGGGTATCTTTTCTGTATCTTGTATTTCCTTTGCCCGCTTCAGGTTTTCTGTGACAGTTTTGAAATTGGTTTTTTGAGATTGTAGAAGCCTGGTGTTTAAAAAAGATACCTGATTTATTCCTAATAGCTATTTCTGGTTCTACATCAAGTTGTTCAAATTCGCGAGGTTATACATTGTGCTCAAAACTTTTTTGTGGTGGTGTGAAAAATCATTTTAAACCTATAAATACCACCTTCCTAACATTAACAGAATTCAAGTACAAATTTTCAGCCTTCTCACTGGAATTTCAATGGAATACAATAGTAAAAGTATGGTAATATCTTCCGGGTGGTATTGTGAATTATCAGATCTCCAAAATGTTGAAGCTACGAATTAATGAACATGAGCAACCGGTAAATATACAATCCATAAAAGGAGAGTAAAGAATATTCACTGAAAAGTCCTCTACATGACTGTTTGTATTAAAGCTTGGCAATTGTTCTCAAAGCCCATTTCCATGTGACAAAAATATTAACATTATATTGGGATCCTCCCTTAACTATAATACCATATGAAATGATAAATTGAAAGTTGGAATAATAGAGCATTTTGAGAATTTTGAAATGTACTTGGTCTCGAAGGGCAAACACATATGACTTAGCGTCCTTTCTGAAGATATTCAATACCCTTCATCGCTACACCACTGCCCAACATGCTCAAAAATGGTTACTGAATCAACCAATCCACATTTTGCACTCTGATACAACTATTGATAATCTGAAGGAGAAATGACTGAACAAGGATATTCTTTGCTTTGACCTTAAAACAAAAAATCCGAGGAAATCATTTGAATTCCGTCTGTCGAATAAACACAGAAAAGCATGTAGTAAGTCGAGCAGAAGTATCAAATAATTTTACAAAGAGATCATTTTCGTGCTATTATCGAAATATTAGGGGTTTGTTGCGTACTAAAATAAATGAATTCGCAATAACTATAACAGACGATATGATTTTATTAACGGAAACGTCGCTGTCCACTGATTTTCAAAACACGGAAATAGGTTGAAGCAATTAGTTAATTCATCGAATAGACAGAGATTTTAATACCAGCAGAAAAAATTAGTAGGTGGTGTTTTAGTAACAATAAAAAATAAATTTGATTTGCATACTATCTTAGTGATATCAATATCGAGATTCATATATGCAAAGCTGTTTTCAGAAACTGTGTAATTACCAATGTGTATTTCCCACCTAATACAAAAGATAGTGTGTATGAGATTTATTCAAACGAACTCCGATCATTAACTGATAGATATATGACCCAAATCAATGAACTGAAAAATGTAAATATATATCACGTTAAGAGCTTTAATTTTTGTATCTTATGAAGATGTGCAGGTGTTAAGGTCAGATGATGTGTTGATTAGTTGCGATCCGCACCATCCAGCATTATGTTTCGATATAATGTTAAATAAAATTGAAACTCAAAAAAATAATATTTTGTATAGGTAATGATTGAAGATAATAAATACCTTGGAAAATTGATGATTTAATCAACCCTCCAACAGAGCTAGTTTCATAAGATGTGGATGTGACGACATGGTATTCCCATTCATCCTTCAAGGAAGAATGTAAGGATATTCGACGCCGGCACCACACACGATGGAAACGTTAGACATGAAGCCTTACAACTAAAACCGCCTTTGTGCCTTGTATTTATTTTTATAATTAATCTATTGCTTACGGAGATATGAATTTTCTGGTAAAATATATACAGCCAAGAAGGCATTTTCGCATTACTTAAATCACTCACTTGTCACAATTGTTGCGTATTGTTCGAGGAAATCAGGAAGAAATTTATCACGATATTACTAAAGAATTAGTTACCTCGAATATTTCCCTCCTGTCAAAAATCCCATGTAAATGGAATGCAATTATCGAAAATTACAGCGAATATTTCCCTCCTGTCAAAAATCCCTTGTAAATGGAATGCAATTATCGAAAATTACAGCGATAATTGCATTGTAGAAAGCGAAAGAGCCCTGCGATAATTGCATTGTAGACCGATAATTGCATAGTAGCATAGTTCATAATACCAAAAGAGTCCTGCGATAATTGCATTGTAGACCGATAATTACATAGTAGCATAGTTCATATCACGGTTATTGATGACAAATTGAGAATTTATGAATTACTAACGTCAGTTTGACAAGTTGAAAGTTTATTCGGGAAATATTCCCCCAAATTACACTCGTGCATCAAAATAACCGGATAATTTCGCATTCCAGCGTGTTGTCTTTAAAAAACAGCATTCGGTCATTTTCATATTTTGGAGAAAGAGCCCTCCACCTTCGGTGTCGGGCTCTTTCTCCAAAAATGAAAATGAACTCATGCAGTTTTTTGACAACACGCTGTCATGCAAAATTATCGGTAATTTTGATGCACTTGTCAATTACTTACGAATATTTCCCTCCTGTCAAAAATCCCTTGTAAATGGAATGCAATTATCGAAAATGACAGCGATAATTGCATTGTAGAAAGCGAAAGAGCCCTGCGATAATTGCATTGTAGACCGATAATTGCATAGTAGCATAGTTCATATTACGGTTATTGATCACAAGACGAGAATTTATGAATTACTAACGTCAGCTTGACAAGTTGAAAGTTTATTCGGGAAATATTCCCCAAAATTACACTCGTGCATCAAAATAACCCGATAATTTCGCATTCCAGCGTGTTGTCTTTAAAAAACTGCATTCGGTATTTTCATATTTTGGAGAAAGAGCCCTCCACCTTCGGTGTCGGGCTCTTTCTCCAAAAATGAAAATGAACTCATGCAGTTTTTTGACAACACGCTGTCATGCAAAATTATCGGTTATTTTGATGCACTTGTGCAATTACTTACGATAATTGCATTGTAGAAAGCGAAAGAGTCCTGCGATAATTGCATCATACGTATCTATGATAATTCCTATTTTAAAAACATGTTCCTATTCGGGAAATATGCACCAAAAATACACTCGTGCATCAGAATAACCAGATAATTTAGCATTCCAGCCTGTTGTCTTTAAAAAACTGCATTCGGTAATTCTCATATTTTGGAGAAAGATGAAAATGAATACGTGCAGTTTTTTGACAATTCGCTGTCATGCAAAATTATCAGTAATTTTGATGCACTTGTGCGCAATTACTTACGATAATTTGATTGTAGAAAGCGAAAGATTGCATCGTACGTCTTCTATGGTAATTCCTATTTTGAAACCATGTTCCTATTTGGGAAATATTCCCCCTAATTACACTCGTTAATCAAAATAACAAGTTAATTTCGCATTCCAGCGTGTTGTCTTTGAAAAACTGCATTCTGTGAAAAAATCCACCTTTGCTGTGGAGCTCTATCTCCAAAAATGTAAACGAACACGCGGTAGCGCGCGGATTGCTCTTGCGGTTTGTTGAACGCTAGTCGTCATGAAAGTGTCCGCGGTAGTAGCTCTAGCCATTTGGCAAATTTAAATTCTATCTAAAAAACGAAACAAACGTCGTTGCAAAGCAAAATATTGGGTTCACCCTCTGCTTCAACAAAGAAGTAATAAAGGAGCACTCGTAATTTTCCTTAGAGAATAGAGAAGCTTCGAAGATAAATTTTTCAATTATACCAGAATGTCAACGTCGTCTTTCGGTGAACTACTGAACAAAATTGAAAAGGAAATTACCGGAGTGACTAAAAATATCAAATTTACTACAAATGTTAAATTAATAATGAAGGGAAACCGCGCGAAATCGCGGTCTCGTGCGTGGTCTGTCATTCAAGTCTGTACAAATCGACGACCGCGCGGTTGCCGCGTTCGCCACGCCCGATGTCGATTACCGCCCAACCGCGCGGTTACGCGGCTGCCAGTGCGTTGTCTACCATATATTCCTGTACAAATTAACAATCGCCAACCGCCGCGGTTAGCGGCTCGTGCGTTGTCCTACTCAGCCGTCTGACGCGGTTGAAATAGCGGCTACCGCTATGGCGGCAAACCGCGATGAAACCGCGCTAAGCGGTTCGACCGCTTGACCTAGGCGTGTTGGTTCATAAATAGAACGGACGTCGCCAAGGTAGCTTTTGTTTTCTATTTTTACTCCCGAAGACAAAAGAAGAGAAATAAAAAATATATACTGGATTCATCCTTCACACACGCAACGAACTTGGCCAGTTCGCAAGTTGTTTTCAAGAACTGAAGAAGTACAAAAATATTATTATTAGACATTGAAAAAGCCTGAGGACCTAGGTCCTTTTAAGCCTCATTACTTAACATAATTAACATACTAAAGATTACTAAACGAACAAAAAGAAAAAGCCATACAAATTATAGGAAAATTAGGAAAACAAAATTCTGTCCATTTGATCCTTAAACTCGTTCACAGATGACGCACAAACAACGACTCCCTCCGCCAAACGTTCTCGTTGCCTGGTAGTGTACCACTCCTTCTTCAGCTTGAGCCAATGTCCACGCAAGCTCAAATACATTACTCAATGTATAAATATGGTTCATGCTCCCATAGTTATACCTGAGCATGCGGAACGAGAGAATAAGATCGCCGCGCAATCTTCTTTGCTCAAACGTTGTGAGGTTTGCTAACTCCAATCTCTGCTGATACGATGGCCGATTGTTCCTGAATGCCATTCGAGTTGCTCAACATTGGACATTTTCCAATATGTTAGCATCCCTGACAAGAACGGGGCTCCAAACGGTTCCAGTATCGGTCGAATGTATATTTTGTAAAATTTCATGGATGTTGAAAAAGATATGTTTTTGAAACATTGAAGCATCAAATATAGTAAAGAATTAGCACGCTTACTTATCCCAATGATATGTTCGGTCCACGACAGTATTTGCGTAAAGTTTAGTAAAGATTTCATAATATCGTCGCTGCCAAAATGTTGGCATAATTTGAAATGCTATTACATATTGTTCATTCACTGTTTGACCGAGACTAGGGGATTTAAAAAGGAGCAATAGTTGGTAACAAAATTCATTATATTCAACAAGTCTTATAAAGTTTTCATTTACAAGATAACATAACAAAGATCTGAATCCTATTTTATAAGTACATACAATGGTACAACTATTCACTAAATATTTTGAGTTGTTTTCATAATTGAGCAGACTTTATTTTGAGCTTCCTGTTCAACTCTTGGAAGGTTATTTGTATATAATATGATAGATATTAAAACATTTATACTATGAATTCTTAAGCCAATCAGGACATTTTCCTTCCTTCTGCGCCTTTTCCAGGGAAATTTTAAAATCGCCAAAGTCAACATATGCTTTTATTTTTTGATCAGGGCCAATACCATTCTCACGATAGTTATTAGTAGTTTCTGAACTACTTGTTGAACTGAAGTGATTCATACTATTCATGCTGTTTATTATTGTCTGCTGAACTGAAGCCGGATGCGATAAAGAATTACTAATGATAGAATTAAAGGTTGAATACCTAGTGTCACAATGAAGGGGAAAATTGAAATTTCTGAGCATAAGTGTAATATCTTCTCTTGTCTTTATACTGGAAGGGTCTGACATATAGCAGTCGTGATGTAAGCGTACTATCTTATCAACTACAGCTTGAGCAACACCAGTCAATGTTGTTTGTTCTCTGAACTGTAAATAAAATCACTATTAGCTGTAACTTCATTTGAAAATCAAAAGCAATTGAACAGAATATATATATATATATATATATATATATATATATATTTCAAGATTTTTATAACATTGATTCGTTCTTACTTAACAAATAGAAGTCAGTACATTATTTTAAATAGTAGTTTACAGATCACAATTTAGTTCCCCTTTATCAGAGATTTCAAATCTCTAATTTTGAATCAGCTATGGATAGAGCTGATGTGATCTTTGGGTATAAATACCTGAAATATTGAGTCAATTTAATTTTTATGTACCCCCCCGCAACCTTCGTCATAATGTTTATGATTTTCAACCTAACAATTGTCGTCGGGGAGATAAAGAGAGAATTATTGATAGAATATTTATGTTATGTAATAAAATCGTAGACTGGTTTGATCCAAACACACTTTCGTTGTACAAAATAAAAAATTTATCAAAATCATTGTTAAAATTTGAATGAATTGAATAACTTAATATTTTTTTATATAATCAAGTTTATATTTTGGTAGGCTTCTAGCCATAAACACATTGTAATTTTCAATGTATGGGGCTTGCCCCGTGAATAAAGATAAATAAATAAAATAAAATAAAAATAAACTTTCAAATAACTATGGTGCACTACAAGATTCCATGCTTGGTCCATTGCTGTACTCATTATATAATAATAATGACTTTATTTTTCACAATGTACAATTTCGATTCATCCTGTTATTATTATACAAGTCCAACACTGTGAAAAAATGGCGAAGTCCAGGTTTGAACCGACTTATATGTTCTAAGTCTTAGATGTACCAACTAATCAGCTAGGTATTTTATCTTCGCTGATGATACAGCTCATGTTTATGGGGGTAGAAATGAATTTCAGTAGATGGAATAGGTAAACCAGGATTTAGATATTTATACTAAGTGGCTGTATTAGAATGAAATGAAAATTAACATTAACAAAAACAAGTATATGTTGTATAAACAAACAAAAATAAGCAAACAGGTAGGTAATATTAGTATCAAAATTGACACTGTTGAAATGGAAAAAGATTAATGAATGAAATATTTTGGTCTTGTTATTGATGAATCACTAAGCTTCATGAACATCTAGGAAAGCTTACAGGTAAAATTTTAATTGTGATTCCAGTCAGTTATAAATGCAGATCATAATTTGCTAACAAAACAAAATATTTGGTAATTTTTTTTTCGATATTTGATACCTGTCTGGAGATCTTTCAGAGGATGCAAGTGCTTTAAAAGAAAATACTGAAGATTTTATTCAGTTGTAACATGCCGACTGCTACCGAAAAATTATATACAGATTTACACATTGATAAACTAAAGGCAATATTAAAATAGAACAACGTAAATTAATACACAAAATGTTGTTTGGATCAGAAAACTAATAAAAATGCAACATTTACAAATGAAATACATACCTATAGTACAAGAACATGAAATAATCTGTATTTAAAATCTAGTAGAACCAATATGAGTTTATTCAGTCCTGTGCATTGTGCAATTAGATCTTTTAATGATTTGCCAGACAATTTGTAAACAATTCAGAAATCTAAGCATTTTCGTAGGAATATAAAATTATACTTAAAAATTTAATTTAATACCATATACACCTGTCTTGTTGCAAATACCTGCTGATTAATGATGTATGCTGTTAATGTTTCGATATAACTGTGGATCTTAAATTTTGTGTGTGAATATCTTTACAGGCTTGAACCCAGTTTATTTTTGTTGCCATTTAAATTCCAATGTATTTATAATCTCTGGGCCAGTCTTGTAAACTGTTTAGAGATGTAAAGTTAGGAATAAGGACTATTGTAATGACATCAATAAACAGTTTTCAAAAAAAAAAAAAAAAAAAATATATATATATATATATATATATATATATATATATATATATATATATAAGCAGGGCCGGCCTAAGGCGAAAATTGCAAGTGTGCGAGACTCAAATTTTATGCCCCTGCAGAGGGTTCTGGGGGGTATGGAATTTTTTGAAATTTAAGGTCCAAAAACACAGTTTTTGTGCACTTTTGCGCCTTATAGAACATTAAATTCATGTATGACAATTTGATTCATTATTGACTTGATATGTTCCGTACTCTTCCTTTTACTATAATCACTATTATGTCGAATAAACTAATGAAAGCTTAACTCTTCATTGTTCTTGTGAACATAAGAAAGTTGTTCTTTACAGTTTACTGAGAATAATTATTTTCCCCGCAGTAAGTTTGTGGACTTTTCCATATTGAATTATACCAACTGATAATGTGCAATTTTCAGCTAACCGAAAACTTAGGGTTTTTTGAAGTCCAATGCTATTCCAACGAAAATCTTCCACTTTTATCGGAATCTGAACCTGGGCCATCATCCAGAGATTCTAGATAGTTGTATTTTCTTTCATGTAACAACCAGAGATACTATTAAAATAATAATAATAAATAATGTTTATTTGCACAACCAAAATAACAGTTTATCATAACATCAAGAATATGAAATAAAACTTGATTCTCTAGCTAGGTAGAAACTAAAATATTCAATTATATAACCAGGAAAAACAGAGATTCTATAAAAAAATCAGACTCTTAGAAGTCCACCGTACGTTATACGTCAGGAAAATTCAAAAAATATAATAACTCATAACGTTCAAATCATTCAAGCAGAGTATTCATGTTAATTCTTCTTTTATTTCATGTTGTTTCTTTCAGTTTTGCTGGTAAGTACTTAGTTTCGTCCATTATACTCAAAATCTCTTCAGTTGGTAATGGAAGTAGACATGTCAGAGAAGTTTTCTTGAAACTTTTGAAAGTTTTTTTGCGTTTTAAATAAATAGGTGTTCTATCATACTGCCTTTTCATGATGTATACATAGTTCCTCTAACCAATTAATTTATTCGTCCTCTCCTTTATTTTATTATTGATTTTCATGTTCAATGATAAAAACCATTGGAAAATACGAAGTCCAAAAAAACACAAATTACGAAGCTAAACGTTCGAAAACTTAAAATAAAATGAACGTAAATATCATTACAAACAATGTAAACAATCCATTAATGGCCCATGCTCTAGTACCGATATTAGCCGTTCCGGCGTTGCGATCTTAATTTCAGACGCGAATTGGCTAGAAATGCCAGGTGAGGGGAGGGAGGCAGGAAGATGAGTCACAACATTTTCCGCGTCCCGCCACGAGACGACTGTTCTACTGACCTTGGTCAAGGGCATCAGACTTACTGTATTTCAGAACTCATTGGGGTAGTCGGGTAGATCTTCGGTTTTACTTTGAATTTTAACTGTAATAGTTTTAAGACAAAATTCCTTCTATAGTCGGCGGCAAATCATTGGAAGCTTGGGATTTTTAGCTGTGTGAATTAATTTTTTAATCCACAAACTGGCACGACGCTGGGCGAGGGGTGTAGAGGGGAGTGTACAGCTGTTTAGTGTCCAAGCTTCCAATGATATGCCGGCGAGTATAGTTTAAATATTTCTGCCCAATATTTAAATCAGTTTCTAAAAATTTTCCAAATTTATTATTTTTTTTTACAAAAATTGGTCAATTTAATGCCCCTCCAAAAGGCTTGAGTGTGCGGCTGCATACTTCGCACACCCCTTAGGCCGGCCCTGTATATATATATATATATATATATATATATATATATATATATATATATATATATATATATATATATATATATATATATATATATATATGTCAGATATCAAAGTACTACTTCTTTCTACTTATACTCACTTGTTCTACTACACATTGTGCAATGTATTTATTTATTTGGTCTGTCTTCACAGCTTCCTCTGTAGTTTTTAGTAAACCTGAAGACATCATAAGTAGAAATTTATATGACTCATCTAAACTGAAGCCCCCATGAATATCTGGTTCTGCTGATACTGGCTCCTGGATTGCTGAACTCAAATCTTCAAATTCTTTATAACCACCTTTAACTAAATAGTTTCCTAAACACCTTGTATTAGACTGATTCCCCAAATGTGAACCTATAATAAAAAATGTGAGAGTTATAAGTGAACTATTTCCTGATCTACACATACCTTTATTTCTTTAAATCATTTCTAGAGGTGAATATAACTTAATATTATAAATATTATAGAGTATGTATGTATGTATGTATATATATATATATATATATATATATATATATATATATATATATATATATATATATATATATTTATATATATATATATATATATATATATATATATATATATATATATATATATATATATATATATATATATATATATATATATATATATATATATATATATATATATATATATATATATATATATATATATAATATCATATATTTTGTTGCTTTTGAAATTATGTCTTGAATATAATTATTTTAGTTTCAATAATCAGATATATAGTAGCTCTGAAGGCTTAATTAATAGTCAATCTGTTGGTCAACAGTTTCATTTATTGGTTTAGATATGTGGATATCATTTGTTGTTTCACTGGTACTCTTAGACAACTCGATTGCTTTCAAACATTCATTGACAGTTCACACCCTAATATAAAATTCTCTTCAGAGATGGAAAAAGATAACTCAATCAACTATCACACACTGATAACATCATACATAGTACTTCCTTACATCCATTCCAGCACAAAATGGCAGCTTTCAATAGTGTGGTACATTGTTTAGTGAATATTACACTTTCAAACAATAATTTTAACATAGAGAAAATATAATCGAACAACGAATTACCGTAAAAAATGATTATATCTCCATAATAGTATATAGATAAAAAGATTTTCAAAATTGTGATTAGCCAGGTGTACCCCCTTACCAGAGATGATATCAAATATAACAGCCTAACTGACATTGGAAATTCAGGTAAAAAAACTAAAATTATTTTTATCTAAGCACATCAACATTGCTTACCGTACCGAAATAACTTAGGAAATCGTATAAATCAAAAGATCACAAAAAACAATAAATCAGGAGTATAAAATTAATTGTGGTGATTGTGATTACTTTTACTTTGGTAAAACTTTCAGAACACAAATGTAGCTTTGTTAATTGAAAGACGGATTCATATTAAGCAAACCATTTAATCCAAGAAAATCACACATTCAGTTTTGACTTTAAAGTGTTAAATGCTGAAAGTAAGGGAATCAAACTAAATTTTCTAGAATCATTACAGTTTAATAAATACAAATATTCAGGTCTTCCATTGAATAGCCAAATTGATCATACTAAAGAAAAGGTAAAGGATAAAGGCCACGTATTTCATTCCTCCCTGAAGTATGTGACAGAGTGGCAGGCAGCTTGAGTTATGGGGAGGAATGTTTTAGCCTGATTAGAGAATACAATTATATGTACAAGTGCTTGAGGATAGGTGAGACAAGGATATTCATGGAATATAGGAAGTGTGGGTAAGGTTCAGAGGATAAAACTGACCTTTTAAGTGAGTATGCAAGCAGTGACTTACTTAACGCCATGAGGAAACCTCTGAAAAATACTCATCGCAGATCAGTTGACCCCAGAGTTCAAACTGGGACCTCCCAAATACTAGCCAGCATACCTAAGTACTTGGCTAACTGACTTCTTAATCTTTCCAAAATTACAGAACTAATTAGGACTTTAGAATGGGATTTTCCCTTCTTACTAATTATTCGTAACTATATTTGTATTTACCCATTCTGAACAATTTCTTATTTATTTATTTCTTGTATTGGATATATCAGAGAAAGGTATTCATTTTGTGAAAAAGGTAAAGTTTCACCAAAATGTGTGTCATGCATATTTTATCTGATAAATGTGTAAATTGTTTTTATTAACTATTGTTCTATATATATATATATATATATATATATATATATATATATATATATATATATATATATATATATATATATATATATATATATATATATATATATATATATATATATATATATATATATATATATATATATAAAATTAAGTGAACTAGGACATTTATTTCAAACTAATCAAACAAACCTCCTAGGGGACCTGGTTATAAGAGTTCACGAAGCATCGAAATATCCACATTTACCCTAGACGGCAATTGTTAGAAATGTTAATTTGTTTATCACGATCGATGGAAATTGACACTTAATTTTATAACCACGGGCGTGTTTTCCGTTTAACACGAATAATTCTTACTTCTATTCATTTGCCATTGCGATAAAATTCGGAGCGAGTGCTGCTTGCGGTGTGTAAATGTTGAATCACATCGAATTGATGTGTCAACTTTACCCTGGCAGATATAGTAGCCACCTTCGAGTATTCCGGACGTACGAGTTCTCGTTGCCGAAATGTTTTCTTCTGTCTGAAAGATGTGGTTCAATTGTTTCCGACTGGTGGCGCTGTGTCATATTTATATGCCATTAAGTTGCTAGAAGGAAAATACAAGACCGTTTAAAATGTTGGTTTGGTTATCACTTTCAATGGATGGATGATACTGATGAGCCCCAATAAGGGCGAAACAGTCTGTTTATCAATTTCCATCGATCGTGATAAACAAATTAACATTTCTAACAATTGCCGTCTAGGGTAGATGTGGATATTTCGATGCTTCGTGAACTCTTATAACCAGCTCCGCTAGGAGGTTTGTTTGATTAGTTTGAAATAAATGTCCTAGTTCACTTAATTTTATAAGCACGGGCGTGTTTTTTGTTTAACACGAATAATTCTAACTTCTATATATATATATATATATATATATATATATATATATATATATATATATATATATATATATATATATATATAATGTTAAGATATTTAATAGACATATCAGGCTAGTTAAATCTTAAAAAACTCGATTTTATTAAAAAGTTAACTTTTTAATAAAATCGAGTTTTTTAAGATTCAACAAGCCTGTTATTGCTAATAATTATCAGAAGATTAGAAATAGTTCACAGGCAACAACAATTCGAATAAATAATTATATATATATATATATATATTATATGCATATAAACTTCTCAAACAGTGAAACAATATATCTTCATGCATAAGATATTCTATTTACTCACCATTTTTCAAACTATTAACATCTATTCCAATCTGTGATAATCTCAATAATTCGTCTTCATTCTTCAGATCATGATCAACACTTAGTTGAACTACTTTTAAGACATTATTTTCATCAGTTTGACAAAGAAGAACTCTGCAATTTCCTACATTTGCTACATATAGTTTATTATTGAATATAAGAGCAACAGCACAAGCTGTACCTGAAGACAGCTCACAATTGATGTGTTTTAATTTCTCTAAGACTTCAGGGAATTTTTGGCAAGCTTCAAATGATGTAAGGCCCTCAATGTCTTCCATGAGGCTTGTTCTCTCAGCTAATAGGGAACCTATAGATTCCATATACTCTCTTTCCATTGAAATAAAGGCCTGTCTACAAAACAGTTATAAAAAAATATTATAATTACTCCCCATTGTAAAACTTACCTTAAAACATCTTTGATAGCATCATCAGTAAGCTCATCATTCAATTGAGCAAAATATAATTCTGCAGTCATTCTTTCAAAGCAAAATTTTGCGATTTTACCTCCTTCGTGACCATCATAGATGGCATACCAATACGAATTATGTTTGAACTTATAATGACAACTACAGTCTTCGTAAAAGTGCTCTCCTTGAGGTGTACCATCTTCTCTGTAAACTTGGTTGATAGAGAATCCTATACCGGTATTACCACAAGTGTCTAAATCGTCAGTCCAGCTTTGATTACTACCAAATGAAACTTTCAATGATTTCATATTAATATATAAGTAGTCACTCAGAATACTTATAAGAAAATAATGGTTTTATCACTTTGTTGTGAATTTATTTCCTCTGGATTTCAATGCAAAATGAACACATCACATTAGGTTATTAGGTAACTAATAAGTAAGAAGTAGAACCTACATAGCATAGTATATTATAGTCTTTGTTTATATTATTAATTTATTATTATTATATTTTTCCTTAGGACGTCAGTTCAGTTTAAGTGCCTTTTCTTCTTCTCTGATACTCTACAATAGAATAGTCTATTCTTTCATGGACTCAGCTAACTGTATGTACTCGAACTCCGTACATGTAAAGTAACTTGTCAGTAGGAATTCCTAATTTCCTACTACAATTTAGTCGCTCAAGTATTTGTAAATTTTTGATTCTTCTCTGCTTAGTATATAATCCTACCTATGCCATTGAGCCGTACAATTTTACAGCCACCTACCGTTGAAGAATATTACTAACGTATGGATGGGCCATAGCTAGGGTTGCAACCGGGACCAAACCGGGAGAATTTTAAGAAGTCGGGGGGAGGGGTGATGTAAGAAAATGTCGATCAATTTTATTTTAAATTTTTATTTACTTTGCTTACGAGCAGTATCTAATATTTGACAGCTTTTCGCCACGAAATCATAATCATTAAAGATCGTTAGAGCGACGGTTGCGTGTGTTTGATTTTGTTTGGAATCTTTTATAAACGTTTAGAAGAGATGAATCACTATTGTTGTGTATCCCAGTGGCGCACCCAGGGGGGGGGAGCCATGGGGCTGCAGCCCCCCCTGAGATTTATTGTAGTATCAAAAGAATTGAGATTACTAAGATAACAATTGTAAAATGAGCTCATCCACTACTATAAAATGAGCCCACTGGTCACTATAGGTCAACCATAAGATCTTTTATGATTTACCGGATACGGGATGTGCTTTTTCTATTTAAATTTAAGGAGGTATATTTTGATTCAGCCCCCCCCCGAAACTCAATCCTGGGTGCGCCCTTGGTGTATCCTATTGTTCATCTTGGGCAAAAAAAATCCCGAATATAGCTGCATAACTTTCCGAAAGCTGAACAATTCAAAGTTGTATTCCAAACAAAGTTGGGAAATGATGGACAGAAGAAAAGTGTGGATCCATAACATGAAGATTGAAAAAAAGTGTCTGAATATAATATGTTCTTTACAGTTCACTGAGAATAATTATTTTCCCTGTAGTAAGTTTGTGGGTTTTCCATATAGAATTACACCAACTGATGATGTGAAATTTTCAGCTAACTGAAAACGTAGGGTTTTTGAACTCTGATGCTGTTTCCACGAAAAAACTTCCACTTTTATCCGAATCTGAACCATCATCTAGAGATTCTAGATAATTGTATTTTCTTTCATGTAACAACCAGAGATACTATTAAAATAATAATAAATAATGTTTATTTGCACAACCAAAATTAACAGTTTATCATAACATCAAGAATATGAAATGAAACTTGACTCAACTAAAATATTGGAAAACAGAGATTCTATCAAAAAACCCAGTTACTCTCAGAAGTCCACCATACTTTCAGGAGAGCTGTCATACGTCAGGAAAATTTAAAAAATATAATAACTCATTACGTTCAAACCATTCAAGCAAAGTATTCATGTTAATTCTTCTTTTATTTCATGTTATTTCTTTCAGTTTGGCTAGTTAGTAGGTAGGTACTTAGTTTTGTCCATTATACTCAAAACCTTCTGGTAATGAAAGTAGCCGTGTCTCAGCGATGTTTTCTTGAAACTTTTGAAAGTTTTCTTACTTTTTGAATAGATAGGTGTTCTATCATACATCCTTTTCATGATCTATGCATAGTTCCTCTAACCAATTAATTTATTCGTCCTCTCCTTTATTTTATGATTGATTTTCATGTTCAATGATAAAAACTTACATTTAAATTTCAACTTGAGGTAGGTAGGTTATCTATTGTTGAACAGAGATAATGTTGTCCTCAATCGAAACACAATAAACCTCTGGAAAACACGAAGTCCAAAAAACCATTCCCAATCAATGTAAACAAACCAGTAATGGCCCAGAAAGTAGTACCGATATTATCCGTTCTGGCGCTACGAGCTTAATTTCATAGCTTTATTGGCGAATGTAGATAAGCAGTACGCCCCCTACCCTACCGTTGTCGAATATTAATAACGTATCGTATTATTCGTATTTGTTCAAATGTGTTTTGTATGAGATGCAGTTGTGTTAAATTTTGTTTGGGATCTTTTATAATTGTTCAGAAGAAATTAATCACTATTGTTGTGTATCCTATTCCTATTGTTCATCTTGTCTCAACACGTTAACAGTCACTCTATTCTGGTGATCCAGAGTGCAGAAAAAATGAGGATTTACATCACCATTATAATGGAAGTTGTGTCTCATCAGTAAATAAAATGGAATATTAAAAATGTTCGTCACTAAACTTGTCCAAAACCCATAGACAAAACTCGATTCGTCGATGGAAGTCTATTTCATATAATTCTTGGTTCATCTGAATACGGTACGGGTGTAATTTGTATTTTTTTATTACCCTAGAAATGCGCCGTCTGGCGTCTGCTTATCCCTGTATATTTCTCGATCTTACGTTGACTCGTTTGAGGGTTTTCTATGATTGATCGCATAATAATAAATTCATTCTCCTCATTTTCAATGATAGGTTTTGGTCTATTCGCCTTTTCATAAGCTACACTTCAAGTCCTACGAAATTTATGTAGCAATCGTTTGAAAACCAACTTGTTTGGATGATTCCGGTCTGGATATTTTTGCGAATACACTCTCGACGCCAAAAGGCAATTCTCTTCACACTCACCAATCGCTAAAATAATATCTATCCGCTCTTGAATGGTATAAGTTTTCATTTTCGACAGTAATAATTCAGTGAATGTTTTGAATAACGTAAAACACAATAACTGTCAATACGAATTCTGTATGTAAATCAAATAAATGTCGTTTCCAAGCTATCTTGATTCAAAGAATGCATTGAAATAAGAACTATTATTTTAAAAAGCCAATATCTAAAAAACTATTAGGTAAGGTAAGGTAAAGGGAACCCCAAAATGAAATGGAAGATAATTGAATTTTATATTGTTCAGACCCAAAAAAAAATTAATGAGGTTTACGATACTCCTCCAACCACAGTGGAAATATGAAGGAGATAACAAGGACTGCTTTTCGAAAAGTGACACCTCTAATAATATTGAATGTTAAGCAGCCTTTCATAGAGAGAGTGACTCTTTGTATTAAACAGGATGGTCGTAATTTCGAGCACCTGCTTTGAATTGAATATATTTGTGTATCATATTTTGTTGTTGTTTCAGTTAATTAATTTGAAAAAATTGTATAGTCTGTTTAATGAACTACTGTCACAATATGAATGTGAATGATAACTTTATTTTAGTGAACAGTAGATATTCTCGATGAAGTGAAGTACCTATAACAACTCTCAATGAGAATTCTGTGAGCAAATCAAATAAATGTTTCCAAGCTATCTTGATTCGAAGAATGCTCTGAAATAAGAACTACTATTTGAAAAAGCCAATATCTGAAAAACTATTAAGGTTAGGTATAGGGAACTCCAATATGAAATGGAAGATAATTAAATTTTATATTGTTCAGACCAAAAAATACGAGCGTTCAATTTGAAATAACAAAGTTATCTTTGTCCGAAATTATGAAAAAGTGACAATGATTTTTGAGCATTCTGTATAATATTGATGAACGGGTTTTATCGAAATCAATAGCCCAAAACCTCTTTCATGCTTGGTCAGAATTCGAAGGAATAGTTTCTATACATTTCGATGTTATTTAGTTTCCAATTGTACCTAGTATTTTCATAAAAAAATCAATAACTCGAGAACGGCTATAGTTAGGTACATAGTACCGTATATGAAATCATATTATTTTTTCCTGATCTATCCGAAAGAATAACGAAATACAGGGTGTTCCATTTAGAAAAACACAATTTTGAATTGAAAAAATTGAACACTTTTTTGAGCCATCCTGTAGACTCTAAAATAATTTCCTTTTGTAACCTTGATCAATATACATATTACAAAATGAAGAAATTCCCCAAAAAATTAATGGTTTGGTTCACAGGGACCGCGTCGGTGGGGTGCCCCACCACGTATATTTCACCAAATGTTTATGAATAAAATTTATGATCCGTTTCATAAAAGTTTTTATTAACATATCCTGATCACTTGATTGGATAAAAAAAACAATAGGATATAGATAACAATAATATAATGAATTCATAAATGGATATATTACATTGGCAATATAAATTTATGATTAGACTTGAAATGAAAACCAAATAAACAAATATTCTGCTTCCACAAAAATGAAAATTGATGAACCAGGTACCATGGCAAAACATTACTTAATATTTTGAAAATTTTTATCCTCTGGTTCACGCGCTCAATATGAACCCTTGCTCTGGTTATAAATATATTTTGTTCAACTTCTTTAAGAGATATTTGTTTTCTGTTTATCATGAATGGCGGGCGAATCAGTTTTATTACATGTTGAAAACAATTGTTATTAATTAGAAAACCTCTGTCCATCACAATGGCATCCTCATAAGGCTTTAGGGAGGATATGAGATCACTTTGTTCGATAATTATTTTGTTAGATGCTCGTCCACCATAAGATTCACTGACAAAACGGATCAATCCTGCAGGTGTCACTGCCACCATGAATTTGACTGTGTTATTCCCTTCATAGTGAGAATAACATCTTACTCTACAACACAGACATTTTGATCTCTGAATATAAATTTCTGTGCAATCAAGAATGACTCTTAAAGTGTTGCGGCAAATTATTAAGAATTTACTCAACTGGTGGTAGGTAAGTCACAGAATACTGCCGCTAACACAGTTAGCATGTCATGAAAAATTTCTTTTACACTTTGGGAACTGATGTTTCCAAAGAGTAAAAACAATACGACATAGCTTGCGTCATTCTTTAGTTTAGTAAATGTTAATATTATTTTGTCCTAATATTGAGGGATGAAACAAAATCTTCCTTTTTGATTCTTTATACTAAGATGTCCATTGTTTTCAGCATTTCGAAAGAATTCAACCCTGTCAAGCTGTTGAGTTTTTGATCTGTAGTGATATTGTCACAAATTGTCCTAATTGATAATGTGTTAACCTGTACGGAATCATACTTTACTTCTGCTAAAGCACACAAAGCTTCAGCAGCCAACAAATCATCAGATGTGTGAATAATTTCCTGAAATTTTATTATCATCATCTGATTCAACTAGAATATTATCTCAATACCTTGCATGAGCATGGAGTTCACTCTCATCTTGAATTTCTATCATTCATTCACAGTCAGATTTCAACTGAAAATTTTGCATATATTAGAATTATTCTGATTCCAAAGGATCATAATATAATTACCATTGGTTGTTGTACAGGATCACATCTATTTCTTTTCTCTTGGTATTTTCATGAGTACCTTTAAGAAGGTTTTTTGTTGGGACAGCCTTTCTTTTGAGCTTTCTGCGTCTCAAATTGTTTTTTTTTTTGGTGTCAAACACAACTCTCCTGAATATCGAAATATATTACTACACATGAAAATTGATATTTAAACAACTTACTTTTTGTATGAAATGCATTCTTCAAAATGCTCTGAACAAACTCTTTCCACACCTTCATATTTCTCCAACAAATTTATGTTATGTCAACTTTCTCGACAATACCGCTTTTAATGGTTATTTCTAGTTTACAACTGTTGTACTTGGGAAAATAATGAAATGAGACTGGATCCCTGTTGGCTTTACTATTGCATCAATAAACGCAACAAAACACATGTGATTTCGGCATTTTAGGACAGTAATATCTTATCGCAATGTTTAAATGTATATGAAACAAAATTTGGAACACAGCTTTTCTAACTCACTCCACTGAAATATAAAAATTAACTGGTAATTAATGTAGATATGCACCTCATCGAAGCTTTCCACATTCCAACCTACCTACTCAGAAAATTTTCGTTCCTGCCGCAAGGTGGCTTGAAGATGAACTTGAATCGCCAATAGAACACAGAGTCCCACTTCTGGTCTTATTTCACCAATACAACGCTCAATATTTTGTTTCATTGCTTCTGGTTCCCCAAACTTTTCTTCCAATAAGTCGATAGTTGCTTTAGCCGTGTGCGAAGTGGAATCGTTGTTGAAACCACATTTGGTTCAAATCAATGACTTCCAAATGTACCCACAAAATTTTTTTCAACATTGCTGTATAATGTAAAACTTCGACCGTCCTAATTTTTTTTGAAAAGATTATCCTATGATTCCAACATGCCATAAACCGCAACACACTATTACTTTTTGAGAATCCGTTGGCTTCTCAGCAATCTACTGTGGATTAGTAGCACTCCAGAACCGACAGTTTTGCACAGTAATAGGATATACGGATCCAGCCCTAATATTAACATTTGTCCAAAAATAATTAACGAATTGAAAGATTATTATTAATTAAGCTAATTTTACATGCCACTCGTAACAAAACCATAAAGTGAAAACAATAAGAAGATCCAAAAAACCATCAGCACGAATATTAATAAGTATTGATAAAACAATTAACTAACGAAAACTGTGGAGAAACCAGGGGCGGATGGGCACCCAAATTTTTACCGGGAAATTTTTGATAAAGTGGCCCACAGCCACCGGCCCACTACAACCAAAAAAATTTTCATCCAAACCAGCCTCCAACACAATGTCCCCTTCCCCATAAAGCAAAAAAAAACAATAACTAATCAGTAATTAGGTTAAATATGTATTATAACAAAAAATATAAAAAATAAAATAAGCAAACTGCTTGAAAAAATATATTGTAATAATTTTTTCTTCATCAAATTAGATGACTTTCCCACACAGTTTATTATGTCTTCATTTTCTATAACAGACAAAGATCGTTCGCATGCCACTTGTGAAATTGGTAGGGTCAAGATAAATCTGAAAGAAAACGTTCGTGAATAGGTACGCCGACCGTATAGATAGCATATAACTTATTAGAATAACTGAACATTGAACATACCTGTAAGCGACTGATAAAATTGGATAGGCTTCCTGATATAGATTATATTTTTAAATAGTCATGTAGCAGCACAATACACAGTTTTACAATCCAATACTAAGTTATCTTCCTTGGACTCAGGATCTTGCTTTTTAAAATCATAGGTGTCGGCAAGGGAGAACTTTATTGTATTCCAGTTTGTAGAAAAACTAGTCAATTCTTGTTTTGAATTTTCTAAAGTGCTGGTGGTATTAATATATTGAGAAATCTTTTTAAATAATGTCTTCAAACTATTTTCAGGAAAATTAGTTGTAAAGTGTTCTAAAATAGCAACGTCTTTGCACAATTCAAAATTTTTGAAAATCTTCTTTTCATCGACGCAATTACTGTGTCCATTATTATATTAAAAGTGTCTGTTTCAAACTTTCGGAGTTCATCATTTAAAACTTCGTTAAAACACTTTTCTTTGTCCATTTTTTTACATTACGTATTCTTTTTTTTGGAAGTTCGGATTCAATGTCAACTGCTATATCCAAATCTTCTAATTTATTGTTTGTCAATTTAATGAATTCATCGGTATGTTTTTTGACATCCAGGAATCCTCTTTGAATTGCTTCTAACTGTTTTGTTGCCGAATCTGCCATTAATGTACATTTAAGCAAGTCAAGACTTTGGGTTTGCATATATCTTCATAAAGGACCGGTAATATTAAAAATTTTGAGAAAAATATGAGCTAATGATAAAAATTCATATTTAGTTATTACACTTTTTAAATGTTGGGCCGTAGCTCTAACATCTGAATTGATGTATGTATATTTTTAATTTTGAGAATTTTGGGATGGATGTGCAGCCCGTCACGTATTATACGCATAGTGGCATTGTGCGCACTGCAAATTGCGGCAATTCAAAGCGCCGCCACATGCAGCAGGCCGTTTTATTATTTTTTTTACTCCAATCATTTTTTTGGTAAAAAAATATGTTTACCTATATGCAATATTATTAAGTTGACCAACAAGCCTTCAAGCGGCCCCATAACCCGCGGCCCACCGGGAAATTTCCCGGTATCCCGCCTGTCCCATCCGCTCCTGGGAGAAATACAAATTAGTTTATGATTTTTAAATGTTTCAAATTGAGTTTTATTGCAGTAGTCCAGGCAACGAATGCTCAAAAAGAGGTATAGAGGGAAATGATTGAAACACAATTTTTGACTTCGCAACTTTGTTTGGATTAGTTAGGTGGTGAACATATGAGAAGTCCCCGCCCGTAGCCTTTGAGCTGTTGTTTCGGACATTTCCCCATCCGTATCCACGGTCAGAATGATCGCATCATTTTCTGCTTGGAGGGTCTTGATCCCATTGTCCTCAAGCTTACCCTTAAGCATGTTGATTTTGCATACCTGAATTTGTTGAACTTGATCGACAAAAAATTTTCTTGTTTGAAGTTGTCTTTAGTGAAATGGATGTCAGCAGACTTGCTGAGTCGATAGCGCCTTTGCTACTCTGCTCCTTTCGTGCTTAAAGTTGATGAGGAATAGCCGTCAAAGTCTACAATACATCTCCTTCCGTGGTAGTTCTTCGTGATAAAGTGGATGTAGCTTTCGCAGATTGTCGATATCTTGAAATATTTTTGCCAACAGTATGGTCAAAATACGGAGAAAAGATATACCATTGCATTCTGTTAGATTTTAGGTGGAGTACGTGTATAAGTCTGTATTCGGTCTTGGATCGCCAATACGTAGATAGCGCATAGGTCTGTGCGAATAAGTTTTAACATTTGAAGGAGAAAATAGATAAAAGGGTAAAGTGATTTACATTATTGAAGGAAGTCAATATTTTACAATCCTCTAGTCGGCATTTATTTTTTTTTAGCACAGTTGAAGAGTTATCCGGTCAAAAAGAGCCAAATATGTGGCGCAAAAATATTTTTTTTTCAAAATTAAGACTTTCAAGAGCAGATATCGAGAAAACTGGCGCACAGAAACAGAAAGATATATAACGTCGTACAAGAAAAACTTGATAATCTTCATGCAACTCTAAGAAACAACCGCAAAGACCAGCACCGGACAACAGCCATACGGTACACAACATATCAGATTATCAGCTCTCTGAAAGTGAAATAACCGTGCAAAGTAACTATGCAGCTGCCCCAAGCAGAACACCCGTCGAGGAGATCATTTCAAACGTCGAAACAAGCATCTCAACTTTGGATGAACAAACAGCGGAGCAAGTACGGCAAGATGTCGCAAGGATCTTTAGATCATCTAATCTCTATCCATCCACGAATTCAGGTCACTATAGAGTTTGAAGAGAGCAACCAACTACCAATCTTCGACGTACTTATCAAGAGAAGCGAACATGGAAAATTGGAACACACGGTATATAGGAAACAAACTCACATCAACAGAAATACCTGAATACCCAATCCCACCACTATCCATCACAGATGCAAGCAGTTGCAAACACCCTGATTTCCAGGTGACTACGGCTCACGAACAAACACAACCAAACTCCAGAACTGGAAAAAATTACCGCAGACCTACAACATGGATACAAACGAAAGATAATCAGAAAAGCAATAGAGCTACAATAAAATCCTCGAAACAAACCAACAGACGACTTCGAATGCAGATTAAAAACGATCTTACCGTACATCAAGGGATCCACTGCAATGATTGGACGGATTCTTCATAAATGCAACATATCAACTGCATATAAACTACACGAAACCATAAGAACCAAACTAAGGAATCCGAAACAGAAAACCAAGACGTGTACAGTGTAGCATGCGGAATATGCAACAAAACTTATGTCGGACAAACCAACCGAAGAATTTCATCAAGGTTAGAAGAACACAAACTGGCCATAAAAAACAAACAAATGACGTCGGCGCTATTCCAACATCAACACCAAACCGGCCACAAAATTAATTTGGACAGTGGCAAACAAATTGCTAACGTCGAAAATTATAAGACCAGAATAATAAGGAAGCCATCGAACTCGAAAAGATTGGCCATCTGAGCAGAAGAGATGACACTACGAATCTATCCAGTACATGGAAATCAATAATCAACGGTCGACAAACCAAAACCAGAATATCAAAACCGACTGCAGGAGATTCCCGCGAAACTTCGACCGAGGGGGTAGATCCAACGTCAGCACCTTTAACACCGCCAATCAATCAGCAGCGTTACAATCTCCGCCCCGAAACTGAAGACCTAGATCGTCCATCAGACACGTTCTTCATCAGTTTGCTAGTAAGGAGCAGCACCCAACAGAGAATCGGCACGGTGGGAAGGAAGAGGATCACCAAGATTCGAAGACGAATGATACTCGTTGCAGATGACGAGAGTGAAGACGGATATATATTATATATATATATATATATATATATATATATATATATATATATATATATATATATATATATATATATATATATATATATATATAACTATTTGATAATTATTAGCAATAACAGGCTTGGTGAATCTCAAAAAAACGGGATTTGGACCATATTCATTGTTTTTTCAATAACACTGCACTGTGTCGATTGTTCATCGTTTAATGTTTGAGTTCTGAGGATATTGAAACATTTCAAATAATATATCTATGTTACATTTAGGTGCTACAAACTAAAATTATTCGTCGTTCGTATTATCGAAAGCACTTGAATTATTGATGTCAGAGCTGTCATCTTGTCTTAATAGGGAGAGTACCATACTTTCTACTTTTGCGTGTGAAGCGTTACTATCTGCATTGATGACACTCAATAGATTTTCTAACGACTTGACTCTCTCGGCCTCTTTCGTCATATTTCTTAAGTGTTTCATAAGGGTGTCGTTCAAATAGTCTATTGCTGCTTCTCTCGATTTAGAAGCTGAAAAATATAATCAAAAAGTTGAAGGACATTTTCTTATGTCACGTTTCAAAAAGACAGCTAGTTCAATATAGCAGATCACAAAATCATGTTGAGTTTAAAGAAATTATTTTTGAAGAATCTTCAAGAAAATATTTTCAGAAAGAATTGAACATTCCGCAATAGCAGTATACAGAATATATTTGTCAATCAATTATTAAATAACATTTCTAGAGTGCTGACAATATACATATAGGCATAACAGCGAGAATGCATCATTTCTTCACATGTTTGGATTTTTTATTTCATAACTTTCAATGATTATCCTTGTCAATGGCTCAGTTATACAAATATATCATTTAACAATAATTTGTTGAACTTTGCGGATTCTCGAAGCAGTATTTGTAATCTGGCCATAAGAGGAACATACCTTTCAGCAAAAATTTCTTCATTGACATATACGTTTGGCTTGCACCGATATTTCTAACATTTCCGATCATTTAAGTTTGCGCTATTATTCAGTAACGTTATTCAATATAAGTGGAAGAATAAGAAATTCATCTTTTCTCGAGTGTACAGTAATGAAGGGATCTAATAAAATCGAAGTAGCTGCCCGTTGCTTTTGATATTCAGAAATCGGGACTCAAATAGGCCGTTCTTTTGGAATATTACTCCATGATTTTAAATTTTCAAATGATCTGACTGAATAAGTTTTTATTTAAAAAGCAAAGACAACATAGATCTATAGAAGATAAGAAGAATAGGTCTTGAAGTAGCCATACTGACTATTGAAGAAGATTAACGAACCAATAATGATGACAATTTCCAAATATATTTTGAAGGAGTCTATCTGTCTGAATATTCATTAATTCCATTATGGTGCGTGAAATAATTGTAACTGCAGTTACACAAAAAACAAATTATTCGACAACAACAGCGTTGTACTTGTGGGCAAATTTCGATGTTTGTATGGGGTATCTCGGTAACTATAGGAGATATAACAAAAATGGAGGGAGCATTCTCAATCTCTTTTCGATCAAATTCACTGGCAACAACCAAAATTGAATGATCCGTAACTAATAAGATTTTCTTGTAATCTCTTTAAAATAGCTATAGGTATAAGGCTGTCTTCTTTCTAGATATCGATTGAAATATATCTCAGATGCAATATCACAACTATTATTACTTTGAATAAAGCTTTCTAACATATCATATTTCTTGTAATATGTTATAAAGCCGATCAAATTCTCTAAGATAAAGAAAAATTCCACTCTTTTATGGTTACAGGAATTATGAAAGCTAAACTTTAACTCGGAATGGGGCTCGAAAAGTCGTTGAAAATGAGTGTTATCAACCCTGTTGCCAAAATGTTGAAAAGAGAAGGCATTGAAGGAAATCTGAAAAAGTTATCCATTGAGAAAGCAGGTGGTTGTAGAAACATACGAGCACTAAGAGTAATTCCATTCGAATCAAAATCAGAGGCCTTCTACACTCAGTTCCAGTGTTTGCGGGGCTATCTGCTCCAGGAATATTGCTGTGTGGAGGTAGCGTTGTTGCCAAAACTGTAGTTGACGCTAAAAATACTACTGAAAAGTTGGAAGAAGAACATCATCATAACAAGGCAATGGAATCTATTTGTGAAGGGCTTTAAGTGAACAAATCGTAACAAGGATATGGGCGCTACTTGAAAAAGCAGAAAAAACTATTAATGAAGCTGCCCAATAGATCTATACGATCATAAAATTGAAAATTATGCTACAAATATAATAGAGATCAATATCAGACCTATATATAGACTATGAGTCATGTCTGTGATATTCAAACTGAAGAATCGCACTTCATCACAACTCAATCCATTGATTTCTTTCCTACAATCGAATTGCACACGACAAGGATAAAACATTCAAAGAGATATTTTTCTTGAGACTTGAAGATTTAACAAAACAAAACAGTAGAGCATTGAGAGGAAAATGAAACGTAGATAACATGCAAAAATGCACTAAGTCCACAAAAATGTAACAATAAAACTTTCTATGAAACGCAGATGCGTATTTGAATATTATCGAGAATAGCATTTATGTAAAATAAAAAGAAACTGGATACCTTCCCCTAGCATGAAGGGTACTATATATATATATATATATATATATATATATATATATATATATATATATATATATATATATATATATATATACAGGGTGTCCCACCGGGAAAGAACGCGATCTATATATGGAAAACTACACATAGGAAACTTCTGAAGATTTGTCAGTATACTAATGTTGTTAGGGGCAACTCGACTAAAATATTTTCAGTATGATGGCACTTCCGGTTATACCGGAAGTAGATACCAACTTGCTTATTTTAAATTGGATACCCTATATATTGATACATTTTTAGATTCTACGCAAGATTCTAGGCAGATTTCATGTATTATGTCCTATACCTAAGTCTAAGCGTTTTTGACATATTTATGTTTTTATGTCAAAAATGACGATTGCAAGCCCTAATATAATAATCAATTGTTCCTATAAGGATTCCCGTATTACTCACTTTGGAGTGGATTTCTTATTGAAAAAGACTTGCTTTAATAGATTTTGTATAGAATACGGATAACAAATCATTCGAAAAAAAAGATCTAAAATGAGATTGAGAAAACTGACAAAACTCAATTTTTTCAAATGGAAACCCCCATTTTTCTTATTTTGTAGTATTTAGCATTTAAAAAGAAGGTCACTTTGTTTAAAGTTATCTATGCCTAAAATTGAAAGTTTTCGAAATATTGCCAATTTAATATTTTTATATGGCGATTTTGCATTTAATCGTTCAACAATTAGATCTTGGATAACCACGATCGTATTTGACATTTCAAATCATCGTAATGGCACTCCGGTTAAATTATACAAACGAAGATTATTTAAACTTATTTATTATTTATGGACAATGTGATAAATTGTTTCAAGAACATGTGATACATGTGCGACCCGATATCCTCATAAACAAAAACCATCACCAAATACTGTTAAACGAATTATAGAAAACTTCAAGAATTTTGGATCCGTAAAGGCATAAGTGTACAAAAAGAAACCAGTTGTTAACAATGAAAATATTGAAATAGCAATTTTGGGATATTTTGAAGCATATCCAACAAAATCTTCAAGGCAGATAGCATTAGAATCAGGCTTATCTAAATCGTTAGTTCTAAGAATTTTACGGAAACACAAATATCATCCCTATGCTATCCATATTTTCATTAGTGCAGCATTTAAATGAAAATGATTTAGATAAGCCTTAAAAGTTTAAATAATTTTCGTTTGTATAATTTAACCGGGGTGCCATTACGATGATTTGAAATGTCAAATACGATCGTGGCTATACTAGATCTGATTGTTTAACGATTAAATGCAAAATCGCCATACAAAAATATTAAATTGGCAATATTTCGAAAACTTCAAATTTTAGGTAAAGATAACCTTATACAAAGTTACCTTCTTTTTAAATGCCAAATATTACATAATAAGAAAAATGGGGGGTTTCCATTTGAAAAAATTGATTTTTGTCAGTTTTCTTAATCTCATTTTAGATCTTTTTTTTCGAACACCCTGTATGATTAGTTATCCAAATACTATACGAAATCTATTAAAGCAAGTCTTTTTCAATAAGGAATCCACCCCAAAGTAAGTTATACGGGAATCTTTATAGGAACAATTGATAATTATATTAGGGCTTGCAATCGTCATTTTTGACATAAAAACCTAAATATGTCAAAAACGCTTAGACTTAGGTATAGGACATAATACACGAAATCTGTCTAGAATCTTGCGTAAAATCTAAAAATGTATTAATATATAGGGTATCCAATTTAAAATAAGCAAGTTGGTATGTACTTCCGGTATAACCGGAAGTGCCATCATACTGAAAATATTTTAGTCGAGTTGCCCCTACCAACATTAGTATACTGTCAAATTTTCATTAGTTTCCTACGTGTAGTTTTCCATATACAGATCGCGTTCTTTCCCGGTGGGACACCCTGTATATATATATATATATATATATATATATATATATATATATATATATATATATATATATATATATATATATATATATATAATATTTTTGCGAAAGGAATCAAATTACTAACTAATTCATCACCAACAATGGTAGTAATAATAATAATAATAATAAGGACTTTATTGACTATGAGAGGCGAAGTCTAGCAAAGCTATTCAACTCAACCTCGAACTACAAAAAATAAAATATAATCAATGAAACAAAGTAACAAAAAAACAAAAAAAAAACAATATATATATATATAAAAAAAAAAAAAAAATTCAAGAACCTATATAAATTGAAATGAAAATAAATAATTAATGGAATAAAACAACTCAATGTGAAATGAAATACAAACAAATACTGAACCAGACACGAAATAAAAAACTGAAACAAATCGCAAATTATTAGGAGAAAATGAGAATGTAAACGCTGAATATAAATTGACAATAACAAACTGAAGTTCATTCATTAGGTAGCCCTGAATAAAAATTAAACAGCTATTTGTGCAGATAGAAGTCTCGATCTGATCTTCTTCTTGAAACTATGTAATGAGAGGTTTTTAATATTCCTAGGAATCTTATTATATACAGCTATAGAATTATATGAGAAAGATCTTTCAAAGATAGTTAGGCGAAACCTAGGGAGGTGGAGAGTATCCCCATGTCTAATATTAACAGCATGAGAATTACCTCTGAAACTCAATCTACAATGAAGATAAGAAGGCATCCCAGATGATAGAATTCGGTGGACTAAAGAACTCATATGAAAGAAGAAAACCTGGTTCATTCTCAGCCACCGTAGTTGATCAATCTTAGCCGAAATCCTCTCATATTTGCGTACTCTGAATACAAACCGACAACATGAATTCTGAATGCGCTGTAGTCTATTCCTCGAAAATTGATCCAGACAAGGATAGATAAGGACCAGACCATAGTGCAGAATCGGCAAAATTAGCGTTTCTACAAGTTTTTTACGCATCTTAAAATTCAATATGCTAACATTCATATACAGAGTCCTAAGAGCCATGTAGCATTTTCTTACCAAAATCAAAATATGATCACGAAAACGTAATTGATCATCTATAATGATACCCAAATTCTTAGCAGAATTACTTTGAGAAAGATCCACGCCATCCAACATAATAGAAACATTCTCATGTACCATCGACCTTTTAGCACTCGAGCTGAATAGAAGTAAAGTGCACTTAGAGGGATTCAGCCTAAGATTGTGTTCCTTCGAGATACAAGTCATGACTTCCAGATCCTGATTTATATGTGTAGAAGCCTCTGCAGCCCTCTCCGAAACGAAAGGGAAGTACAACTGGGAATCATCCGCAAATGCATGATACTGACAATGATTCAACCCCATGAACAGGTCCGCTGTGTACACCAGGTAGAGAATTGGACCTAATATCGACCCCTGGGGCACACCTGACGTAACAGATAGTGCCTCAGAGAAGGAACCATCGATTTTAACAATTTGCTTTCTCCCCTTGAGATAGGATTCAAAAAATTTCACAGAGACAACATCAAAGCCAAAATAACAAAGCTTGGTACACAACAACCGATGGTCAATTGTATCAAACGCCTTTGAAAAATCTAGTAAAATCATGGCAATAGAAAGGCCCTGATCAAGGAACCCTATGATATCATCAATAATCTTCAAAAGAGCCGTAGTCGTACTACACCCCTTTCTGAAGCCTGATTGCAGAGGAGAAATAATTTTATTCGTACATACGTAGTCGTAAACTTGAGTTGTTAAAACTTTTTCTAGAATCTTCGATAACGAAGGAAGAATGCTAACAGGGCGTAAGTCATTGAGAGACTGAGTGTTAGGAGATTTAGCCAAGGGATGTATGATCGCGTACTTCCAACTACTAGGAAAAAAACCATGTTCGAAACATGAATTCACAATATGGGTAATGTGCGGAACTATTAATGGACAGCAAAGGTTCAACATCTTGGCGGAAATTCCATCCGAACCAAGAGCGTTCGACCGGAGTTCCATCACGTGCTTAAATATTTCTTCCGGTTCAACGAGCCAAATATGAAAGCTCAAATTCTCATCAAATCTTTTCGAGCCATAATATTCAGATGCTGCTCCACAGTTATCGTAAGGACTATACACTGACGCAAAATGAGCATTTATATTATGAACATTTCTGAGTGATGAGGGAATATCATGATGCTTCTTATTCCTCAGACCGAGATTGTTGACAGTTTTCCATAACTGCTTCCCATCATGCAGTCTGGACTGATAATCGAGGTAAGCAGCTTTTTCAGAGCGGACAGCAGAAGTAACAAAATTTCTTAAATCCTTATAATACAAGAAATCATTAGCGGACCTAGTTCTCTTATAGCGTGACAATGCACGATTCCTAAGTTTCATCACAGCCCGAACATTATCTGTTAACCAAGGCGCATACGGCTTGCTTATCCTTGATGTTATGAAGGGTGCATGTTTATTAAATAAAGATACAATAAGTTCACTGAACAAGGATACCTTAGAGTCAATATCCTGAACATAAAAAATATCATCCCAGTGCACACTCTGTAGATCAGAATAAAATTTAGCTGCGTCTAAGTTATTGAAATCCCGATACGTAATAATACGAGGTTTCATTTTAGGAACCATTAAATTGACAGAACAATAGATCAACTGGTGGTCCGATATTGTATTATCTAAAACACCAACCTGAGAAACCATTTCAGGAATATTAGTAAATATTAAATCAATTAAAGATTCGCTAGTACTGGTCAGTCGAGTTGGTTCATTAACCAACTGCTTGAACTCATACGACAGTGCACATTCACTCAGTTCATTACTTTCTAACTGATTTATATTAAAATCGCCTAAAATAAAAATTTTATTGAACTGAGGAGATAAATAGGACAAAAGATCTTCAAAAAATTCCATGAACAAAACCTTCGTGTTAGGTACCCCCATAGACTGAGATGGAGTTCTATACATGATTCCCACCACAATAGTTTCCCTATTCAACTGTATATGAACCCACATGTGCTCAACCGGAGCAATACTCTCATAATCAGATAAAATGCGTTTGACTTTAAGATTTTGCTTACAATAAATACCTACTCCACCACCAGGTCTGCCAACTCTATCCTGTTTCAAAAATTTATAATTTGGTATTTGTACAGCCTCTAAGGGAGAACCCTCACTAAGCCAAGTTTCTGTAACACAAACTATGTCATAATCGCAAGAGATAACCAGATCCAGTAGTGTAGCGCCCGGGGGTTTTAGCCTCGGACTTCTGTTACAGTGAATGAATTTATACGGTCTATGTAGGATTTTGTTTCTTATGATATAAATTGCAAAGTTAACCAAAAATTTTTTTGTGCTTTTGATTTTTTCATTATTCAAACGAAAAATATAAAAAATTAATACTTGAGCACATAAGTTTCCCTTACATAATATATTTTTGTATGTATAGGTACGTTATATTTCACCTACATAGACATAGAAGACAATCTTTCAGAAATACCTGAGAGTATTAAGGCCGTAGGGATCTTGAAAAGATAATAAAACGTGCAGGGAGAAGAACGGTAGCGGCAGCTGCAATGTACAACTGAACGGAATTTCTCTGGTCTCTGGGAAAATGGTGTAATTTTACAAAAAGATTTTGTATATTTAAAAGTGATCAAGTTATCAGAAGTTGAACCGAATATTACGAAATTTACTAGCATTGGACAATTAAATATTCTTCAAGCGGGTGTAGCATGTATTTTGGGTTCAAAAATTAAAGATTTAAATACGCTGAGGTTCAATAGTTTCATAAAGGCAACGACTAAAAATAAAAGTGTTCTTTTATCATCATTACTTCCCACTACTGATGCAGCATTTAAACACCTAAAAAGAATCTACATAAAAATCCAAATATTGAGAATTGGGGATGGATGCATTTCAATAACATGTTCATCCCAATAACCATGAATGAGTTAGCAGCGCCGGATCATCTATTGCGATTGCGAATGTTATTTTGTAATTGCAGAAAGCAATGTGAGGCTGCTTATGGTTGTCGGAAGAGTGGATTATCCTGTAGTGTAGCATGTCTACAGTGCAGCGAAAATGGTTGTTTGAGTAATTCACCTATGATTCAAATTGATGAAGTTGAAGAAAACATTGAATATTCGTGAAAATGTAAATTATTTAAATAAACAAATATTTTATTTATAATAATCTTTTTTATATAATTTTCCTTAATTAACTTCTGAATCCCGATTATTATACCTATATAAATATATTAATATATTAATTTGTATGAATTTGCTGAAAAATATCACCAATATCATCTTTTTACCTAGAGTGCGCGCTCAATCATTAACTATTTAAAAAAAATTAAGATCACAATTTTTTAATAGGTAAACTTTTTTATATATATGACTAACTAAACATTTCCATTTTTATTTTTGAATTTCATTCACTATAACTGAAATCCGAGGTTTTCATGTTTTGAGCGCCCCAGGCGCTGCACTATAGGTCGTTATTGGTACAAAGGATTTTTCAAACGACATGAGGATATTCGAAATAGTCAAGCTCAAAACCTTAATCTTGTAAAATTTCAAAAAACTACATATCAATGATTATTTATGTAAACATGCACATAATGTTACTGTTGAGTAAAGCGCCAATTAAATAGCGTCTGTAATATCTCCTTTTATTTTATAAGGAGGGAATTGGTTGAAACCTAAAACACTGAACAATTTTCTCCAGGTAGTATTGTCTAAAATACTAAATAAATAATTGGTTTGCCAAAATCGACTCCCTAAAATTCAGGCGGCCGAAGGCCGCACCGTGGTAAATTTGTGAAGTCGAGATAAGGAGATCGGCCCCGAATCGCGTTGCCCGAATGGCCCCGTCGATCGCCTTCTACCTTTTTGTAGTGCTTAGGCTATGTCCCGTTCCCAACCGCGACGCCAATCTTCGATATCGAACGTTTAAAGTTTCACGTTTCTCCGAAATTCGCGAAAACGGCAGCATTCTCGACGCTTAAGAACTATTTTCGCGTCACATGGACTCGAATTCACGTGACCGCCTTTGAAGCCGATAGTTGGACGGGTTGAATTCTATCGAGAAGTTTCGGCATTGCAAGACCCAATGAGGTCGTAGTATATAGCCGATTCCGCACGAACTCGAAATTGACAGCGAGCAGATGGTGTGCCCGTTCGACAGAGGCAGGGACGGACTCAGCACTTGACGCGTCGCGTACCGTTCGACAGAGGTTATATTTTTCACGGATCTATTTAATAGGCGATGGAGCCTCTCACTAGTATTGTCTAAATGAGCCCAAATGGCAGCATAACCAAGTTTTGAGACTTGGATACGAGAGTTTTCAACATTCAAATCACCTGGATGATTTTAGATGGTGCATCTTCACATTTGGATTATACAAATTTTGAAGTGGTACATGAACTCAATATAATGCAATACTGCTTACTGAGTAACAGTATTCATGAACAGCAACCCATCGACAAATAAGTCTTTTTTCCTTTTGAACATTACTGGGATGACGAAGTCTTGGAATATTGGGCTAAAAATGCAGATCGTTCTATTGAACGTTGCTTGGTTATTACCAATCAACAATAGCAAAAATGATGTCAGGTTTACTACAGGAATTTATCCATTGCATCAAGATACCATGCCAGGTCTTGCAGAGAATAAGAGTGACGATATCGAACAAATTCAACTACCTGCAAATTTACCAGAAGCAATTTAACTACCAAAAGCCAGTTGACGGCAAGGACAATGAATCTGAAAACAATACTTTATTTTCTGAGATGCTGCTGATTTCTCATAAGAATCTATGAAACTAACAAGAAATGCAGCAATGAATAGCTGAGTGCAGCCATTGTAGAAAGATCAAGAAGACAAAAAATCTTTGAATTGGAAGGCTGAACTAAATTTAGCTTCAGAACAACTTGAACAAAGTGCGCTGGAAAGCAAACCATATTTTTTCGAAAGATACGTCGATGATTTCATTACTGCGGAGAAAATTGAACATATACAAGAATTATTAAATGCATTCAATTTATTTTATGAAAAATTAGAATTCACCATCGAAATACTCAAAATAAAATAAACTTTTTGGACATCACATTAAGCTGAAAAAGAGAAGGCACGCACCATCATACTAATTGGTTCATGAAATACATTTGGTCAAATATATTGGATTTATGAATCATTAGTACGGAAAAAATATAAAAAAAGTGTTGTTAATGCATTTGCAGATAGGACTACCATCTTATCAAATGGCCAGTTTAGGCCAGAAAATTGAAAAAAAATTAAAAATGGGTGTTGTGTAAGTCCCATGAAATTTAGAGGATCTAAATATGATAAACTGTTGGGTAATGAATCAGTTTCAAGCCCATTGGCCGTTAGGAACCGGCGGCGGCGTTAAACTGTAGGTCCCTCAAAATAAAAATTTTAAAAAAATAGTTCTTTAGTCTCATGAAATAATGAACAATATTTATTTTAGTTATGGTAAACGGTACTAATTCACAAGGAATTTTTTTGAAAATATGTACGAATACAACTTCACAAACTAATGGATAAAACACGGATTTGTTGAGAAATTAATTTTCATATAAAAATATAGATTTATATGAATTGAATATGTATATATATATATATATATATAAATATATATTATATATATATATATAATATATATATATATATATATATATATATATATAATATATATATATGTATATATATATATATATATATATTATATATATATATATATATATATTATATATATATATATATATATATATATATATATATATATATATATATATATATACTATATATATAATATATATATATATATATATATATATATATATTATATATATATATATATTATATATATATATTTATATATATATATATATATATATAATATATATATATATATATATATATATATATATGCATATGTATCCAATTATAAATAGGGGGCGTTCAAGTATTACGTAACGCAATTTGGTGGGAGGGGGGGTCTTGTAAAACGTTACGATGCATTACAGAAGCTGTTAACTCTTTTCGTTTATTTTTACGGGGAATCCCTCGATTGTATTGTAAGTCAGTTTTATTTTGTTGTCCCAAGTTGGCAACTCTATCCGTTTATGTTTTATGGGGAATACCTCGACTGTATTATTCGTCATTTATATTTTGTTTCCGTTGCCAGTGTTCATCAAGTGTTTTAAACACGTAATATACAGGAGCGAAACTACGAAACTATCTACCTACATACATACGAACATATATATATATATATATATATATATATATATATAAATATATATATATATATATATATATATATATATATATATATATATATATATATATATATATATTATATACATATGTAGAGAAAGAGAGACTTTTGAAATTGGGTTTTTGATGCCAAGCATCCTGAAATGTCATGAAACGAAAAACTATCTTGGGCCTAGGTCCTACTTTGCTAATCGATATTATAATATATTATAATATCTTGTATATTTTGTGTGAAACATAAAAAGAAAACCTGCTGTGATAACATCCGATAACTGATAATCGAAGATTCAAATATATCCCGATATCAAGAATTACTTATGTAATGTACTGTTTTATTCATATATAATACCACTAGAGATGAAATTTTGCCGGCAAAATTTCTCGATTGTAATATGAAAGTTTGTTGCTTAGGCGATTTCGCGAATGACATTTGTATCAAAATCACGAGCCGTCAGGCGAGTGATTTTGGAAAAAATGTCATGAGCGAAATTGTCTAAGCAACAAACTTGAATGTTACAAGAGAGAAATTTTACCTGCTTAAATTTCATCTCGAGTGGTATTCGACATGACTATTTCACGAGAAAATATGTCTAACAGTAATATGGTCACACTTCAGAAAGTCAAGGAAATAACGATTCATGTGAGAAACGTCAAAATATTGTCGCTGAAATACTAACATAGTAAGTTTTGCCGGCTTGCATGTTTTATCGCTGTGAAACGAGAGTAGCTATGGAAACTTTCTCACTAAAAATGGAATGAGTGAAATAGTCAACGTAAAAATGTAATGTTATTAATATGTATTGTTTATTGAAAATGGCATTATAAGCCAAAATGCGTATTAACAATAAAGTTTCTTAATGAATTGACCTAAAACCAGTAAAACTTTATATTATATATATATATATATATATATATACATATATATATATATATATATATATATATATTTATTTATATATATATATATTTAATTTATATATATATATATATATATATATATATTATATATATATATATATATATATATATATATATATATATATATATATATAATAAAATTTTGAAAACAGCTAAAGTTATCCCTGTGTTAAAAAAAAACGATATGACTGACATAACTAACTATCGTCCCATTTCTTTACTGAGTATTTTGCCTAAGGTATTTGAGAAGGTGGTTCATGGTCGAATGTTGAACTACCTTAACAAATTTTCCATCATTTCTAGCTACCAGCACGGTTTTCGCAGTGGTAGATCAACCCAGTCTGCCGTATGCAATTTTGTTCAATTTGTGTACGGTTGCCTTGACGATGGCTCCTATGTGTCGGGTTTATTTTTTGACGAGTCACGAGCATTTGATTGCTTACAGCTCAATTTCATAACCAACAAAATGTATAGTTCAGGATTTAGAGGAGTTTTTCTGAACTGGATCACGAGTTTTTTATCTGACCGCAATTTTTTTGTTGAGAACAATGAAGTTAAATCGAAATGTTATGCTCAGACTATGGGAGTGCCCCAGGGCTCTGTGTTGGGACCTCAGATTTTTTTGTTATTTGTAAACGATGTACCCGAGTACATCAATGCTGACTCTATCACCTTGTTTGCTGATGACACTTCCTTGGCGGTGTCGGCTCAGACCACTGGTGAACTCAAGTTAAAATGCGAGAGACTCATCCGGAAATTCTCGGATTGGTGTTACAAGAATTCTCTAATGTTAAACTTAGATAAAACAGAATTTATGCAGTTTCAACTGCGTGAAATGAACCTGAACGAAGCGTTGGTTATCGATTTTCAGATACATGAATTACGATCCGCAGATAGTGTAAGATTTTTGGGTGTACATGTCGACAAGTATTTGAGGTGGCACTGTCATGTGGATCAACTCAGTAAAAAGTTAAACAAATCATTCTACGCGCTTAGTCGTCTTAAACACTCGTTGCCAATGGAGAGCCTACTCACGGTGTATTATGCACTCGTACACAGTCATCTGAGTTACAATGTTGTTTTGTGGGGTGGCTCGACTGGAAGTGGAAGAGTTTTTCTCACACAGAAAAGGATTATATGCCTCATATATAATTTGAAACCCCAGGAGTCCTGCCGACCGACATTTATTCAGCAGAAAGTTCTACCATTGCCGTGTATCTATATTTTACATTGTCTCTTGTTTGTTCGGCATAGGTTATTGAAGCTGAATAAACTTACTAGTTTTCACGAGTATAATACGCGGAATAAGGACACATTATGTATTCCCACGCATGCTACCTCTAAGATTGAGTTATCGCCTAGTTATGCACGAATCAAACTTTACAATCGTCTCCCCCAAGGGATTAGGTCTTTAGATTTATTATGTTTCAAGAAGGAAATTAAGAAGATTCTGTTGAAACACTGCTTTGACAGCTTAAAAGAATATTTTTCAGTGGAATTCTGTTAGTCTTTCTCCTAATAAGTTAATTTGTTACTTGTTAGGTTAATATGTATATTTAGTATGTGACGTGTCCTATACATTTATGTAATGTCTGAAAGGATAAATATATATTATTATTATTATATATATATATATATATATATATATATATATATATATATATATATATATATATATATATATGTATATATAATAATAATAAATATCTTTATTCAAGAAAATTTGGCAATGGATACACATTCACATTATGAAAGAAACAAATTAATGAGTCCTAGATAACATAGTTTTCCCGAATAAAAATAAAATTATTACTAAATCAACTCACTTAGACCATGGACTGTGGTGAGCATAAATTAAAAAAAATGCACTAGATGACTTATTTTAATATATATTCAACTTTATAAAGAAATAAGAAACTAACTTTCCACAAGTTGAAATAAAAAATTCTATATAGACGTACAATTAGAAATTTCAAAATTAGAATACACGAACACCAACATAGCTATATTAAGCAGAAAACTGACCCCATTTATGCGGGTCTTTTCATTCAAGAAAACCATACCTTTAATCACAATTATAAAATATTACATTTAGAAAATAGTGTCACGTTTACTAACGAGACCTTCCATTATATTGGGTGGTGGTGCCAGACGCCAAAGCTGAATTTAACTCGCGAATTATTCCATTCGATTTAATAGAATAATTTAAATTAAAATAATTTGTTGGCTTATTAGATATATATTTGACAATAGTCTCCACGAAACTAACTGTTGGGAATCCCTATATATCAATAAATATAAAAATTCCTGAAACCTAGTTAATGACCAGATTGCAGTAAACCCTTCTCCTCTCCTTAATAAGTTCAATGGACCTACCAATAATACAATGAATGAATTGCTTATTGTTATTTAGTTTCTCTAGGAACCGTTCTGTTATGTTCAAGTTTTCGTATAAATAGATTGTTTTGTAATACCATAATTTATTACCGCAGCACGAAAGTCCTAATCTAAGTGTGAGGCTGGAGGTTTATTAGGCTAATGCCCGGAAACAGAAAGAACAGAGGTGTTTTTTTTTAACTCGAGGGACCTACAGTTTAACGCCGGTTCCGAGCGGCCAATGGGCTTGTAAACTATGTACATTACCCAACAATATTTCATCTTATATAACCACTAAATTCCGGACATACACAACACCCAAGAGCAAGGTGGGACTCGAACCCACAATCCCACAATTAGAAATTCAGATACCGTAAAACCTGCCAACTTTGCCCAGCAAAATCAGAATTTTTCAATATATCTTTTTTAATGAAATGCTAAAACACATTCCACATGAATATGGAGAATAACCTAAATGATGGAAATGATTCTTAATCATCACTTTATTTATAGCATTTTCCATGTACTAGGAAAAAAAATTAATTAGGGGTGGGCAAAGTTACCTGTCAATCTTATAACTTTACCCGGCTGTGAGAATTCCCTTTTGGAGACAATTTGGCAAACGTTAATCAAACTTTGCCCATTAATTAAGTTCATAAAAAGGTTTGGCATGAAGCAGACGTTGAAATTATATTAAAAAAAAAACAATATGTTAGAAATTATTTTTATTTATATCAAAATCTTTCATTTTGTCGTCAAAATGGCAACAAAAACATAACTTTTTCAAACTAAATATTATTCTATAAAAAAATAAGGTTTTTTTCTTAGTAATCTATCAGGTAATTAATATAATCATATAAGTAGATACAATAAGATATTATATTTCAGTATTCAAAATAATACAAATCCTTAAAGTTAAAAAGAAACATCAACAAAAATCAAAATAAATTATATGGTTGGAGGTTTTCGTTAAAAAAATAGTAGCCTCTCCTGGTTTCAGTAGGGGCTCCTAGGCGTTCTACAATATTTAGAAATGTTACGTCTGAAATGCCATTAATATCTGGAAGTTTGGAACCTTTTCCAGCCTTCCTAAGGAATTTCACAGTAAAATTGTCATCAATTTGAGATACTTCCAAAATTGTTCCTATAAAGTGTCTTATAGAGTTTTTTGTAGGAAATTGCACCTCTATATATGTCCCAGGATTTAGTACTGTACCATAAAGTCATGATTTGCATTAAACCATGCAAATTATATAAGGAATACAAAATTTTTTTTGACCTAAAATGTCTGGCAACATTGCCCATATACTTTTGTTTACTAATATAGTACCTTGGGCAGTGTAACCTAAAAACAATTACTGCATTGTGAGAATCACATATCCACCTTCCCGCAATCTTAATTTCATTATCATAAACTTAGTAGATATTGAGCACTGATGCTTAGCTTTTCACCCTAAAAATACTAAAATTCAATCAAAATTTCCTTACCTGTTTATTCACAGCAACCCACCTACCAAGCGTTTTGGACGATAATAACGGAAAACAAGAACCTCGCTCGGCATAACGGCCAAGCGGTGTTGTTTCACAACGTTGCCAAATTTAAAATTATCCATGTTTTTATAACGACTACATTGGGCAAAGTTGGAGCCTTTGGGCAAAGTTGGCAGGTTTTACGGTATCGATATTTATTTAATAACGCCCACCTCCGTCTTAACAATAAACTCCTTTACCTACAATGCCGGAAAGTTACAATCATCTACCATTGGAGCTAAAATCCTTGAGTACGTACAAAAAGTTCCGAAGTTCAACTAAGGCTTTTCTTTTGGAGAGACCATTTTACTCAGTGGCAGAATTTTATTCTGTAACTGAATTTCACAATGTAACATAAATGTTTTTCTATTTTGTTCTTCTATTTAATAGATTCTTGTTTTGTTCAACGATTGAAAGTGTGTTTTGTTTAATTAGTTATCATTGTTAAATTTTATTTTCAATTTTTTATAGGTATGTGCTTTGTCGACAAAATTTTGTAATTTTATAAGACAATAAAGCTGTTTCTCTCTCTCTCTCTCTCTCTCGGTTTACAAACGGTATAAGGCAGTTCACCTTACCGCTGGTCTACGTGGGTAGGCAATGTTGATATATATCAACTATTGAATCCCACATAGGCCAGGATAGCAACCGTTATAGCTTTTGAAGTTTTCACCTCGATAAAAAAAAGAAAACCATAATTTAATACTAGATGAAGTCTATGACGAAACGCGTTTACTCAATAGATTTTTATTTCAACATGTTATAATCTACAATTACAATAAACGCGATGTGTTAAAAATTTTTTGGCTCTATTAAATTATGTATATTAAACCTACTTCTTGTTATTATCCTCTTTTTTGTATTACTTTTGAATTTTTTGAAGTTATTTATATTTCTCATATACATATATATATATATATATATATATATATATATATATATATACAAATAGGAGATTTATCGCGGGGAAATAGTATATAAAACAAAAGCAAAATTATCGGTCTAGCCCGCATATGTCGAAGCAGCCGTTGACACGTGTTTCGGACTCATTGGTCCTCATCAGAACGGCGTAGCCAAGTATGCGATGGAAAACCTGGACATGAAACAGCAACAACAAGCAGAATCCTTTGCTTCGGAAGACAATCACACATTTGTGGTACATTGTTCGAACTCTCCGGTTTGGGAGATTTGGTCAAACTCTGACCACGGAGGCGATTAATGCCATCCGCGAGATCCTGGACCGTGGAAATAAACTACAAATAGGAGATTTATCGCGGGGAAATAGTATATAAAACAAAAGCAAAATTATCGGTCTAGCCCGCATATGTCGAAGCAGCCGTTGACACGTGTTTCGGACTCATTGGTCCTCATCAGAACGGCGTAGCCAAGTATGCGATGGAAAACCTGGACATGAAACAGCAACAACAAGCAGAATCCTTTGCTTCGGAAGACAATCACACATTTGTGGTACATTGTTCGAACTCTCCGGTTTGGGAGATTTGGTCAAACTCTGACCACGGAGGCGATTAATGCCATCCGCGAGATCCTGGACCGTGGAAATAAACTACAAATAGGAGATTTATCGCGGGGAAATAGTATATAAAACAAAAGCAAAATTATCGGTCTAGCCCGCATATGAGTCCGAAACACGTGTCAACGGCTGCTTCGACATATGCGGGCTAGACCGATAATTTTGCTTTTGTTTTATATACTATTTCCCCGCGATAAATCTCCTATTTGTAGTTTATTTCCACGGTCCAGGATCTCGCGGATGGCATTAATCGCCTCCGTGGTCAGAGTTTGACCAAATCTCCCAAACCGGAGAGTTCGAACAATGTACCACAAATGTGTGATTGTCTTCCGAAGCAAAGGATTCTGCTTGTTGTTGCTGTTTCATGTCCAGGTTTTCCATCGCATACTTGGCTACGCCGTTCTGATGAGGACCAATGAGTCCGAAACACGTGTCAACGGCTGCTTCGACATATGCGGGCTAGACCGATAATTTTGCTTTTGTTTTATATACTATTTCCCCGCGATAAATCTCCTATTTGTAGTTTATTTCCACGGTCCAGGATCTCGCGGATGGCATTAATCGCCTCCGTGGTCAGAGTTTGACCAAATCTCCCAAACCGGAGAGTTCGAACAATGTACCACAAATGTGTGATTGTCTTCCGAAGCAAAGGATTCTGCTTGTTGTTGCTGTTTCATGTCCAGGTTTTCCATCGCATACTTGGCTACGCCGTTCTGATGAGGACCAATGAGTCCGAAACACGTGTCAACGGCTGCTTCGACATATGCGGGCTAGACCGATAATTTTGCTTTTGTTTTATATACTATTTCCCCGCGATAAATCTCCTATTTGTAGTTTATTTCCACGGTCCAGGATCTCGCGGATGGCATTAATCGCCTCCGTGGTCAGAGTTTGACCAAATCTCCCAAACCGGAGAGTTCGAACAATGTACCACAAATGTGTGATTGTCTTCCGAAGCAAAGGATTCTGCTTGTTGTTGCTGTTTCATGTCCAGGTTTTCCATCGCATACTTGGCTACGCCGTTCTGATGAGGACCAATGAGTCCGAAACACGTGTCAACGGCTGCTTCGACATATGCGGGCTAGACCGATAATTTTGCTTTTGTTTTATATATATATATATATATATATATATATATATATATATATATATATATATATATATATATATATATATATATATATGATATTGGATATATTCTCGACCGTAACAAATCAACATTCAAGGAATTATATCGGGAAGCGGTCAGTGTTGTTTGAAATCTCAATTATTCTCAATATTTCGCCATTTATTTTATGGCTTCTTCAGGAGAAGCTACAAAGTATAATGTTACAATAAAATACATACAAAGAGATTTTCTTTCATTACTTACAGAAATTATTAACACACACACATATTAAAATAATAAAAAATGAAAATAATAAACATCGACTATCACAGATGAGAACAGGAAAACGAATGACCCCGTACGAAAACAGCATGGAGTTAAACTTTATCTAGAATATTCCAGTAAATGCCACTGAGTTGATTTGTATCCGTTTTATAGTTTATTGCATTTTGTGTTTTTACAATATGGTACATTTCAAGAAAAATACGATTTTTGTAATTATGATTTTCGTCTAGAATCTTTACATCTTCGAATTTAAACTGATGTCCTGTTTTCAAATGATGATCTGCAAGTGCACATGATCCTTTTTTTATCTTGCAATCACTCCTGTGTTGCGTAATTCTTTGTGTCAACCATTGACCAGTTTGACCTATATAGCATCCATTGCAGTTGCAGCAGTCTATTTTATAGATGACGTCACTTTTAAATAGCGGTGGAGTGACGTCTTCCACTTTTGAAAAGAGTTTTTTATTAGTCAACGTATTATGTTTCACTATGCTGATGTCTTTGTACTGTTTAAAAGTGCGATAATCTTGTTTGTTAATCCATCTATATTCGTCAATTTAACGTATTTTTTGCTGGTGGGGTTGTCACTTGGTGCTTTATCGTAGAATTTTGTATCATAAATGAGGCGTCTGAGAATGTATCCAGGGTATCCATTGTTGCTGAAGATATCAAAAAGTTGTTTCAAATTATGTTGTAAAAATGTTTTATCACATATGTGACTGATCCTATTTTTCATGGCCATTACGGTATTTAATTTTTGATGTTTTGAATGATTTGAATAGAAATTTATGTATCGGTCGGATGCTGTCAGCTTTCTATGCCAATCGAGGATGATAATATTCTCATCCTGCCTTATTACTTTGGTGTCTAAAAATGGGATGCTTCTTTCTTCCTCACGTTCCACTGTGAATTGTATGTTTTTATGAAATGAGTTGAAGCTATCTAAAATTGTTCTTATGTGTGTAGTTGGTACACTAGTTATAATGTCATCAACAAATTTATACATAAACGGCACGTCAAACGGTAAACCACTGGTAACAAACGAAAACGTGTTAATTTGATAAGAGGAGTGAAAGTACCAGAGGGATATGAATTGATTTCATTGGACGCTATTTCATTGTTCACGAATATTCCAAATGATCTCATAATAGATATAATAAAGGTAAAGTGGGAAAAAATAAAACAGTACACAAAAATCTCAAAAAATAATTTTCTTCAACTTTTCACTTTCATTTTCAACTCAACTTATTTTAGCTTCAATGATGAATATTACAAACAGATATTTGGTACTCCTATGGGTTCTCCATTGAGCCCTATTTTGGCTGTGATTGTTCTTGATCATGTGTTAGACAATGTTACCAGTGGTTTACCGTTTGACGTGCCGTTTATGTATAAATTTGTTGATGACATTATAACTAGTGTACCAACTACACACATAAGAACAATTTTAGATAGCTTCAACTCATTTCATAAAAACATACAATTCACAGTGGAACGTGAGGAAGAAAGAAGCATCCCATTTTTAGACACCAAAGTAATAAGGCAGGATGAGAATATTATCATCCTCGATTGGCATAGAAAGCTGACAGCATCCGACCGATACATAAATTTCTATTCAAATCATTCAAAACATCAAAAATTAAATACCGTAATGGCCATGAAAAATAGGATCAGTCACATATGTGATAAAACATTTTTACAACATAATTTGAAACAACTTTTTGATATCTTCAGCAACAATGGATACCCTGGATACATTCTCAGACGCCTCATTTATGATACAAAATTCTACGATAAAGCACCAAGTGACAACCCCACCAGCAAAAAATACGTTAAATTGACGAATATAGATGGATTAACAAACAAGATTATCGCACTTTTTAAACAGTACAAAGACATCAGCATAGTGAAACATAATACGTTGACTAATAAAAAACTCTTTTCAAAGTTGAAAGACGTCACTCCACCGCTATTTAAAAGTGACGTCATCTATAAAATAGACTGCTGCAACTGCAATGGATGCTATATAGGTCAAACTGGTCAATGGTTGACACAAAGAATTACGCAACACAGGAGTGATTGCAAGATAAAAAAAGGATCATGTGCACTTGCAGATCATCATTTGAAAACAGGACATCAGTTTAAATTCGAAGATGTAAAGATTCTAGACGAAAATCATAATTACAAAAATCGTATTTTTCTTGAAATGTACCATATTGTAAAAACACAAAATGCAATAAACTATAAAACGGATACAAATCAACTCAGTGGCATTTACTGGAATATTCTAGATAAAGTTTAACTCCATGCTGTTTTCGTACGGGGTCATTCGTTTTCCTGTTCTCATCTGTGATAGTCGATGTTTATTATTTTCATTTTTTATTATTTTAATATGTGTGTGTGTTAATAATCTCTGTAAGTAATGAAAGAAAATCTCTTTGTATGTATTTTATTGTAACATTATACTTTGTAGCTTCTCCTGAAGAAGCCATAAAATAAATGGCGAAATATTGAGAATAATTGAGATTTCAATCAACACTGACCGCTTCCCGATATAATTCCTTGAATATATATATATATATATATATATATATATATATATATATATATATATATATATATATATATGTATATATATTCAGGGGCGGCTAGTCAAAGGAGGCTAAGGAGGCTAAGCCTCCTCAATAATATTCCGTGTATCATTAATATATTATATTGAATAGTCAGCATATTCATATTAATCAAAATCATATTATTTTATGCACCTACCTTCCTTTCAACCTACATTATATAATATAATTGATTAATTAAGATAGAAGGTATTTACATTTACTGCACATCATTCATTTCAAGATTTGTGGCAACGCTGCGGAGGCTTAGAAAGGTATATTCTCAACGTTCATTATGCCTGCCACAGAAAAGCAAACAACGGTGCAAATACTCCGAATGAATACTTCATTGCAATAGAAAAGCAAAACACATGTAAATGGCAACACGGATAGGAACCCAGTCTCATACAATGTCGACCAATCACAACTATAGAATTTCACGTGACATCGAGTGAATTCGTTGGACAGCATTAATTGAATCGTACTGTGATCGTAGTTACTAATGGCAGCGTGTTTACTTACATTTCTCGCGTATTGTTTTAAAATGAGTTTGGTTACTGAAGTTAACTTCAAAAATTTCAATGGTGACTTAGTGGAATATCTGATATCCCATAACTTTAGTGCACTAAGTTATGAGGATAAAGTTTTGATAAAAACATTGCGACCTACCCCTGAATTAAACAATGTGGTGCAGCGTAACAGACAACAAAACCGTGGTTTTAATACAAGGAATTATGAGAGACATCCTTGCCTAACCGGATCACAGGTAAAAAATAAATTATTTTGTTGGCAGTGTTTACTTTTTACTAGTGAAAATGTCTCTGTTTGGGGCAGCATAGGATTTGAGGATTTTATTCTATACCTAGTTGAAAGTGAGGAATTTTTCACCGATAAAGTAACTTTAAATACAGCACGCGGATTAATATCTTACTTACAAGATAAGGAATTTATATATTTTTTAAACATCTTTAAATTAATTTTTGAACAAACAGAAATAGTTTTTCAAATCTTACAGCACTAGTTTTCAGATGTAATTTACTCACGAAATCAGCTCAAGTTTCTTTTGGAAAAAATTTCAGAATTTCGTGCAGAAGTTTATTTTGAAAAACTATTTTCTGTATTTCAAGCTACTGATGATACGACTCAATTTAGCCCAAAACGAAAGAAATTCAGTTACGCAGATATGGAGCTTTACTATAAGCAAATATTTTATGAAATTTTGGATACTATTAGGGGTCAAATAGAAATAAGGTTCTCTGATTTGAAAGAACTGCATTTCTTCGACTTACTCAATGAAAATTTGTTAACCGGATTTTCGGCTAATTTTCCAGATAACCTTTTGGAAAATTTATGTCAAAAATACACTTTTTGACCTTGGTGGCCATAAAAAGTGAACTGTGTTGTTTATAATGACAATGAAATTTTGGGGCAAAATGAAAATCATGTGAGGACTATTAAATACCTTTTTGATAATGATTTGAATCAAGATTTACCCCAAGTTTATAAACTCTTATGTCTAATTGTTTCTATCCCGGTGACATCGACTTCCGTAGAGCGCTCGTTTTCCACTCTTAAGAGAATTAAAACTTATTTACGAAATTCAATGAGCCAGGATCGTTTGAAAAATATTAGTTTGTTGTCTATTGAAAAGGAATTGGTAAAACTTTTGGCGAAAGACAAACAATTTTATGAGGATATTATAGATCATTTTGCTAACGTTAAAGATCGCAGAATCCCGCTAATCTTCAAAATTATATAATAACTTTTTATTTGCTCTCACCAGCTGTTAACAAATTCGTTAAGTAGGTAGGTACCTACTTAACGAATGTGAAAGAAACTGTGAAAGAAAAAAAAATTTGATGAATAGATGAATAGATTAATTGGCAGAGAAGAGTTTTTGTGAATATTGTAAATAGGAGTTGTAGGTCTCAAGGTAGACATTCGAAAGTGAAAACAAATTAATAGCTTAGGGTGCTTGTTTTACTTTGATTTTCTTTAAATTATAAGGTGGTTGATCTTGAAATCCTAAAAATTTTCGCCTATGGTGTATTTTTTAACACCTCTTGTAGCCTCCTCAAACCAAAACCTCACGAGCCGCCACTGATATATATATACATATATATATATATATATATATATATATATATATATATATATATACATATATATATATATATATAATATATATATATATATATTAATATATATATATATATATATATATATATATATATATATATATATATATATATAATATATATATTTATATATATATATATATATATATACTTTTTTTTTTTTGATACAAGATTGCAACTCACTTATGAGATCCACTGAATCTGTTCCAACTATTTCTTTCAATCCTTCTACTTCATGACGGTATATGTCGTCGATATTCACTAAATTTCCTCCAGACAATGCAGACTCACTTAGACGGTTGAACTTCGGCGATAATTCGTTATAGTTGATTGAGAAAGGAATTTCGGTTTCTACTGAAGCTTCTTCGTCTTCTCTCTGAGACTTTTCCATGTTTTTCAGTGAGTCGAGCTTATTACTGATATCGGCGTAAAGTTCAATTATATAATCAGTTATCGCATCAATGCAGTGCTGAACGTCCTTGGGGCGCTCATTGTTTCTATTGAAGATGGATTTCAAGAAACTCAAAGCCCACTGAAGTTGAGCAATACCTTAAAAATATAGATTGCTAATGAAACACAGAAACAGCCTATTTTATGATGTGAAAGTCATTAATTTTGGAGTGAAATACTGATTTCATGCGTGAGCGAGAATTATTTTTGTCAGATTAGATAAAGTGACTTCAAGATTCATTAAAGCATATTTTTTAAAACTGATTTGTTGGAATAGGAATTGCTTGAAAACTGAACGGCTGTAAATGCCTTTCTGGTAGTACTTTAATAATTGAATATTTCGGTAATCAAACAAAGAAAAAAAAATCATAATGTTTTCAATACGTCATCAAGATGGCGGCAGGTGATGATGAACCGAATGATCGCTCCGTGAAAATAAAGAAAGTAATCGAGATGAAGTGCTCCAGTGAAATGTGGGAAAAAAGTAGTTGATGTAATGCAGTGTTATTAAGTGCAACGTGAATTTCCGCCCTTCATGTCTAGAACAAGCTGCAGCCTTAAAATAAACGAGTAGGTTTGAAAGTTGATAGGCGGATAGTTTTTATGTCATTTTGAATGAGATTGGTTTTAGTACGAATTGGTGAGAGGGATGAGCCACAGGGAAGAAATAAATCTTGTTTACACAATAGAAGACGCAAATTTGTAGCAATAAGGTTGAAAGAAAGTAAGCAGTTTTTCTTGTTGTCTTGAATAGGATTGGTTTTGGTACAATCGGTTTGGAAGTTGAGCTACAGGGGATGAAATGAATCTTGTTTACATTTACAATTTTGAAGCCACAAGGTTGAAAGTTAGTAATCTAAATCGAAAACTGGTTTGAACTGGAAGAAAAATTAATTGACTAAAAAGATTTTTCAAACGATACGTTATAAAAATCAGCTTTTCTAATGCAGCTTGCTATGGTAGAGTTTTCTCATTTATAGATAATTCTATTTATAGCGCTGCATGTTTACATTTATATTCAATTGTTTAAGTTTTTTTTAATTGTTGGGCTTATGTCCCAACTGTCATCATTTCCAAATGGTGAGCTGTGCCTTGAAGGTTAAGTGTCAGATTAGCGCTTGATAAACTTTGCCTTCACTTCCTTTCCTTTGTTCACGCACTTATTATATTTATGTAAATATCTGAGACAACAAAGTCATTATTATTATTGAATAGAAGAGTATGAACCGCAGTTGAAAAATTATGAATCGAAATGACTGTATAATTTAACCTATATCAACTGGAGATAGAAGCTAATAGAAAAAATAATCTGCTTGATGTTATTGTAGTAACTAATTTTGATATAGTTAAGTCTGCCATTAAACATATTGATGAGGAATCAAGTTGTACTTCGTGTAAAAATACTTTATTAAATTTGCAAAGCGCTTTCGGCTATTAGGCCATCATCAGTGCATTACTCGTCAGGTATACATGGAAGTCCCTTGTAATAAGAACGACAAAACATTGTACAAACAATTATATAGACAAAATTCTAAATTTGGTATCCCACTACAAATGAATTCATTTCCCACCACTCCACGTGTTTAGTGGATTCGAAATTTTGGATTGTTAAAGAGGCATATTCCTAGTTAGCTCGTAGTGGGATACCAAATTTAGAATTTTGTCTATATAATTGTTTGTACAATGTTTTGTCGTTCTTATTACAAGGGACTTCCATGTATACCTGACGAGTAATGCACTGATGATGGCCTAATAGCCGAAAGCGCTTTGCAAATTTAATAAAGAATTTTTACACGAAGTACAACTTGATTCCTCATTAATATTTACGTGTACACAGCTTGGTTAAAATCACCATTAAACATATTGATATGCATGATATAACTGATCACCAACTGATATATTGTGAGATGGCCTTTGTGTGCGAGAAAACTAGAACTAAAATTAAAACATTCAGAAATTACAGGGATATTAATATTCACACTTTTCGAGATGACTCAAAGGAACTAAAATGGCATGACTTGTATTCTACAGATGATATTGATGAAAAAGTTAAAATTTTGAACGAAAAACGACTCAATATTTATTAATGTTACAATAAGCAAAATTTCAAATATTAGATTTTGGTTATCGATAAAGGAATCTTAGAATTGCTTTGCTAATGAGCTTAAAACCCGAAACATTGTTAAGTAAACTTTAAAAAGATTTGTTTTTCAAGATTAATCGAATATCAATAACAAGCAAACCTTCTGTTGAAATTTGATCAAGGTAAAGTGCTCTGCTAAATTCAGTTGAAAAAAGAATAGTTTATGTTTTGTTTCATACTTAAAATATTTCGTGCAGTAGCTATGTAATTAGATACCTAGACTTTTCTTTGCATTAGGACAGAACATGCACCATATCACGGCAATTGCATGATCCAGCTGAAGATAAAATGGAGGAGTTCGTATTCTCAAAAATGACATCATCTTCGGCCATTTATCAGGAACTCTGAATGTGTAAAGGATGGGATTATACAGCTGTGGTTCATCTGCCACTGTCGGTAGATAAGTTGCGAAATTGCGAACTTTTTTATTTCTGAAATCGGGGGACGCAGGAAGACTTGGAAAAATGTGGATTTTTGAGATGCTGAAAATAATTTGTTGTCATGATTATCAGCTGTTATTTATCATCGAGATTCATTTATATTATTATGTAGATAAAATGATACATATAATTTTTTCGGCTATAGCCGTTTTCAGTTATTAATTACGTGCAGTTTAGTCCATCAGCAGTCAGCTAATATAAGATGTCAAGGAAACAACAGAGCCCCTAACCCAAATAATGTACAAAATACGTTTTTGATTTATGCAGGAATTCATGGAATATTGAAAAGTCAAAAAAGAATACTACCAATTTTTCATGAAATTTCTTGCAGTTGTATTAAGTGACTTATTACGTGCTATTCAGTCTCATATCAGCAGTCATGTGTGCTTATTAGATGGTAATGAAAACCATAGAAACCTCTACACATTAAACATATAATGCACAAAATAGGTTTTTAATTAAATGATTTATGGAAAAATTTGTAGTAGCATTAATAAACTGTGTGATTCGAAGGGGATATGAAGCCTCGGTAATTGCTCAGAAATACTAGAGAATCCTGTAAGTTCATACCAGTACAGAAGATTAGGTATCTCAAGAATCAAGACATAAATCTTGATGAAATTATCTTCTATTCATATGTGGATGGATCATAACACTATGCTCTCATTTTAATGCATGGTCCCAAGTTGATGTTACTTCATTAAGAACTCTACAATAAATTAGAAAAACTTGACTGAATTCAAATAGCGATATCTCATTGTTTTAAAATGGAACGCCACTATTTTCTCTACAAGGGTCGATAAAGTATTGAATTTATGAAAAAATTTCTAGAATTACATTAAGCCTATCGTGAAGGGTTTTTGCGTGAAAAAATTTTCTTTAAACTTATGGGTTTATTCAATTTATTATGACCAATCGGTGGCCAGTTGCCATTGTGACTGATACTAATTCGATTACTTCTATTGGGCTTAATTATTGACTTTTATTTTGCGAAGAACTCTTGATAAAGATTCAAGATAACAATATTCCAGAGCTTTTACCCATGTAATTTTATTCATGGGGACGTGTCAAAGAATTGGTTTATGTTGACGGACCTGCTACTAAAAAAGGATTTGACATCTCGAATTACTCGTACAACGAATAGTTTACAGTCAGACGAGAACAGACGGACTACCGCTACTGCAGTCCAAATGCGCATGTGTACAAGTATAATATATTTGTGAGTTTTCATAAATTTTTTGTTTGTGAGTTTTTTATGCTAATAATTCCGAATACATGTATGTTAATATCAAAAGAGTGACCTCAACAAATTGTGCTATTTCTCATAAAATCAGGAAAGTTCATCGATTCAAAGTTGAAAGGATGAACGTCAATAAAGCCGGAAACACATTATTGAAACGCGACGCGACGCGACAAAACTTGTCGATACCCGATATGTAATGTGCACTTGCCAACACGCGATGCCACGCAACACACAAGCAATTAATTATTCTTCGTTTATTTCTGTCAAATTTCTGCCAAATCAAATAAATTATAGGGTATCAACGTACGCGATATTTGACAATTCCCTTACGAACGCGTGACAGCTTGTGATACCTAGAAACATAAAGCGCGCAACACGTCGACTGGATCAGGAGGCGTGTGCCTTTATCGCATGGCGTTGGGTGTTCATAGTGTGATTCTGCTCATAGAAATCACTAGGATTTGATTTTATTCAACACGCGTCGCGTTTTGTCGGGTTGTATCACGTTTCAATAATGTGTTTCCGCCTTAATAAAGCTCAATATATAAGTACCTTATCGAATGTGTTTTAGTTACCGTAGCAACTGGCCACTTACTGGTAATAATAAATTGAATAAACCCATAATAGACCAACAGATACTGGAAGGATTTGTGAAGTCATTTCTTACAGTATGGCGCTTTTAGGGGAGTTCATATACGTAACAAATTGAAAGAAAATGACGTTTTCACTGGTGGTGCGCGGGTCGCAATTGCAGAATAATTAATTGAAATTGCTCGAAAATCCGGAGGTGTCAAACAATTTCTTTCAAAAAATGTCTTCAATTTATCGGTATTTTAACAACAAAAAATCCGACGCTCGCTATATGCCATACTTTTTTGAAAATGTTTTTTTAAAATTTTTTTTAAATTTATTTCTTAGAGGCTGAGTTTTTTAAAAACGATTGTTCTTTATTAATCTTGTGTGAAAATCACCACGCCATACCATTCCGACGGTCCAAAATACCCGCCATACTTTTTTTTTCTATTTTTTTTTAAATTCTGAATGGAATTGGCATTTACTTAGTAAAAGTTCATATTCATAACTTCATAAAGAAATAAAAAACTAACTTTTCACAGGTTGAAATAAAAATAAAAATCTATTGAGTAAACGCGTTTCGTCATAACATTGACTTACGTACGAGATGAAGTCAATGTTATGACGAAACGCGTTTACTCAATAGATTTTTATTTTTATTTCAACCTGTGAAAAGTTAGTTTTTTATTTCTTTATAAAGTTATTTTTTAAATTTATTTCTTAGAGGCTGATTTTTTTAAAAACGATTGTTTTTTATTAATCTTGTGCAAAAATCACCACGCCATACCATTCCGACGGTCCAAAATACCCGCCATACCCCCTCAAACATGTAATTTTTTAAAATTCGAAAAACTATTTCTTTCACCTTGAAATTTGGTCTAGTAGTTGTTTTTATGATTAGAAACATAATTGTTATAATGCCATACCTGTAGAGTGGGTGATATACGTACAATGTAATTAAATAATTGTAAAATTTCATGCAACATTTGAACAATTTCTTACAGTATGGCACCACTTTTGGACTTCACCATAAGTATGGGATAAATTTTCCTGAATCATACTTTTTATGAACTTTCCGAAAATTTAAATGCGTTACTGTAAAAAATCGTTTTATTTATTTATTTATTTTACATCGCAGCGTGCGTATCACGATCTTTCGTGCCAAGGTCACAGTATGGCGTATTTTTTTTAACTTATAATCGTATTTGAACAATCTGATTTCATTTATGCCATACTGTAAAAAATAATTTTACGGCTTCTATAGGCGTGTTTCAAAAACGGTTAAAAAATACCATTTTTTCTGTGACGGGAAAAAAGTTTGACATTTTATCTCTGATGACTGGTAAAGAAATATCACTTTTCGAAATTACTTTTTTCCCCGGGAAAAAAGTGAGTACTTTTTTCCCGGATATATATACGCATAAGTAAAGGAAGATATTTAATTTTAGAATATTTTACTATACAAAAGTTACATTTCCTTTATATGAAAAGTAAAATTATTAAATGTGCATTGCATGTATGACATGTTCCTTGAACTATTCGGTACAACAATGGAATTTTCTTGTGTCGAAATTATATTCTTCAGTAGGTAACTACAAATCTCCTGCTTACTTCATTCTTTGTTCGCTTGAGTTTCACAATTAAGAACGTTTCCGAATCTTCAATATCATCTAATGTTACCTGGCTGATTTCACAAATTCGACAAGCTCCTGCAATTCCAAATACAACAACAACCTTTTGGCCACTAAATAAACTTTATCGGGAGCATTATTTAAAAAATCACTAATTTATGTACTCGTAAAAATCGCAGCTTTCTTGGGCGTGTAACCTTTTAAAAATTCAAATTTCGCATCTATAATTTTCTGACTTTAATATATTATAACAATATGTATTGTCAATATTTAATCGTCGTTTTCCCCGTCACAGAAAAAAATGATGTATTATGCCCGCCATATACGCTACGGTAGACCGGATAGGAAACCTGTGCAGGTATACCTGCGCAGGTCTGTGTACGTACAAAAAATGCAAATACTATCCCCATATACGCTCCGGTCTACCGTAGCGTATATGGCGGGCATAACACACGGGAAAAAATATTAGATTTTAGCTCTCGCTTTTTTGTCTCCCTCCGCTTCGCGTCGGGAGACAACACAACCTCTAGCTAAAATCTAATACTTTTTTCCCTTGTATAATAAATAACTATTTTCAAGTATGGCACCACTTTTGTACTGCACTAGAAGTATGGCGAATATAATTTTGTCTCACTGTATCATAAACTGTCCACGATTTAACTGCCATACTGAAAGAAATAGTTTTTTGAATTTTGAAAAAATACGTGTTTGAGGGGGTATGGCGGATATTTTGGACCGTCGGAATAGTATGGCGTGGTGATTTTCGTACAAGATTAATGAAAAACAATTGTAAAAAAAAATCAGCCTGTTAGAAATAAATCTTAAAAAAATTAAAAAAACATTTTCAAAAATGTATGGCGGGTCTAAACACCCACCGGAGAAGTATGGCATATAGCGAGCGTCGGATTTTTTGTTGTTAAAATACCGATAAATTGAAGAAATTTTGTGAAAGAAATTGTTTGACGCCTCCGGATTTTCGAGCAATTTCAATTAATTATTCTGCAATTGCGATCCGCGCACAACCGGTAAGAACGTCATTTTGCTTCAATTTATTACGTATATGTACTCCCCTAAAAGCGCCATACTGTAAGAAATGACTTCACAAATCCTTTCAGTATCTCTCGGTCTATAAGCTTCAGGAAAATTTCTTTTGCGCAACGATAACTTCACGATAGGCACATGTGTTATTCTAAAAAAATGTTATAAATTCTATATCGACCCTTGTAGAGTAAATAGAGAGTGAACAAACCTAAATTTGAATTTACTACGTTTATTATCACAAAATATTTAGAAAAATTTAACACTGCGATTGCAATTTCGGTCACTAGGCCATCATCGGGCAGATTGAGTTAAGAACTCTGCCCGATGATGGTCTTGTGACCGAAATTGCAATCGCAGTGTTATATTTTTCGAAATATTTTGTGTAAATTCAAATTTAGTTTTGTTCATCATGTTGAATTATCACGTAGTAACGACGGATTCCATCAACTATTTAAATAGGGAGTGTTACATTCAAGAAAGTTAGGTATTGCTATTTGAATTTAGTCTAGTTCACAAATTTATAACAAACAAATAATGAAAAAATTAGTGAACTAGGAAAATTCTTTAATAATTTAAAAATTATCAAACCAGCTCACTTTCCAAGGGAACTGGTTATACGTATTCCGCAACGCAAAATCTGCATTCACAATCCAACGGTGAATTGAAGAAAACGTCAAGTCACCCCTACTCAAAATCTGCATACAACTGTTTCGATCTCATGAAATCTCATCAGTCCAGCTAATTTGATTAGCAGTGAATTAACAAATTTTTAATTGTTCCCCAATAAAAATTGTGGTCGTAAACACTATCTGGACCCAACACATACATCCTAACATGAAGATATCTACTCTACAACAGTGGCGTATTTGATTCCAAGGCACACTAACATAGTGATTTGAAACGTCTGGATATATGCGAATGCAGATTTTGCGTTGCGGAATACGTAATACCAGCTCGTTTGTGAAGTTGTTTGATAATTTTTAAATTATTAAAGAATTTTTCTTGTTCAGTTTATGTAATGTATTACAAATTTATTGTAGCGTTCTTAATGAAGTAGCAAACTTGGGACCATGCATTGAAAAGAGCGATTTGCCGAGTATTGATTTTTCCAGTAAACCTTCACAGGCTGTCAGTTTTTCATAAAATTTATTATATCTGCGTAACCATAGCAAGCAAGTTAACAGAACCTGGGCGAAACATGTAGCAAATACTGCAGGGAGTCCAGCGGCGTTGAGGAAAATATATGGTTCCATTTGAAATAAAAAAGTTGATAGTGACTTCTGGTATAACCGGAAATACAATAATGATGACTTTATTTCAGAAAAATAGTTCACTACAGGCTATGGCTGTGCGCCAAATTTTAAATTTCTTTCAAGGTATCCAAAGGCTAAGCCTATTAAAAAAAAATCACCCTGTAACTAGGGGGCTTCTAACTCACAATGGCGGCCATCGAGGCGAGGGACCTCTTCAAGCGGCGTCAAATCAAGATGGACGCCCCTAGATGACGTCATGGGGGCCCTGGACTCTCTCTCATCTGAGACGGTGGTACAGCATCGAGATGGGGCCCCTCATCGATCCTGGTCGGAGGCCCTAGCTGAAATATTAATTAAAGAAAAAAGTCGTCTCAGGGATTCGAACCCAGAATTACTGCACCAGAGTCCAGACCAATCTCAGACCAATCGTTCGTCAACCCACCGCTAGATTTAGACGGAAGTGAGTGATAAAACGAGATTGTGTGTGCGCAGAGAACTGCGTAACGTAGCCTTCACTACAAAAAATTTCAGATTTAAGAAATACGAATTGAGGATTTATTTATAAATAATTTCATTATTCAGACCGAATACGTGAAACTGGAAGTACTTTTATCACAGCGATAACCAAGAGTTCGAAGATATGATATTGTTAGTTCTTTCGTTCTCTCCAACCAGAATAATGCAAACTAAATATTTTTTTACATAAGTATGTAATTTGATATCCAAATCTACGAAGACGGTCTCCATTCCTAACAATTTCAATTCGCTAGTGTCAGGGCCATCTTAGGCCATCTCGGGGCCCTTGGGCACACGGAGAGTTTTGGTCCCTTTTAGGACATGAAAAAAATGTGAAGGATAACATCAGTTTGTATCTTTATTAAGTGATTTTATTGGTTATTATGGCTAGCTTCATATAAATCGATTGTAAGTGAACTGTTGACTATTATGAGAATTGTAATTATGTTTATATGATGATGGTTTCTTCCTGGATTTTTGTTATGCAAAATCTTCTATTATGTCCTCAAAGTCTAATTCTTGAAGGATATCACTTTCTATGCACATGATTGACACATTGGTAAGACGTTTTTGTAGCATAGTCATTCGTAATTCATTTTTGATTCTTTTAAGCCGTGAAAATGAGCGCTCTCCACTACAATTGGTGACCATCAAGCAAAGAAATATCCTTGTAGCGACTTCCACATTCGGAAAAATTTCTTCTAATTTATTTGCTTTGATTAGAGTATGTAGGGCTGAGATATTAAAGTCTGCCGATTCATTTACAAGGTTTTTCAAGTACTGCCTTAAATGAAAACATTCCGATTTGAGCTTATCAGCGTTAATGTCTTCGTGATAGAATTCTGCAAATTCTTTGCATTTATTTGTCAACTGGCCAGAATCGATTTTTTTTAACTGAGAAAAAAACTGAAACGTTTGGCAACATCCTTATATGAGAGATATGTTTCTGTACGAAATTTTTCTGTGCCACTCAACTGTACAGTCTCTGATGGTCCTTCCAAAAAAGAAATGCGTCTGCTGCGAATTCACTTTCTTTGAGAACTATCTTTATAGTCAGCATTTGAATTTTTTTCTTTGGCAGCCGATTCGTACCGATCGAAATTACTGCGTACGCTACTGATATAATCGGCAAGAAATGCAAAAACTTTTTTTGCAACGTCCATTGTCATGGTACTGCTCTGTAAACTTAGGCTTGCTTTATTGATGATTCACAAAAGATCATTTAATATCTCTGTTAGGAGATTGTTCTCCAATTTTTCCATTTTTTTGGCAAGGCTTTGAGCTTCCTTTCTTGTTTCTCCTGGTTGATCGGTGTTTCTGGAAATTGATGTTAAAGCTTCGGAACTCTGTCCGCGACAATCTTTTATTGGAATATCAAGGTGTTCCAAAAAGTTTAAGACGGTATCTGCTATGTATTGAGCTTTATGCACCTCCATAGATAAAAATTGCAATAATCTCTCGATAGGCTCTCCGTCTTTTACGTATCGAGCAATGAAAGTCAGTTGGTCAACATGGGAGAAATCTGGTGTAGAATCCACGCTGATTGAGCAGTATTTTACCCCTTTTAGTTCATTAATAATTGTCGTTAACACTTGCTGTCCCATTATATTAATAAATTCATTGCAAATATTCGCAGACAAATATTATGTACTCCCTTTTCCACGATTTCCGTAGTTTTTCATATGATTAGCAAGAAAAGGGTCCAACTAACTGATTCTAAGCTTCCCAAACCATTCCTTTTATTTTGAGACCCCAAAATTTCACCATCAAAATTTTTGAAAAACTGGTTGCCCAGATTTTTTGTAAATGACGAAGTCGGAAATTGGGGCCTCGGCACGTGCCCCGAGTGCCCTTATGGAAGAGACGGAACTGGCTAGTGTCCCATTCCTGCTAGACCTGTGTCGATCGATGATTTGTCGATCATGACCCATTCGTATGGTGATCGGGTTAAAAAGATTCGATCATTTGGGTCGCAGTTCCTTTTTAACGAATGATGAATGCTGAATTGGTGATATGTAGAATATATATTAATAACATAACCTACATGAGTGAAAAACAAAATAAAAATGTTGAAAGAAGGAAATAACTTTAATGGTTTTCAATATCAAAAAAGAAAATCTACTCCAAATTGTGATTAAGAAATAAAATTTGATCATATTGAAACAATGGTTAAAAATAACAATTTACACATCTAGTGTTAATTGTTATTTTTAATTACATTTAGTGTAAATTGTTATTTTTAACCATGTTTCAATATGTTTATTAATTTACACCAAGTATCGGCCAAGTATAAAATTTGAGAGGCTTTTTTCGGTTTAGAGCTTCTTTTATTATAGATAGACGCTTCTAATGTATATAAATGTGGATAGAGGAGACGACGATAATATCAACTAAATCGACGAAAACACGCAAGCAATACCTGAATATAAAATCAGGTGTCGCGGGTCATATCTACATATTATGTCACTGGTTCGATCTCAAACTGAATTTGATCTCGAACATGACGCGATCAAGTTCGCAACTCAAAAGACAGAGAGATCGACAAGGTCGCGACTCTTCTACGCGAGCGTTTCCGCAAAAATCGGTTCCTTTTGGATTACGTATCAAAATTTAAAACAACACGAGAAAAGTGAATGAAAGTATGTAAATGATTTTATGGGCAAGAAATTAGTTATATACCTACTGTTATGTAAAAATATATGAAAGTAAAGTGCAATTTGATTTGTCTTGTCAACTGATAATCGGGTTGAATAAGATCAGGTCTTTTAGAAATGCGGGCCCTCATGAAGTATCCTGGAGCCCCAGGGCCCCCATGAAGATTCCTGGAGGCTCTCATGAAGAAAAGGAATTTCATGAAAAATATAGCAATTTTATATATATATATATATATATATATATATACATATGTATGTAAATATATAAATATATGACTCGCAGAGTCCTAGGGCCTTCATGGAGAAAAAATTTCACATTTTTTTCATTTATATGTGCATATATATATATATATATATATATATATATATATATATACATATATAGGGTTATTTACGTTATTCGACACGAAGAGTTATGGCTATAGTATTTTATTTTATAAAAGTTTCTTCTTTAGGATATAAGAAATACATTTTTTTTTAAATTCATGTTGTACAGGGTGTGCAAAATGGAATACCCTGTATATTATTTCATTTTTGGATTTTACAGTGAAAACAAATGCCAGTTTCATTAAGGTTTAATTCACCTAAACCTTATGGTTTTCGAAATATCTCGTATTTTGTGAAAATGTAGTCAATCAGTTTTAACGGTTAAACTCTCAACTGGTGTTTTCTTGTTTTTAACCAAATTAGGGATAAGGCCTACTTACTGGATCAAACTTTATGCCGCACTTGTGAAATTTTGACTGACTTAGACTTGTGTGTAAAAATAAAGGTCAAATAATTGCAATCTTTAAACGGAACTAACTTGTTTAACTTAAATGGGACACCGCGTATTTGATGTCACTAACAGATATAAAATTTAATTGTCCATCGAATACCTAGATACATTCCAATCGAAATCTCTTCACGTTTTCAAATAAAATGAACATTTTCATCTTGCAAACTGATTTTAAGAAATTTATCATTTATCAAGTCGCCTATGGCGTTTTGAGAAATCAGAATTGATTGAAATAAACATCAAGATCATAATATTTTAATATCTCAAATGTTATGTACTAGCTCAAATTATGAAGGAAAAAAATAATGTATATGAAACAAGCAATATTTTATATCAAGTGTTCAAAAAGGCGACCATCAGACTCATTTATTATTAATTAACGTATGGTGATCTACAAATTCACTCTTAAATACAGGTAAAGTATCAGACTCTAAAAACAACAATATCCTTTTTATAAAATCTTTAGCAACATTTGAGAACATACGCGGGCTTACATTCAGAAAAGCTTCTCTGAAACGCTGTTTCATATTGTCTGGTGTTGTTGGAGGTGTGTATTATACCGCACTTGGGAAATATTGACCTACTTATACTTGGTGTGGGAAAATAAATTTAAACGTCACTTACTTGTTCAACTTAAATGGATCGCCCCGTATTTTATGTCACCAACAAATGTGAAATTTAATTGTTCATCGTATACCTGAAAACATTTCTATCGATAGCTCTTCACTTTTTTACATAAAATGAGCATTTTCATTTTGCAAACTAATTTTAAGAAATTTTTTATTTACCAGGTCGCTCATGAAAACAGCGTATCAGAGAAGCTTTTCCAAATGATATCCCGCGTATGTTATTAGATGTTGCTGAAATTTTTTTAAAAATATACGTTTGTATTTAGAGTCTGGTGGTCACCATTTTGAACGCTTGATATAAAATATTGCTTGTTTCATATCCACAATTTTTTCTTCCTTCATAATTTGAACGAGTACATAACATTCAAGATATTGAAAGATAAATGCATATATTATTTTGATTTTAATGTTTATTTCAATCAATTCTGATTTCTCAGAACGCCATAGGCTATTTGATGAATGATAAATTACTTAAAATCAGTTTGCAAGATGAAAATGTGCATTTTATTTGAAAACGTGAAAAGATATCGATTGGAATGTATTTGGGTAGTCGATAGACAATTAAATTTTAAATCTGTTCGTGACATAAATATGTCCTATGTATGTTAAACATACATGTTAAACATACATAGGACAAACGAACAGAAAAATATCGGCAAGAATACAAGAACATAAAAATAGCGTTAGAAACAAACAAACAACATCAGCCCTGTTTCAACATCATCAAGCAACAGGCCACAGAATCGATTTTGACCGATCAAGAGAAATAGCATCCATAGAAAACTACAGGGTCCGTACCATAAGAGAAGCTCTAGAAATAGAAAAATCAGGACACCTAAACAAACGAGACGATGCTCTAAATATTCCACTGACTTGGAAAATAATTTTAAAAAACACGAAAACGCATAAAACAACACAAGACGTAAAAACAAACATCGAGGAAGAAAGTCAAGAAGTGAGGGGGCGGAGCCTATGCATATTTATATATATATATATATATATATATATATATATATATATATATATATATATATATATATATATATATATATATATATATTACTAGCGGTGTGTTGACGAACGACTGGTCTGAGTACTAGACTCTGGTGCAGTAATTCTGGGTTCGAATCGCTGAGACGGTTTTTTTAAAATTAATATTTCAGCTAGGGCCCCCGACTAGGATCGATGAGGGCCCCCATCTCGGGGCTGGACCATCGTCTTAAATTAGAGAGAGTCCAGTGCCCCCATGACGTCATCTAGAGGCATCCATCTTGATTTGACGTCGCTTGGAAAGGTCCCCCACCTCGATGGCCACCATTGTGAGTTAGAAGCCCCCTAGCTACAACTACTTCTATAAAATTGACCTATATTCAAGAAGCAATTATTGCGGAAAAATTAACAGTTTTTCAAAATATCAAAATTATTTTGGGTTGAAAATTTAGTGAAATAATTATCAAATTTATTATTACAATTAACAAAACTTGTACTTCTGGCAACAAATTCATTCAACATAAATACATATGAAACTGAGCTGTAGACCTTTCGATCTATGAAATACTCACCTTTCATCCATAAACCGAATATTTTTTTTAGGTGTTGATGAAATGGGGGGAGCAAAACTATCTTCTTTGGGAGCATTTGGCGTTGAAGCAACAGGTGGGCTTGAATCTGCAGCAGGTGTGGCATTCAACTAATTTAGTGAAAAAATTAGGTATTATATATTTGTACACACACACACATATATATGTATATATATATATATATATATATATATATATATATATATATATACCGGGTGTAAATGAATGATGGGCCACCCCTATAACTTTTTAATGGATTCTTTGATTTTATTGAAATTTGGGTGGTTTATCTCCGACATAATTTTGAGTTTTTTCACATACGAAATCAATATGGCTGACTACCGGTTTCACAGAAAACGATATAAAAATTAAAAATTCAAATGGAACACCCTGTATATTTTTACATATTTTAATTCTGAGGATTCAAATACATACATTCCATCTGTCAAATTTTCTTTTTCATATTTCGTAAACAGGGTCGGTCTCAGGAGCAAAGGGAACTGATAAGAATAAGATTTCTAATAATTACTTCGTTATTTAGGAATTGAGAAAACCTACGTGTGAATCATTTTGAAGGAATTTGAACGAGATTTTTGATATACAGGGTGGCCCATGTATGTTTCTATTTAAGAAACTGAGATTTGGTTCGAAAAAGAATTTAATCGTTAACAAACTTCACGAAAATGAATTTTTTGAAAAATTATTACTTTGGGCAATATTTTAAATCAATTATCTATGATTAAGACGATGTCGCAGCCATCTACGATAAAAAAAAAAAGAAAAACAAAATTGAAACGGCGCTAGAATTGACATTTGACAGATGCTTCAGAATTAAAATACGTAAAAATATATAGGGTATTCCATTTGAATTTTTAATTTTTATATCGTTTTCTGTGACACCGGAAGTCAGCCATATTGATTTTGTATGTGAAAAAACTCAAAATTATGTCTGAGATAAACCACCCAAATTTCAATAAAATCGAAGAATCCATTAAAAAGTTATAGGGGTGGCCCATCACTCATTTACACCCGGTATACACATATATATATATATATATATATATATATATATATATATATATATATATATATATATATATATATATATATAAGTTATTGCATTATAAAATTTAAATTATACAAATGGTAGGAGTTTGACAAGCGATTCTTTCACTCCATCAAATAGCTATTTCACATTATAATGCCCATTGCATTGAATGCGATTTAATATAAAAATTTTTTTATTTCCAATCATTAAAATACATAATGAGAATAAGAACAAAAAATACAACAAAAACATGGAAAAACAAACAAAACTGGAGAAGTTTTATTAGAAGTGAAATCATATATATAATCATGTATATATATAATATATATATATATATATATATATATATATATATATATATATATATATATATATACAGGGTTAGAACTATTTAGAGGGGGACTACAGGGATATCGAAAACCGTTAGAAATACAGGGTGGCTTAAATCACAAAAAAATTGTGCTATTAAGGGATGAGTATGATGGTGTGAACAGAACCAAAATATCTTCAAAGGTTCCCGAGATATCTCGAAAGAACTAAAAATCGAGATTTTCTTTTTTTCTTCGTAACTCATTTGTTTCTGGTGATAACTTCACGAAATTTGGTTTGTGGCCATTATCCAACATATCAATTCTACCGTGTTGTCAGATTTCTTCTATTTTGCATTGTTTCATAGACACGATAGTCAACTTTTTTCTTATGGACGCCATATTAGTTCTCCTTATGGATTAATGAAGAAAAAAATTACAAATTCAACAGTTTATCACACTTTACAAAAATATTGAGTCTAGTTACGCAAATTTGAACTTCTTTTTATTTTTTAATTTAAGTAGTAGCTTGGAGCCAGAATTGAGAGATAACTTTGTTGACAGTTGTTATGTGAAACCATCACTTGAGCTTTCTAAACACCTGAATCCTGTTTGATAAATAACGCCCTATTAATTACATAAATAATGAAAAATTCATTGTTGGAAAAAGAATACATGTATGATAATTACATACGCGCATATAGAAACTCCAGAATAGCATTTGAACGTTAGTTGAGATATTTTGGATCTGTTGACACCATCACACTCGTCCTTAAATAACTCAACTTTTTTGCAATATAAGCCACCCTGTATTTCTCACGCTTTTCGATATCTCTGTAGTCCCCCTCTAAATAGTTCTAACCTATATATATATATATATATATACATATTTATAAACATACATATTATATAGGAGAGACGTGAATATTTGGGTATGCAGAATAGAAGTGAACTCTCGTTTCTGCTCAAGCTTTCGAGTCATTATTGGCTCTTTATTGGGAACTCTACGATGATATATATATATATATATATATATATATATATATATATATATATATATATATATATATAAAATTATATATATACATAAATAGGAGAGACGTGTATATTTGTGTATATAGAATAGAAGTGATCTCTCTTTTTTGCTCGAGCTTTTGTGTCTTTTTTGGCTCTTTATTGTACACTCTACGATGATATATATATATATATATATATATATATATATCTATATATATATATATATATATATATATATATATATATATATATCAGAGAAAAGATTCCGGGGTTCAATCCGATTTCGGAAGTTCTGTTGGCGCTGAGAAGCACCGTTTTGTTTCACGACGTTTCGCCAAAATCACATTTGGCATTTTCAAGTTGCTGCTGTACGTCTGGTGACTCGACGGCAACTACTGTTCGCCTCTGCTTGTAGCTCGGTTTTATTGGCATTGGCTGGTCTCGTTTCCTGATTGGCCGGTTCGCTGCATAGGCCCCGCCCCCTCACTTCTTGACTTGTTGTTTTATGCGTTTTCGTGTTTTTTAAAATTATTTTCCAAGTCAGTGGAATATTTAGAGCATCGTCTCGTTTGTTTAGGTGTCCTGATTTTTCTATTTCTAGAGCTTCTCTTATGGTACGGACCCTGTAGTTTTCTATAGATGCTATTTCTCTTGATCGGTCAAAATCGATTCTGTGGCCTGTTGCTTGATGATGTTGAAACAGGGCTGATGTTGTTTGTTTGTTTCTGACGCTATTTTTATGTTCTTGTATTCTGGCCGATATTTTTCTGTTCGTTTGTCCTATGTATGTTTGGCCGCAGTCTGCACACGGTATGCTGTAGACGCCGTGGTTTTCTAATCCGATTTTATCTTTCGGGTTTCCAAGTATATTGGCTATTGTTTTCTGGGGTTTAAATATTGGTGTTATGTTATTTTTCCTCAAGACTCTTCCAATTTTATCTGTAATTCCTTTTACGTATGGAAGTACTGCTTTTTGTCTGGATTCTTCGGCGTTGTTTTTTGATGTTTTTATTGGATTTTCTTGTTTTTTGATGGCCTTTTTGATGTCGGTGTATGTATATCCATTTTTTCGTAAGGCGGTTGTGATCTGTTCGATTTCTTGTTCTCTTGTTTCTGGTTCTGTTAGTCGAAAAGATCGAGAAATTAATGAGTTTACTACTGACTGTTTTTGTGAAGGATGGTGGTGGGATTGAGCGTTCAGGTATCTGTTAGTGTGTGTTGGTTTGCGATATGTCATTTAAAATGACATCTTAGCAAGCTTTGACATAAAATCACTTTACCCGAGTATACCCGTTGAGGAAGCCCTAAACAAAATTTCCAGTAATGAGCGTTTTCCAGATTACGTCATCGGCCTCGCGGAACACTGTCTGAAAAACACTTATTTCATGTTTAACGATAAAATTTACAAGCAAACAGACGGCGCACCCATGGGATCCTCGCTTTCACCAGTCATAGCTAATCTTTTTATGATATATTTCGAAAAAGAGGCTCTACAAAATGCTCCCCTGAAACCAAAATTTTGGAAACGCTATGTTGATGATATTTTCTTAATCTGGCCACACTCTCGGAAAGATCTAGAGAATTTTCTACAGTATCTCAACAGTATACACCAAAAAATCCAGTTTACTTTAGAAATTGAACAAAATAGAAAACTGCCTTTTCTGGACTTACTCCTGACAAGAAATCTGAACGGTACTTTGGGCATCAGTGTATATCGCAAACCAACACACACTAACAGATACCTGAACGCTCAATCCCACCACCATCCTTCACAAAAACAGTCAGTAGTAAACTCATTAATTTCTCGATCTTTTCGACTAACAGAACCAGAAACAAGAGAACAAGAAATCGAACAGATCACAACCGCCTTACGAAAAAATGGATATACATACACCGACATCAAAAAGGCCATCAAAAAACAAGAAAATCCAATAAAAACATCAAAAAACAACGCCGAAGAATCCAGACAAAAAGCAGTACTTCCATACGTAAAAGGAATTACAGATAAAATTGGAAGAGTCTTGAGGAAAAATAACATAACACCAATATTTAAACCCCAGAAAACAATAGCCAATATACTTGGAAACCCGAAAGATAAAATCGGATTAGAAAACCACGGCGTCTACAGCATACCGTGTGCAGACTGCGGCCAAACATACATAGGACAAACGAACAGAAAAATATCGGCCAGAATACAAGAACATAAAAATAGCGTCAGAAACAAACAAACAACATCAGCCCTGTTTCAACATCATCAAGCAACAGGCCACAGAATCGATTTTGACCGATCAAGAGAAATAGCATCTATAGAAAACTACAGGGTCCGTACCATAAGAGAAGCTCTAGAAATAGAAAAATCAGGACACCTAAACAAACGAGACGATGCTCTAAATATTCCACTGACTTGGAAAATAATTTTAAAAAACACGAAAACGCATAAAACAACAAGTCAAGAAGTGAGGGGCGGGGCCTATGCAGCGAACCGGCCAATCAGGAAACGAGACCAGCCAATGCCAATAAAACCGAGCTACAAGCAGAGGCGAACAGTAGTTGCCGTCGAGTCACCAGACGTACAGCAGCACTTGAAAATGCCAAATGTGATTTTGGCGAAACGTCGTGAAACAAACGGTGCTTCTCAGCGCCAACAGAACTTCCGAAATCGGATTGAACCCCGGAATCTTTCTCTGATTCATTCCACCATCCGAGAAAACATACGATATAACATATATATATATATATATATATATATATATATATATATATATATATATATATATATATATATATATATATATATATATATATATATATATATATATATATATATATATATATTAGAGTCTTTCTTCTAAAGGGACGCTACAAACTTCCTTATTTTAAATGGTAAACGCCATTTTTTACTCCACATTTAGATTCCTTTTTGAAAATGTCGCAACAGAAGATGAAGATTTATGGTAATCAATGTTTTGACATATTTTGAAGCTTATCCAACAGCATCCATTTATGATGCTGAAAAACATTTCGATATGTCGTGTCTATCAATTTATAGAATTTTGAAAAAGCATAAATATAAAGCTTTTTGTTTTCAACTTCAAGATTGTCCAAACCGGATGCTGTTCTGTGAGTTTATGCTGATCAAATGTCAAGAAGATGAAAACTTTTTGGCAAATAATATATGGTGCGATGAGTCAAAATTCATGAAAAATGGGATATTGAACAGGCATAATAGTCATTATTGGCCAATAGAAAACCATTATGTATTGACAGAAAATTTTTTTGAATCTATGTAGAGCTTCAATGTCTTCTGTGCTTTGAAAGATGACCAAGTTTTTTGCTACCTCATTTAAGATGAAAATTTAAACGGAGTTCAATATCTCGAAATTTTTAATACAGCTGTGGAAGATGCACTTGACAACTTGCCTCTTCAACAGACGATGAAAGTATGGAACCAGCAGCATGGCACCCACAATTATAATGTAGTTGGAAGAAAGTTTTCTTCTTCTTGAGTGAACAAACATTTTTCAATATTTAAATATTGCAAGCTGAAAACATGTCAATGTTTCCGAACTTTTTCAAGAATGTGGAACAACAGCACGGGCAACAAGCAGTGATTATTTTGAAAAATGTTTGTTCCCTCAACAAGAAGATTACCAAACTAAAGTCGAGAAGAGTTTTTTACTGCGTTGCAAGCATGAAAATCTGTGTCCAACATTCCTTAAGCTGAGAGTTTCAAACATTGTTCTAAATTGTGAGTACCTTTTTAGAAGATTTGAAATTCTAAATAAAAATTTCATTCAAAAAACACTCAATTTAATAATTACCAACACTGTTAAAAATATCAACATTTTAACAAAACAAATAAATACTCTAACAAACACATTACAACAAATACTTCCAAATGAAATATTACTTAATTTTTCACAACATGAAGAAATTAAAAACAATAACCTTAGTAAAAAAACAGGCACATCAAAAAATTGAACAAACTAATATCTAACCAATCACCACAAACAATATTAGAAACAACATCACATGAAAATAGTGTAAATAATACCACTAACACTGTTTTATTTATTTTCGTTGAAGAAACATTAAATTTAGACCCCAAACACTCTATAGAAATTAATAATATAAAACAAATACCAATCAATAATATTATAGCTAAAATAGAAAAAGGCATTTCAAATTTATGTCCTGAAAATCAAAATTCCATTAGACGAAAAGTAACACAAATTATAAAAACTTACCACAATAAATGCAAAAATAAAAAACAAACATTACATAATAAACAAACTATCAAAAACTTATATGAAACCAAACAATTCATCAAATCTAATCCACAACTAACAATAACTAAATCAGATAAAGGAAACAAAACAGTGATACTAGAAACTAATATATACAAGCAAAAAATTACTACAATGCTCAATGATTCATCTACATATGAAAAAATCAAAAAAGATTTAACTAAGACTCTACAAAATGAAAGTAACAAATTGATTAAAACATGGGAACAAAAAACTTTCATTTCTCCACAAACATCAAATTCGACACAAATCGAATTAATTCGATTTGTTTCGATTCGACACAACAGCCTTTCACCTAAATTTTATGGTCTTCCTAAAATACATGAAGAAAACATACCATTAAGACCAATTGTCTCTTATATTCAATCACCTCTATATAATCTTTCTAAATTTCTTTCTTCAATATTAAAAAATATATCAAAATTCTTATTATATCAAAAATTCTCTCGATCTAGTAGACCATCTTAAAATTTTGAAACTACCTAACAATTATTCATCTACATATAAAAGTAGTTTTAACAATTAGTTATTCTAGAGGAGAAATCAGAGAAGATTCAAAATATATAGAAATAGTAAACTATGAAAGTTTATGTCAATCACTGTCACAAGAAAAATGGGAAGATGTAATGAACATAGTAGATCCAGAGTTCAGTACAAATAATTTCATGAAAAACTTAACAACTCACATTGATAAAGCAACATATAGGAGAAAGAATAATGAGAAATCTAAAAGGACACCATGGATAACACATGGAATAATTAAGGCAATCAAAGTCAGAGACCAACTTCACAAAGATCTCAAGAATGCTCCAGGACACATTGCTCTCAGACAAAAATATAAAGAATATAGAAATATAATACATAAGTTGATATATAAATCGAAAAATGATTTCTATCGAAATCAGTTGATAGAAACTGGAAATGATTCACGAAGATTTTGGGACACAATCAAAAGTGCAATGAATGTGACAAGAAAGATTAATCGAATAGGTGATATAGAGAATGTTGATGGAAGCATGCTGACTACACATGAGGAGAAAGCAGAACGTTCCAATATTTTCTTTTCCTCGATAGGTAAACAGTTAGCAGAAAAAATTGATCTAAATTATCTAGAACAATCAAACTATTTATCGGAATTCAAAAGAAAATATCAAATCAGAGAGTCGTTATTTTTAAGTCCTACTAATGAAGAAGAAGTACGAGTGACAATTGGACAGTTAAAAAACGGCAAATCTCCTGGATTAGATGGTTTAACATCCTATTTCCTTAAAAAAGTAAGTAATTATATAAGCCGCCCCCTCGAACATATATTTAACAACATTTTTCTACTTGGCAAATGCCCATACCACTTCAAAATATCGAATATTAAACCCTTATACAAATCGGGTGATAAATCAAACGTCACAAACTATCGGCCAATCTCACTTCTATCAAATATAGCCAAAATTTTTGAAAAGTTATTCAAAGCAAGGGTAATGAGTTTCGTGAGTAAGAATAAAATCCTGAAAAATAACCAATTCGGGTTTCAGAAAGGTCTATGCACAGAGGATGCAATGATAGCTTTATCGAAATCTATATATAGTGATATTGATAAGACATTGCCTACTGCTGGTTTATCCCTAGATCTGCGAAAAGCTTTTGACACAGTACACCATGAGCTGCTTTTGCTAAAGCTAGAACTTTTGGGGTTTCGCGGAAATGTACAAAATTTGGTTCAAAGCTATATAACAAACAGATCACAAAAAGTGACAATACAAGAGAATACTAGCTCAACACAACCAATTGAATTTGGAGTCCCGCAAGGAACTGTTATGGGACCCATATTATTTTTGATATACATCAAAGATTTACTCGACTATGATAAAAACAGCAAGTGCATATCATATGCGGATGATACAGTCGTTTTGGTGAACGGAAAAACTTGGGAGGAACTAAAGGCTAATATGCAGAAATCTATGAAAATCATAAAAAATTGGATGGATACCAACCTTCTAACCCTTAACTGGGAAAAACTAAATGCTTACCATTTTTTGTGGACAGCCGTACAAAACCAAACTTTAAAGAAATAATCTTGCACAATAAAAATTGCATTGGCAATATGAATCCAATCTGTAATTGTGCATCAAGAATAGAAGTGGTTGAGGAAATTAAATACTTGGGAATCAACTTGGATACAAGCATGCGATTTGATAAACACATAAAAATAACTGCATCCAAGCTTCGAAGAAGTATATTTATATTACGAAAATTGAGAAATTTCATGAACAAATCGAATTTGAAAATTGTGTATCATGCTTTATTTGAATCTATTCTGCAATACGGTATCTTAGCATGGGGTAGTAGCTATCAAAATACAATCAATCCATTGGATATTTTGCAGAAAAGGGCTATAAACCTTATACTACAGAAAACTCAAAGGTATCCTTCTCAACTATTGTACCAAGATCTCCATGTACTTCCATTGAGGAAACTGTATGCATACAAAGTCCTCTTGAATATTTCCAAAGATCGAAATTTAATACAGTCTGTTAGCATGGAAAAATATAACACTAGACAGTTTTCGCAATTCAAAGCAGAGATTCCGAAAAAGTGCAAAAAAATAACTCAGAAATGTATTTCCTATGTAGCGCCCAAAATTTTCAACTTACTCCCTTTAAACATAAAAACAGAAAATTTCAAAAATGCACGCTTCAAAAAAGAATGCAAGAAATGGCTTTTCACAGTTGATATTACGATAGTAAATAGAGTATTTGATATTCAATCTGCAACATAGGCCAGTACACATTAAATAGGAAACTCAAAATTAGATCCAACATTATTATTATATGTAATACTGTAAAACATTCTTATAATTAATTGATGTCATTTCAACCTATATGTAGTAAGTATAGCATAGATTCGGTTCAAACCAAACATTATATTCTCACATTGTTTTGTAAACCTTTATAATATTTCTCGTAGATTGACTTTTTTCTTTTTCTCTTTTTTTTGTTTCTTTTGCTCGCTTTCATGTTTGAAAAATCAGCATATGTTCATTTATATTATAGCATTTTTGTTTATACAAATTCTTGTTCGCCTGTAAGGAAGTGTAGTCACGCGCTGGCATATTAATGCCTTAGTGACAATTTTCTCTTATTCGTGATTTGGAAAATATTTAATGTATTATTGAACATGTACTGTATACTTGTACCTTTGTTCTAAAAAAATTTCTGAATAAAGAATCATTCATTCATTCATTCATTCATTCATTACAAATTTTTTTCATTAGATGTTGTTTCTCTTTACACCAATATCCCAAATTCTTTGGTTCCAGTAATAATTAATGATAAATGGAATATTATCAAAAATTATACAAATATTCCTAAAACTGATTTTATGGAAGCAATTCAATTTGCACTTGGTACAAACTATTTTCAATATGAAAATTACTTCTACCAACAAATTGATAGTGTAGCAATAGGAAGTCCTATTTCCAGTGTTATATCTCAATTAGTTTTAGAATATTCAGAAGAAAATGTATTAAATCATTCGAATGAACGAATTTCAGCTTTCAAAAGGTATGTTGATGATTGCCTTGTAATAACATCAGAAGATTTTATTGATGATATTCTTAAAAATTTCAACGATTTTAATAGAAAATTGCAATTTACTCTAGAAAAAGAAACAAACAATACATTAAATTTTCTTGATATTACCCTCATACACAAAAACAATGAAATTATCACAAAATTGCATAGAAAAGAAATTTTTTCACAAAGAACATTGAACTACAACAGTACGCATCATTTGTCACAAAAGAAGAGTTTAATTATCCGATATATAGACAAAGCACTTAAACCTATTTCACCTACACACATACATGAAACATTACAAGATGTCCATGAATTACTCATACACATTAGAAACGTCAGAAAAAGGAAATATTAACAGAAAATATAATCCTCTTCCATATATTCCTCATTTAAGTAATAAACAATCACATATTTTAAATTCACACGATATTAAATTAGCCCACACTGCACAAAATCAGATGAAACAAATATATTCTAAATTAAAAAGTAAAACACCTCTTCTGCAAAAATCTTATGTTGTTTATAGTATACCCTGTAATAATTGTAATAAATCATATATAGGACAAACTTTTCAAAATTTATAAGAAAGATTAAAAGCACACAAAATATACCAAAACACAAACCACAGCACTGGTCAAACATAACAATAATGAGAATCAGAGTTTCAACTTTAATAGCACAAAAATTTTAGAAGTAGACAAGGATCAAAAACGCAAATATAAAACATTTAAGTTCAATATATGCAGATTTAATTCTTTAATTTTTCTAAGAAACAACGTAAATCAAGACAAAATAATTCAACAAACAAACTCTAACCATAACAACTCATCTTCTTCGACAAAATCTAGACATCTAGAATTTTCAATTTTTCTAAAAAAGGGTATAATTTAGAACACGTGATCTGCAAAATTACAAGTAATGTCTTTTTAAAGACAAATCCAACAATCAAACATTTTAAACCTATTTTGAACATTACGTGGGTGAAGGTTTCTGTGGTTCCCTTTCCATCTAATATCAACAAACATGACTGTTGATATTGGACTAAATAGCACGTAATTAATAACTGAAGGCCGCCACAGTAGTATAAAATTTTTTTGAAAAAAAGATAAATTAGTACCCTATTCTTTGACTTTTCAAAATCAAAATAATTTGAACCTATTTCGAACATTACGTGGGTAAAGGTTTCTGTGGTTTCCCTTACCTACCATCTAATAATAACAGATTTGAATGTTAATATTGGACTGAATAATAACAGAAAAAATTTTGATAAAACATACTAGTCTTTTTTAACTATTCAAATTTTTTCAAATCAATAGGTAAATGTCAAAGAAATTTCAATATTTCAAAAGTTTTGATAAAGCCACGAATGTCGTGGCGAAACGTCAATTTTTTAATAAAATCGAGTTTTTTTGAGATTCACTAAGCTTGTTATTGCTAATAATTGTCAAAAAGTTATATATATATATATATATATATATATATATATATATATATATATACATAGATATGTATACACACATTAGAATGCTGTAAAATATCGAGTCAAAAAATATTGAATGTGCTTTTTACATATTACTTCAAGATCATAATACCTAATTAACTTAATACTTACATCTGCTGGAGGTTCTGTTTCTGAAACAAGATAGTTTGTATTGAATTGACTCATTGAAAATAATATATTGAAATTGATGGCTTAAGATAAACAGTAAACACTTATTTCTTGTGTATCACAAATATTTATCATATGAGAAGGAAATAATAATTATTAATTGAGCTACTGCGATAGGCAGCCGTGCGGATATAACAATTCATTGGCCTGCTCGGACCTGCGATTTTAATCCAATCTACTTTACCGTATGGAATAATATGAACTGGAAAGTGTATAACACTTCAATCAACAAGAAAATATTTTAAATTCCTTAAATTTTTTCATTCAAAATCACATTCATGTGGGTAAAAAGTCATGTAGGAATTTTGGCAAACGAGAAAGTCGACTCAGCTGCAAAAGAATCTTCAAAGAATGAAGTACAACTTAAGAGATGTCATCATTCTGACTTCTTCCTAATTTTCTAAAAAAAATGTACAATCTTTGGAAATATGAATACCAAGATAATTCTAAAGGAAAATATTACAAACTAAACCAACCATTTCCGGCATCCACTCCATGGTATGAATTTGAAAATCATTAGTATTATTCTCGATTGAGGACTGTTCACGCTTTATGCTCTTCTTATTGACATTTGAAAACATGAATTTATATGTCCTGTTTGATTTTGTTAATGCTTTAGGTTTAAACTTGTAAGAATCGTTGTTTCCTTTGTGTTTCATATCCTCGATAAGAACTAAGAAGAATTAAATTTGAAAAAAAAACAAATTGTTGGCTGATGATATAGGTCAAGGCCATTTAGGCAATCTTCCTATTGATTTGAAAAAAAAACAAGAAAATGAGTTGAAAGACAAAATTGAATAAGAGTCTAATAACTTACAGAACAATCCATCAACATTGAATGGAATAATTAGTTCACTGAATGAAAGAATTAGATTATATTCAGAACAAAATGGAGGACATTTTGAACATGTGTTCTAAAACATTATTTTCTCCTTCAACTAAATTTAAACTATTGTCATATTTTATTTGTAAGTTCTTCTTCTCCTATCATTAAAGTCTCGATGATAACACAAGTCTCAAGTCTACTTGATGTTTTGGAGAAATATATCGGTTACAGTAAAATGCACGTATACCTTCGAGTTCAAATAACTCTAAAATGGTGATGTTTATCGAAATTATACAGAAGTACCTTTTTTGCGTAGAATGATTCAAGGAAATATTTTGAAGAAATTTTTTACAATTATTTGAAGAATAAAAAATGTGACGTAGGTAATAACCATTCAAAACTACACTTTATTAACCCTAGATTTGTCATATGGGGAAACAGCTTGGAAATAAACAAATTTTTTTCTACTCAAAAAATAGCTGTCAGAATAATTCTACGAATGAAGTTACGCGAATCTTGTCGCGGTAAATTTAAACTATTGAACATCCTAACGGTGCCAGAATTGTATATTTATTGTTGTCTCCAATTTTTAATTAAACATAGTGAATATTTTCGGAATCATAGAAATGTTAATTATACCTGAGATATTCAATATTTTCATGTCCCAAAGTCATTCTCTGACATTATCAGAAAAAAACGCCAAGTATATGTGCATCAAACTTTACAATACTTTGCCACGTAAATATCAGATCATTGAAAGCTACAAACAATTCAAAAAATAAATTTTTCAATATCTCATCAACATCGAGCCCTATGATATGCGTGAATTTTTTGAGTACAAACACGATCGAACTACGAATTGAGTGTCCTTTTAATTTGTGATTTTTCCATCTTAAGTATGATCATAAATCATTTCCTTATTTGACTTGTTTTCTATTCAATGTTGTATTTTTTGATTATGAGAATAAATATTATTATTATTATTATTACTGTTCTGTTTTTATTATACAATATTACTATCGTATCGTTAAAGTTACGACTGTCCAGTTCTAAAAAAGTAATATTGAATGTTTTATATTTATTTATCACATAATGAACATAAATATGTATATTCTACATTACATAAATGAAAACTAAAAATAATTTTAACATTCAATGCATGAATTGGATCTATGTTCTCCACATATAGGTCATTTGCCTTTTATACATGGAAGTCATTCTTTTTATCTTTGATAGACAAATAGCGCATATGCCGGTTTCACTCTATTGGGATCTATTGGGATCTGACATGTCAGCTGGCGAACTCTGGCGGTGAGATGGATGAAGTTTTTATTTCCAACGTCAGCATAATCCACTTGCATGATAAGTTTTTGATTTCTTACAAATGAGGTATAAAAGGTGAATAATGGAAAGTGTTAATTTTGCAAAACGTAGATTCAGCAGTAGTGTAGAAAGTGTTGTTGCGTGAAAAATTGTAATTCTAAAGCATATACCAATGCAAGTATTAGCTTTCATCGGCTTTTGAAGCCAAACAAATATTTTGTATTGAGAGAAAATCATTATGGTAAAAAGAAAAAGATTGATTTATTGAAAACTGTATGGAAAACAATCTAAAAAAAAATCACACAACTCAGAGAACAACGGTGTGTTCTACGCAATTTACAAAATAAAATTACATTCTTCCAGATAATTAAGTCCTATGATTGAAACTTAGATTAGTTCCCTTTATTAAAGAAAATTCCAGATTATGCAGCCAAAACATTCAAAATTATTGGATCTGTGTTGCCTGGAAATTTATTAATATAAGAAGAATTTTTGATATGAGTGATATGTGGTAGGTACGATAAATATGTCTTTTCCGAACTTAGAAAATGACAAACTCATGGAAGATTAAGTGAAATGACGGAATAAGAAATTTTTGTACATGATGCTTATTAGATTGAAATTTATTATAAGAATACACACGGAATGAAAAAATTTTTCTTTGTATATTCATTATTAATATATCTTGAGTTGCATTATGGTTGATGGTGTTTTACTATGAAACCACATTTTATGATATGAAACAATATGATTTATCATTGAATCCATGAATACTACTAAATGAATGTGTTTCGTGAAATTTTGAATATATTTTACCCAAAGTTTTTTCAGAAATAATTAAATGTCGAATAATAAAAAAAAAATTTGAGTTCGATAAAGAATCATGAATAAAATGTTTTTAAATAGGTAGGTATCTTTATTGATAATTACCCATCATATCAGGCGGATTATAAACTTCTTACCTAAAAAAGCTCGAATTAATAGTATCATATCACTTAGACAAATACAGTTGATTTAGACTAAGTATTTTAAAAATAATATTAAAACAAATAAAAATAGATAAACAAAAAGCAATAAGGTTGACGATACCAGGCCTCGAATTCTTTTTTCCCACATTGTATTATGAATTTGGATCTTTCCAGCCCATCACCTTCTCTGTATGTTTGCTGGAGTAAATTTTCACCTACATAAAGCTTCACACTTTCACTCGAAACTAACATTGTTATAGGAGAAACTCAAAAAACTTTCAAATCTCTCATATAACTCGTGTTGAAAGTTGGTTTTGAGACGCCATGTTTTGACTTTATCACCTAAGTTCCGCCTCCATGTCAGATCTCAATAAGTAGGCCAAGCTACAGAGATTTAAAGTGAGCATTTAGTGTAAAAAGTGTTAGAAGAAAACCAGCAGCGCCATTGTTTGTAAAATAGTTCAATATGATATAGTGATGTATTTTTCACTCAACTTTATCATTTATAACTTTGTTATTAACAATTTTATGCATAAAATCGCTTTATTTAGTTTTTTTGTTTATAAAATTGAAACTATCATAGTAATCGTGATGGTATCCATACACTAATTGTAGCAAAAGAAAAGACGAAGAAAATGGGAGGTTAGACGACCCGATCAGATCCTTAGTTTAATACAAAATCGGATAAAACCAGCCAAAATGACGTTTTTTCAAAAATTCATAACTCGGTAATTTTTTGAGTTGTAGCGTAGATGCTCCGGTCAGTATTAGTTATTAATATAAACTTCATTTGTGCGGAGAGCAAGAAATGTCCGATGGATAGTTTTTGATCTGTGGCCATTTGAATATTTTACTATGCAATTTTCCAGCAGACCTGAATGCGACAGGTATGGTCCGATTTCAATTTACTAAAAATATTTTGAAAGTAGAATTCTCATAGTTCAAAACGCTCATCTTAGTTTTACATGAAATCGCTGAGAAATATGTTAAAAATAAAGCTGAACATGACGAAAAACGGTCGAACGCTCGAGAGTAGTTGAAGAGTGGGGGTAGAGCAGCAGGCAAGGAGGAGCATGACATTCGAAAGCGTCGGCACATGACAGTAATTTCGTGTTATTCAGCTTTATTTTTAACATATTTCTGAGCGTTTTTATGTAAAACCAAGATGAACGTTTTGAACTATGAGAATTCTACTTTCAAAATCTTTTTTGTAACTTGAAATCGGACTATACCTGTCGCATTCAGGTCTGCTGGAAAATTGCATAACTAGTAAAATATTTAAATGGCCACAGATCAAAAACTATGCATCGGACAGTTCCTGGTCTTTGCACAAATAAAGTTTATATCGATAACTAATACTGACCGGAGCATCTACGCTCGACAAATAACCGAGAATTTTTGAAAAAACTGCATTTTGGCTAGTTTTATCCGATTTTCTCTTAAACTAAGGGTCTGATAGTGTCGTCCTACCTCTCATTTTCTTCGTCTTTTCATTTTCTACAATTACACCATCACGATTACTATGGTGGTTTCAATTTTATAAGCAAAAAACTAAAAAAAACGCGATTTTCTGCATAAAATTATTAATAACAAAGTTATAAATGATAAAGTCGAGTGAAAAACATCACTATATCATATAGAACTATTTCACAAACAATGGTGCTGCTGGTTTTCTTCTAACCCTTTTTACATGAAAAAATCTGGCATCTAGACATCATCTAGATTCTAGTCACAGGCGCACTAAAGCGGATTACGAATAATCTCGAAGTTATATAATTAAATTAGCTTAACGCATCATAGTATTATTAGTAGGTAGTGACATAACATTAATTCAACTAATGTTTTATAATAACTCCTACAATATGAACTTCTTAATCAAAACCGTTTGGAAGATATTCAAAAATATAGTTTTCAATTAACCTTTATTTTTGCACGAGATATTTCTGAAAATCAATATATATATATATAATTCTGGACCACCCTGTATATCAGAAATGTCAAAACTTTGGGGAGGAAGTTATGGGCAAAAATTGAATAAAACGAAGGCAGAAGATGTGATAATAAATTGTGAACAACATATTGAAAAATAAGCTTTCTATGGCTTTTCGTATGTAAAATGGAGCAAAAAAAAACATGGAATAGAAAATTATTACTTGAATTAATTTGATGTTAGGTAGGTTTTTTTGGTAATATGAACTCTTTGCTCCAAGCACCTCTATTTTTATGTAGAAATTTCTGTTTTTTTCATTGAAAGCATTGAAATCTGTTAAAATAACCGAAAATTGATTGGACCAGATTCAGAAATGAAAATTTGTGTATACGATTCTTTGAAAATTTTGCTTACCTTCAGTAGTTTCGACGTTCGTGTTAGACATTTTATAAGAGAATTTATTGAACTAAAATTTTAAAGTTATGTACTTCAGAACGGTTATAATGACACTGTCAAATTCATGTAGCCATAGAATTATTATTACGTAGTGATTATGATTCCTCTTTAACTGTAATTTCAAGTTTTTTTCAAGTGTATCTATGAATTGTGCTCGCCACGTATTCAAGCTTATAAATTGTATTATTATACTACTACACTGTATTGAGAAGATACTTTAGTTATGTGCTATAACTCATGTTGCGCTATTGGACCAGATGCTCAGCAACAAAACAAGCGCCATGAGAAATTTGGATGATTTTACCGTGGGGCCAAGTATTTTCTTATACTTCTAGTCTGCAATTATGTTGGTTTTACTATTCTGATACAAAGCTATATTGGACTGATTTATTCAGAAATCCCAAAAACTTAAACAGGTCCCAGGGTAGGTACAACAATTTTCCCAAAACGGGTCAACAATTTTCATACTGATACAAGAGCGGTCCAAACGTGCATATACGTGTTCAAACATGTCGCGCATCATTTCATTATTTATTTGACATTGGGCTGTCACAAGTTATGTAGCTTCAAATCGTACCAAAAAGATTCTTGTTGAAGGGTACACGTGGAATATGAAGATATATTTCGTAAATAGCAAGATGTAGAGGCTAGCGTTCCTATGAAAGTAGACAGGCGCTTTCCAAATATCTTTTTGATAAATGAAGAACTGTGATCACAGATAATTACTAGACTAGGTAAGATTTAGAAAATAAATTGTTGGATCGAAAAACACATCTTTTAGAACGCATAGAGCATATAGAAGGAAGCATAGAAGAAGGAAGCCCCAAAGATGTGATCCACAAAATGTTGAAACGTGGACAAATTGTTGGTAGAGAAAATACGTACGGTATCTGTGTAATGAAATGGAAGAACAAAAGGTATATTCTGCTGTTGTGAACAAAATATAAAATTCTATGGTTGGAGTGCAATCTCGATTAGAGACAATTTTGAAGCCAAAAGCTGTTGTAGAGTACAACAAAGGGAAAAGTTTCATAGTATTTCAGACCGAATGACATCATAAAACACAGCATTAAAAAAAATCATAAAATGGCACCGCATAATAGCTATTGAGTTGTTATTTAGTACAAGTAGGATCAATGTTCATTTTCTGTTGAAAAAAATCAACAATTGTACCATGTCAATTACCAAATTCGGTTAAAAAATTCACGAAAAAATGATATTCTCTGAACCAAACAGGGTGAAGATCATGATGAAGAAAACATTGTACTCAGGAGAGAAAAAAGAAAATCCTAACATACGTTTGACAAAAAAAAAGTTCTTGTCATAAATCATGAAAGTACTATGTCGATTGTTACAAAGACAAAAGATCTGTAGTCTAGTCAACAAGTTCAAAAACGTGTTAATTCTTGGTAAAGCTCCTAAAAATACGAGCGATAGCTCATTCGATTCGGAATGACGTCTAGAAAAATGTATTTCGAGGATTTATTAGCACATAAACAATTGCAATTGTTATTAACAAATTGAAATGAACAAAATATGGCATTTTGTTTTTCGTTAATAACTCATAAACTATTGATATTTAAGAAATTTTGAAGAAAGAGCCTCAAAGATGAGGAAATTTCCAATAAAAAAGTCCAGACTCCCGGAGCTCTACCTATATTACTTATAATTTTAATTTAATGCCGAAAATAGGGCTCCGCGCGGCCGTTGAGCTATGGACGCTTTGCCGCTAATGCGAGTGCACCACATTAAATAATTTTGTTATAGTAACAAATGTTAATTTAAAAATTTGAATAAATAATGGTATCATCCAGATACTTGAACGAAGAAATACAAGTTGGAAAAAAAATTTTAAGTGAATTTTTCAAAAAGTTATACTATTGTTTATTAACTATTTTTTTTTCCAATCTCCCTTTCCATGAATAACGACATAAAAGTTTGAATAATTGACCTAAAAGTTTTTCGCTTCGTGGAGCCCTTGCTATATATATACTTAACAAGATCATATGACAAAAGTTTATTATTTTGTTTATAATGATTTGTTTAAGTTAACGAAAAATTAAATTTTCTAGAAATGTTGTTAAAAAAATTTTATTCAATAAATAATATGTTATTACCGTTTCTGTATCTAAAAATAGGATCGAATGACTTTCGAAAATTTTTTTTAAAATAATTTGTTAAGATATTGTTTATAAACAAATAGACAAGTTTAATATTTTTTGAAATTTTTTTTCGCCATTTTATTGACTTGGCTACATAATTTTTTTTTTTTTTAATTTCATAAATTTTTTTTTTATTGTTTATAATTAATTTTTTCATATTCCGATTGTTTAAATAATTATTGAAGAAATTATTTTCTCTTTAAAATTCATAGTTGGCATTTTTTCATAGGTTAACAAAAAAAATAAATTTTTTTATAAATAATTCCATTGTTTATTAAATCAACAATTTGTTATAAACAAATTCTATAAACCGTTATATTTTTTTTCTTTAGCTAAAAAAAATTAAAAAAACAGCCATACATATGAAAGTACAAAAAAAATTTTTTCCTATTTTTTAAAATAGGTAGGTACTTTTAAATATTACACGACTTCGGAGTTGCACCGGTCATTCGATTTGTCAAGTAACAAATTGATATAACTTATTAACTATTAGAGATACGATAATGGACATTCAGCTTGTTTTTATAAAGGATTAATCAAACTTTCAAATCACTCAAAGACCAAGTTTGTAACTATTGTTCATCAGCTATAGCTATTTGTTTATAAAAATTTGAGATTTTCTTGACTTTCTCGTATGTTTTAAGACTTATTACTTGTTCAATAATGAAAATATTGCTATGGATCCTCAATCACTTTAGTTCAATAATGAATTATTATTAGATATTTTATTATTGACCAAAATTATTCCGAAATTCATAGCTGTGTTTTCATTACTTAACAAGTTATAAGTCTTAAAAGATACGAGAAAATCAAGAAAATCTCAAATTTTTATAAACAAATAGATATAGTAGCTGATGAACAATAGTTACAAACTTGGTCTTTGAGTGATTTGAAAGTTTGATTAATCCTTTATAAAAACAAGCTGAATGTCCATTATCGTATCTCTAATAGTTAATAAGTTATATCAATTTGTTACTTGACAAATCGAATGACCGGTGCAACTCCGAAGTCGTGTAATATTTAAAAGTACCTATTTTAAAAAATTGGAAAAATTTTTTTTTGTACTTTCATATGTATGGCTGTTTTTTTAATTTTTTTTAGCTAAAGAAAAAAAATAAAACGGTTTATAGAATTTGTTTATAACAAATTGTTGATTTAATAAACAATGGAATTATTTATAAAAAAATTTATTTTTTTTGTTAACCTATGAAAAAATGCCAACTATGAATTTTAAAGAGAAAATAGTTTCTTCAATAATTATTTAAACAATCGGAATATGAAAAAATTAATTATAAACAATAAAAAAAAAATTTATGAAATTAAAAAAAAAAAATCATTATGTAGCCAAATCAATAAAATGGCGAAAAAAAATTTTCAAAAAATATTAAACTTGTCTATTTGTTTATAAACAATATCTTAACAAATTATTTTTAAAAAAATTTTCGAAAGTCATTCGATCCTATTTTTAGATACAGAAACGGTAATAATATATTATTTGTTGAATAAAATTTTTTTAACATTTCTAGAAAATTTAATTTTTCGTTAACTTAAAAAAATCATTATAAACAAAATAATAAACTTTAAGAAAATTTTGTCATATGATCTTGTTAAGTATATATATAGCAAGGGCTCCACGAAGCGAAAAATTTTTAGGTCAATTATTCAAACTTTTATGTCGTTATTCATGGAAAGGGAGATTGGAAAAAAAATAGTTAATAAACAATAGTATAAGTTTTTGAAAAATTCACTTAAAATTTTTTTTCCAACTTGTATTTCTTCGTTCAAGTATCTGGATGATACCATTATTTATTCAAATTTTTAAATTAACATTTGTTACTATAACAAAATTATTTAATGTGGTGCACTCGCATTAGCGGCAAAGCGTCCATAGCTCAACGGCCGCGCGGAGCCCTATTTTCGGCATTAAATTAAAATTATAAGTAATATAGGTAGAGCTCCGGGAGTCCGGACTTTTTTATTGGAAATTTCCTCATCTTTGAGGATCTTTCTTCAAAATTTCTTAAATATCAATAGTTTATGAGTTATTAACGAAAAACAAAATGCCATATTTTGTTCATTTTAATTTGTTAATAACAATTGCAATTGTTTATGTGCTAATAAATCCTCGAGATACATTTTTCTAGACGTCATTCCGAATCGAATGAGCTATCGCTCGTATTTTTAGGAGCTTTACCAAGAATTAACACGTTTTTGAACTTGTTGACTAGACTACTGGGGTTATAGGTAAAATGAAGGTGAAAAAAGTCAATACAGTTCTGCAAGGATTGTTTTGATCGACGGCATTACTATATGGTTTGTTTCAACGAGATAGTAATATTAAATTAGAATATCTTTGATTCTGTATCTTTATTTATTTAATTTTATGTTATATAAGGATAGGCATGTTAAAAATCTTTGAAAATTCAGAATAAAATACTCAAATAACATATTTATTTGTTAAATTCAGGAAATTCCTACGACAACATAGGGAATAACTAACTGTGGGAAGAAAATCAGAAAAACTATTATGTGAAGATACAGTCTACAGTTCACGACTATATAGTTACTGTGAGCGGTCCATGGGGATCCCCGAGGTCCTGTGGCATAGTATATTGGCGGTCCCGACAGACCACCTTGGCACTAAATGTGTTAACCAACTGGCTTCGAAATTTGGAAACCAGTGAGATCTAAATAACAACTAGGCCTTTTTGAATTAAATACATATTTACAGAAGAAAACCGCAGTAGAAACTCTATCGCAGGAAGCTGCATTAGAAGAGCAGGTTTTCATAATGTATCCAGTTTGAAAAATATATTTATTCAATTAAGATTATTTCTCAAATTCAAACCAGTTGACGATCTATTTAGATTACTAACTTTACAGAAATACGAAAATAACGACTTACAAACTTTCAACCCTATTGCTTCAAAATTGCGCCCTTCATCGTGCGAACAAGTATAGAATATTAAAGCACACAGATACATACGAACATATATAGGGTGTCCTAATTGCCATGGGTCACTATTGCTATCTCGGTAAATATAAGAACTACAAGGCTGGTCAAATTAGACAAAATGTGCAGTTTTGAAAATTCGGTATCAAATTCGAAAAAAAAATTTCTATCCTGAGCTACGGGCGTTTTTCGAACAATTGCTCAAAACTATTTTATCAAATATCTCAAGGAGTATGGTGGATATGGATAAGTAAGTTGTTTTAGTTTGAAAAAATGTGTTAAAATAATAACATGAAGTTAATTAAAGGGTAAAAAGTATGAATGTTTAAAAACTAAATAAACAGTGTTTTTTCATAACACATTGCAATAGTATGTATTTCCCGGGAAGCAATAGTTGTTCCAAGCTGTATTTGTATGAAGAATTTTCTTTTAATGCTACTCGAACAATTTCAACCTTTTCCGTGTTTTTGTAGTTTTGCTCATGAACAATTGAACGGGCATGACAACAGAAGCAGGGAAGGATTATTTCAGGCTCACGATGGCTCAGGATGGAGTACCTACCTAAACTTTATTGGTGTAGATCTTTACAATAGGCTGCCGAGGAATATCAGGCATATTATTTAAACAATAATCTTCATTATTTTGTAGATTATTTTTTGACTGTCTTAATCAATTCATATTACATTATATTAAACTGTATTTATATTATATACTTCAACCCGGTAAGTGTTAACATGCAGAGGTTCATGTAAGACATGCAAATAAACATTTTTTCGTTCATTCATCATCATATACATTTCACGGAAAAAAGTTTCAAATAAAATTTATAGTAAATTTTATGCTCTACAAATTTGGTTATAACCATTTTTCATGTATCATCAACCGTTAACTATATATTTAGCAATACACAAATTGAAAAAAGTTTAGAGTGCTATAAATAAATCTCTATGCATTGTACGGAAAAAGTTACGGAATGTTACTATCTTCGAAAATGATTTACCTATACTATTTTTGTTGTACGATGCACGGTTCACGAGATATTTGATAAAACGTGTTTTCCAAGATGGCGGCTAAAGCGACCACCCCCGCATGACGCCAACGTGGGTTTATATTCAGGAGACACCCCTGAACATGTTCCAACAATCCAATCAATTCTGTAGAAAATTGCAGAAGAAAAATACGCGGCGCTTGGCCTATATTGGAACGCAAACAAATATGAACATGTGATATACCTACCGTTAAAATCAGAAAAAAAATTTCAAATAATTCAGGTAGGCAGATACTCAGGATACAATATAATTCGAACCAATAATTAATTAGATATAGAAATGAATAATTATTCTTAAAGAAACAAAAGGTTCAGATTTCGCAAACCTTCCCATTTGAGATAAAGGTATTACCTTCAGGTGCAACTTTACGATAAATACATTCATGAGCAATAATACATTGGCGATATTTAAAAATTAAAAAGAGTGAAATTATTAAAATTATCAATAGCATTATGAAATATGAAAACAGAGCAGATGTGAATGCTTGAGGATTCCATGGATCTAATTCTTCTAATTCGATGTCTGGAATATCTTCTCTCTTCATAGTTTCTTGCGGTTCGTAATTATGAACTAATTGTGTGGATTTTGGTATAACTGCTGGGACGATTTCTTTTTCGAAGTTACCGACGTCACATTCTGTTCTCAAAATGGCTGTCGTATTTACGAAATAATATTTGGTTTGCTCTGGGCAGATTTCTCTAATTTTCTAATCTTCTAATAGTTTGAGATCTCTTGATAGGACGTTTCATATTCTTTGGCAATCTTCAGTTTGGGTTATTAGAATGTATGCCATATATTTTGGGGCCTCTTTCAGAGAGTTTTGATAGCATAAGTACTCGGTTTCGACAGGTTGGCAACTATCAGTGGACCATTCTAATTTCTCTTCTTATGATAGCAAATAAGGATCGGTATAGCGAAGGGAATTATTAATTTGTGCAATATAATAGAGTTTGTAAAGGTCATCACATGAACAATTATGAACAATTGGAATTGAGATTAGAAATAAAAATATTTTATTTTCAAAAATAATTTTGGTATGACACAATTGATAATATTCTTTTGAATGATGTACTGGTATAATTTTTTCATTTTTAATTAATTGTGAAAATGTAGAATAAGGTAACGTGTAACAGATGAATGAATGAATGAAAAAATGTTTATTTCCATGTCTTACATGAACCTCTGCATGTTAACACTTACCGGGTAAGTATATAATATAAATACAGTATAATATAATGTAATATAAATTGATTAAGACAGTGAAAAAATAATCTACAAAATAATAAAAATTATTGTTTAAATAATATGCCTGATACTCCTCGGCAGCCTATTGTAAAGATCTACACCAATAAAGTTTAAGTAGGTACCCCATTCTGAGCCATCGTGAGCCTGAAATAATCCTTCCCTGCTTCTGTTGTCATGCCCGTTCAATTGCTCATGAGCAAAACTACAAAAACACGGAAAAGCTTGAAATTGTTCGAGTAACATTAAAAGAAAATTCTTCATACAAATACAGCTCGGAACAACTATTGCTTCCCGGGAAATACATACTGTTGCAACGTGTAATGAAAAAACACTGTTTATTTAGTTTTTAAACATTCATACTTTTTACTATTTAATTAACTTCATGTTATTATTTTAACACATTTTTTCAAATTAAAACAACTTACTTATCCATATCCACCATACTTCTTGAGATATTTGATAAAATAGTTTTGAGCAATTGTTCGAAAAACGCCCGTAGCTCAGGATAGAAATTTTTTTTTCGACTTTGAAACCGAATTTTCAAAACTGCACATTTTGTCTAATTTGACCAGCCTTGTAGTTCTTATATTTACCGAGATAGCAATAATGGCCCATGGCAATTCGGACACCCTGTATATGTTCGAATGAATCTGTGTGCTTTAATATTTTATACTTGTTCGCACGATGAAGGGCGCAATTTTGAAGTAATAGGGTTGAAAGTTTGTAAGTAATTTTTTTCGTATTTCTTTGATGGTTCTGGTACGAATCGGTTAGCTGGTTGAGCTATAGGGAAAGAAATGAATCTTATTGACACGCTTGCACTGTTGAAGCAGTAGGGTTGAAAGTTGGTAATCTAAATAGATCGTCAACTGGTTTGCTTCTGAAAAATAGTCTTAATCAATAGTTAATAAGACCTGTACATTATTCAAGAGAAGCGAGCGCAGAACTGTATACTTTTTGACGATCGGTGGAATTGGCCAGCGATACAACCCGATCTTAATTCATTAGATATATTTTTGGGGTATATTTAAAGAAAAAGTTTACAAAGCACCCGTGTGTTCAAGAGACGAATTGTCACAAACGACTACCCAACTATTTGAAGCTTTGGATCCGAATGAAATCAGATCTGTTACGACGAAATCAGTCAACACCTGCATTTTTAAGTGCTTGGAAGTGAACAGCCAGCGATTCGAACATATTTTGAAATATTCCACATAATTGTTCTTCTTTTTTATAATTATTTGTATACTATCAAGTTACTTGGTTCTTTTTTAAAGTCGATCAAAACATTTTTTAATTGTTAGGCATTCGTATAAATTTCTTGAGGTTCATTGGCGGTAGATTCGGATTCATTGAACTTTTTACATGTCGTGCTGATAATTTTATCACACTGTCCAAAAATGATAAACAAAATCATAAGAACTTCGTTTGAACAGTTTTGTTCCATCGTTTTTGAATGTATCTGCTACTTCTATAGTGAAAAACATCTCGATATTATTAGTAGATTGTCACAACGTTACTATCAAATAGTAATCATGACATGCTTAGCAAATATCGAATAGGGATACCATGTTCAAGGAACATTTTCATAAATAAGTGCTCATAAGCCAGAAACTTGACTATTTAGGTATTGGCTTTCGATACTCTTATTATTTTCAGAAAAAATACGATTGAAAACGAACGTTGCTGTCTTCCGTAGCTGAATAAAACTGCTCAAAAATATTTTCAAGTTACAGAATAAAAATACTTCATTTTTTCTATCACAAAACACTATTCTTTACGAAATAAATCAAACAAATATCATCGACCGAATTCCAATATTTTGCATAATCATTTCCATAACATTCTGATGTAAGTATTTATTCTCATTTCAATTCAAATTACATTCACGGATATTCCTTTTATTCTTGTGTAGTAGGCGGTGCTTCATCTTCATCTGGTTTATGTGAAACCTTCACAAGAACCTTCTCTGTTTGAGACATATTCGCAGCTTCTGCTTCATCATATACTTTTCCAGATTCATCTACATACATTGGTTTATCTTCAAACTGTGTTAAATCATTATTGTAAAGATGTTTCATATGGTTGAGAATTCCTTGTGCATTAGGGGGAAGTTTTCCACATTCATCACGAATACATTTCAAATACATAACAGTCCAGTTCAGCTGTTCCCTAGTTAGATTCTGAATTGAATCAGCAGCCATAAACATAATGGTGCTTATTGTTACGGCTAGCATATCAACGCAGTCTCTTAGTGGATCAGGAATTACAAAAGATTCTTCACTTTGATCAGATTCATCCATTGACCAATTACTTCCTGCTAAAGCAGAAGTTAAGCGATACTCCCTGGATGTACTTTGGTATAAGTCTAACGTGAGGCTGAAACAAAATTTTATGGGAGTTATATTCATCTGTATTCATAGCTAGAAACATAAAAATAGAACAGGTAGTTGGATCCCATGGTGAATTTTCATTGATTGTAAGTATGTCTCCTATGATCGCTGAATCATATATCTTTCAGTTCAATATATATATATATATATATATATATATATATATATATATATATATATATATATATATATATGTGATAATTTTTGAGTTTTTCTTGGGAACGTGGCTTAGATAAAATGTCTTTCTATATAATCATTTATTCCTTCATTCCTTATTCCAACGTTTCGGCTTCACAAAGCCTTTTTCAAGGACTAGCTTAAAATTATCCTCGGAAACACCGACACTCACTTCATTAAACGTATACATAAAATTTTTTTCACATTTTATCCAAGCCACATTCCCAAGAAAAACTCAAAAATTATCACACATATATTTCTGGCTTAAGAATAAATATTTTAATACATATATATATATATATATATATATATATATATATATATATATATATATATATATATATATATATGTTATATCGTATGTTTTCTCGGATGGTAGAATGAATCAGAGAAAGATTCCGGGGTTCAATCCGATTTCGGAAGTTTTTGTTGGCGCTGAGAAGCACCGTTTGTTTCACGACGTTTCGCCCACATCTCATTTGGCATTTTCAAGTGCTGCTGTACGTCTGGTGATCGACGGCAACTACTGTTCGCCTCTTCATGGAGTTCGGTTTTATTGGCATTGGCTGGTCTCGTTTCCTGATTGGCCGGTTCGCTGCATAGGCTCCGCCCCCTCACTTCTTTACTTTCTTCCTCGATGTTAGTTTTTACGTCTTGTGTTGTTTTATCCGTTTTCGTGTTTTTTAAAATTATTTTCCAAGTCAGTGGAATATTTAGAGCATCGTCTCGTTTGTTTAGGTGTCCGGATTTTTCTATTTCTAGAGCTTCTCTTATGGTACGGACCCTGTAGTTTTCTATGGATGCTATTTCTCTTGATCGGTCAAAATCGATTCTGTGGCCTGTTGCTTGATTATGTTGAAACCGGTCTGAGGTTGTATGATGTTTTCTGACGCTATTTTTATGTTCTTGTATTCTTGCAGATATTTTTCTGTTCGTTTGTCCTATGTATGTTTGGCCGCAGTCTGCACACGGTATGCTGTAGACGCCGTGGTTTTCTAATCCGATTTTATCTTTCGGGTTTCCAAGTATATTGGCTATTGTTTTCAGGGGTTTAAATATTGGTGTTATGTTATTTTTCTTCAAGACTCTTCCAATTTTATCTGTAATTCCTTTTACGTATGGAAGTACTGCTTTTTGTCTGGATTCTTCGGCGTTGTTTTTTGATGTTTTTATTGGATTTTCTTGTTTTTTGATGGCCTTTTTGATGTCGGTGTATGTATATCCATTTTGTCGTAAGGCGGTTGTGATCTGTTCGATTTCTTGTTCTCTTGTTTCTGGTTCTGTTAGTCGAAAAGATCGAGAAATTAATGAGTTTACTACTGACTGTTTTTGTGAAGGATGGTGGTGGGATTGTGCGTTCAGGTATCTGTTAGTGTGTGTTGGTTTGCGATATACACTGAATCCCAAAGTACCGTTCAGATTTCTTGTGAGGAGTAAGTCCAGAAAAGGCAGTTTTTTATTTTGTTCAATTTCTAAAGTAAACTGGATTTTTTGGTGTATACTGTTGAGATCTCAACAGTATACACCAAAAAATCCAGTTTACTTTAGAAATTGAACAAAATAAAAAACTGCTTTTTCTGGACTTACTCCTCACAAGAAATCTGAACGGTACTTTGGGATTCAGTGTATATCGCAAACCAACACACACTAACAGATACCTGAACGCACAATCCCACCACCATCCTTCACAAAAACAGTCAGTAGTAAACTCATTAATTTCTCGATCTTTTCGACTAACAGAACCAGAAACAAGAGAACAAGAAATCGAACAGATCACAACCGCCTTACGACAAAATGGATATACATACACCGACATCAAAAAGGCCATCAAAAAACAAGAAAATCCAATAAAAACATCAAAAAACAACGCCGAAGAATCCAGACAAAAAGCAGTACTTCCATACGTAAAAGGAATTACAGATAAAATTGGAAGAGTCTTGAGGAAAAATAACATAACACCAATATTTAACCCCTAAAAACAATAAGCCAATATACTTGGAAACCCGAAAGATAAAATCGGATTAGAAAACCACGGCGTCTACAGCATACCGTGTGCAGACTGCGGCCAAACATACATAGGACAAACGAACAGAAAAATATCTGCAAGAATACAAGAACATAAAAATAGCGTCAGAAACAAACAAACAACATCAGCCCTGTTTCAACATCATCAAGCAACAGGCCACAGAATCGATTTTGACCGATCAAGAGAAATAGCATCCATAGAAAACTACAGGGTCCGTACCATAAGAGAAGCTCTAGAAATAGAAAAATCCGGACACCTAAACAAACGAGACGATGCTCTAAATATTCCACTGACTTGGAAAATAATTTTAAAAAACACGAAAACGGATAAAACAACACAAGACGTAAAAACTAACATCGAGGAAGAAAGTCAAGAAGTGAGGGGGCGGAGCCTATGCAGCGAACCGGCCAATCAGGAAACGAGACCAGCCAATGCCAATAAAACCGAGCTACAAGCAGAGGCGAACAGTCATTCCCGACCAGACTTCCGAGCGAACAGCATCAGCTAGCAGAGCAGAGAATTCCAGTTGAGAAGAGAAGATAGCGGAGAGGGCGAGCTACGAATGTTCTTTTTAGAACAACGTACTCAATCAAGTGTGACAGGTGTTTTACGAAATCGACCTTGCTGGAACCCTTTTTTCTGACTGATAGAAAATTGGGATTCGGTGCAGCGATCGATCCACTTTGAGGATCTTTTCGATTGTGCGCTCCCCACTGATCGCTTAGCGGCGTGGGTACAGGCACCGGCTAGATTCTTGGTGGTACTAACCAATTTTTATTTCAGGGATTTTATTTTTCAGGGAATAACTTAACGGCGCTAGGAGGAAGCGCAAATATGCTACGACAAAAAATGTCGAGCATGAACGAATCGTCGAGCGGTTCGGAAGACGACATATCTTCCAAAAATCGCCGAAAAGTGAAGAAGACCAGCGAAACGGACAAAATAATTTTAGGACTACAACAGCAAGTCTACGCATATGCCTTGCAAATTGAAGAGTTGCTGAAAGCAAATAAAGCGCAGCAAGAAATGATAAATAACTTTCACGAGGCCGCGAAAGTAATTACAGTCCCGGAGATGCCGGCTGAAAATGTTCCAGAGAGCATGGACGACGCCGATATTTCTGAAAATGAAAAATCGCAACCGAGCATTGGATATGCCGGAGCGATTAAACGAAAACGCGAAAGACAAGAAAGACGAAATCTTGATACCGCAACAAGAAGCGACGACTGAAGTGCTAGAGCACAAAGTACCTCCCGTTGAATTAGGAGGAAGCGACGACTGGGTGCAATTGAGTAAAATACTCAAACTGAAAAATATTAATTTCGTGAAAGCGAAAACGACAAGAGAGGGAATAAAAATATTCCCATGACTGTGACCGACTTCCGGAAATTAACGGCGTATCTGAATAGTACGAAAAGATCGTACTTCACGTATACGTTGAAGGAAGACAAACTGATACATGTAGTAATCGGTGGACTACCGATCAACACAAATGTCAACGACATTAAAGAAGATTTAGCGGATCTAGGAATCCAAGCTACAGAAGTATCAAGAATGACGTCAAAAAAGAACAGACAGCCGCTTCCACTATTCGTAGTGAAAACGAACAATAATAAAATTTACGATGTCAAATGGCTTTGCAACCTGAGCGTTTCAGTAGAAATGAAACGAAAATCGACGGAACCCGGGCAATGCCATCGATGCCAACGGTACGGTCATGCTCAAAGCAGATGTACCTTTCCGTTCCGGTGCGTGAAATGCGCAGGAAGTCATCCGGTGCATGAATGCACCTTGGCAAGCGACCCGAAGTTGAAAAACGCAAAATGTGCTTTATGCGGTGAAGGACATCCCGCAAGCTACAAAGGATGCAGTAAATATACTCCCCCAAATCGGCAAACAAAGAAAGAAAACAAAGGGCCAAAGCCAATTATCAAAAAACCAGCGGAAACCAAGAAGACAGAAATTGCGCCACGAAAAGAAGCCGTAGCAGAATTACCAAAAGAGGTAATAACACCGTCAAGTGCCGGCTCTACGCGACATGATACAACACAAAAACCGAGAAAAAACAAGTACAAAAAACAAAAACCAGCGAAAAAAACCAGAAAAAATCGGGGGCTACAAATATGTCGAAGCAATAGGCCACAGAAATTTCACAGCAACAATGGGCCGAAGTCATCAAGCAAGCAAGCGACTACATCGCTTACAACTATGCTAAAAGATATACTTAATTAATGGTAGACACAAACCAATTAATTCCATCAGCAGTGAAGATTATCTCATGGAACGTCCGTGGGATAAGACTAAGAAAAATTGAAATAGAAGAGATAATCGCAGAAAAACAGCCAGATGTAATAGCGTTGCAAGAAACGAAAATTAAGAAAAACCATCGGTTAGGTTTCACGGGATATGAAACCTATAGATTCGACAAAAGAAGCCGAGGAGGTGGAGTCGCGCTATTAATAAGAAGTAGTTTGAAACATCATCTGATTCAAGAAGAAGGAACAGAAATAGATGGCATCACTGCTGAGATAGAAATGAAAAATAACAACAAAAATTATAATCACGTCGGTATATAAACCACCAAAAAATATTGTGTTAAAAGAAGATGTGAATGACTGGCTTCGAGGAATAAATCACGAATACTAATAGGAGATCTAAATTGTAAATCCATCGCGTGGCACAGTAACGGTCAGAATGTGAACGGAGTAAGATTACAACAATATGCAGAAGAAAATGGAGCCGTAATAATAGGGCCAGAAGTGCCGACATATATTCCAGTATGCAACGGAACACCAGATGTTTTGGATATAGCGATTCTGAAAAATATAGCTCTAGGCTACGAAATAACAACCCTAGAAGAAGGGACATCGGATCATAACCCAATAATGCTGGAAATTGGACACGGAAATAGACAAGAAATTACTGAAACGAAAGTGCATACAAAGTGGGATGTATACACAAAAACATTAGACACAATGATAACGGATATCCCAATCATAACGAATAAAGAAGAACTGGAAGAATCAGTTTCTAAATTACAAGAGAACATACTTAGTGCATTCGAAATAGCAAGTAATAAAAAACGACAACCTGTGAATAGACATCCATATGGAAAAATACCTTATGAAATCAAAACATTGATAAGAGAAAACAGAAGGCTTAGGAGATTATACCGAAGGCACCGAACTGAACAAGACAAAGCAGAACTACGAGTACACAGCCAGGTGCTATCGAGAAAAATAGGTGGAATCAAAAACTCGAAACTTTAGATACCAGAGACCACACTGCATGGACTATGCAGAAGAAATTGCGTAGAGTGAAAGAACATATCCCACCCCTACATAGTGCAAATGGTATGGTATACACAGAAGAAGATAAGGCTGAAGCACTGGCAGAATCAATCGAAAGAGAAGGCCGAATAAATGAACATCCAGACGATGATGAGAGACACGAAAGATTCGTAACAAGAGTAGTCGGAGAGATTCGAGATCTAGAAAGCGAAAGAGATGTCACAAATTCAACCACCGAAGAAGAGGTGAGAATTATTATCAGAAAATTGAAGAGACGAAAAGCGCCCGGCCCGGATAATATAACACATGCTATGCTGAAAAACTTGCCTAGAAAAGGTACAGAAGCAATAGCATCAATTGTGAATGCGATTATGAGTTTCGACCACTTTCCAATGCAGTGGAAGCACACCGACGTGATAGTCTTCGGAAAACCAAACAAGGATAGAAAATTCCCACAGAATTACAGATCAATAAGCCTTTTACCTGTACTCGGCAAAGTAGCAGAAAGAGTAATAGTGAGAAGATTACGCGAAGAAACAGACGAACTAGATATATTGCCAAAAGAACAGTTCGGATTCAGACAAGGACACTCCTCGGAACAACAAGTACTGCGAATAGTAGAAACGATTACAAAAGGATTCCAAATTAAAGCCATGACAGGCGCGGTGTTCCTAGATGTAGCAAGAGCCTTCGACAGAGTTTGGCAAGACGGACTTGTATGCAAAATGCATAACGCGGATATAAACTAAAGACCTGTAAATTGATAAAAACTACATGAGCGGCAGAACGTTTAGTGTAAAAATTGGTAATACAAGAACTAAACCAAGAAAAAAAGAAGCAGAGGATCCCCAGGAAACCATATTTGGCACACTGCTATACCTGATATATACTCACGATATTACTAAGACAACGAACACAAGATTATTCGTGTATGCTGACGATACTGCCATTACCAGCACACATAGGAACGTAGGAATAATATGAAAAAGGCTACAAGAAGAGATGAACCAAATCTCGAAATGGTGCGTAAAATGGAAGATAGGAATCAATGGCCAGAAGAGCCAAGCAATCTTATTCCAGAAAAGGATGCAAAAACCAATAGAAAACAACGATATTCAATGGTCTAAGGAAGTTACTTACCTGGGAGTAACTATGGATGCGAGATTAACATGGAGAAAACATGTAAACAAAGCAGTACAAAAGACAAAAGCAGCAATGGCGCAGCTGTATCCACTCATCAATAAGAAGAGCAAGATGACGAACAGAGTCAAGATAGCCCTGATAAGGGCCATAGCCAGACCACAACTGACGTACGGATCAGTAGCGTGGGGATACACTGCAAAAAGCCACCTAGACCGGATAGCAAGTGCGGAAAATAGATTGATTAGAACAGCATTGGGAGCACCATGGTATGTTCGAAATGAACAAATACATAGAGATATTGAATGGGAACCTATCAAAGAATTTATGAAGAGAAAAGCGCAAAATATATTTACGGCAATAAAAGAGCATCAAAATCAAGAGCTCAGAGAATTGACAAACTACGATCCAAAAGAGGACGCACAAAGAACGAGAGTCTATTACAAAAGACCTAGAGATCAACTGGACTAATAATTATTTTTTATTTTCAGGCACTCAATCCATTAGCTGTACCTAGATTTCTTCGGAAATTTAGGCGAGCAATGGAATCTTTTTAATGCGCCGCGACGCAGAGAGACATACACTTGGGTCTTGAAATATAGACACAAGGAAGAGAACAGGTTCTAGTGCTGACCGCAGCACGTGAGTCCTAATCTAAGTGCGAGACTGGAGGTTTAGTAGGCTAACGCCCGGAAACCGAAAGAACAGAGGTGTTTTTAGTGGGTAGGCAATACTGCATATATATATTTTATATATATCAGCTATTGAATCCCACACAGGCCGGGTTAGCAACCGGTATCGCTTTTGAAGTTTTCACCTCGATTAAAAAAAAAAAAAAAAAAAAAAAAAAAAAAATGCCGTCGAGTCACCAGACGTACAGCAGCACTTGAAAATGCCAAATGAGATTTTGGCAAAACGTCGTGAAACAAACGGTGCTTCTCAGCGCCAACAAAACTTCCGAAATCGGATTGAACCCCGGAATCTTTCTCTGATTCATATATATATATATATATATATATATATATATATATATTCGCATCGGATATTGTAAAATTGATGGAATAATTCGTTTAATCAATTACGTAATTCATTTGATCAACAAAATATGAAATGTATGACGCAAGTTTTGAAATTTGTGATACTTATCACTCAAAACTCTTATTTTTCACTGTGAAATTTCTCTTCGAAGTACTAAAACGCGATTTCCATTAAAATGGTGCAAGATAGAGTAAACTGGGAAAGGAACTAATTTGTAGAGCACAAAATTTACTACAACATTAGTCTAGGAGGGGAATGCGAGATTAAATGAAAACGCGAAAACATTTTATAAAAAGTGGACTTTTATTTATGGTTTTTACACAGGCATATTTTTCCATTTAAATATTTTCGAAATAGTAAATACCGGATTTCAAGATAACATTTCATTTCCTACATATCACGTATTCTACATTTTATTAATATTTAATAATTAACAACTTAATTATTCTTTTTCTTATTTTTTTGGGAATTAAACCACAATATGTTTTTGTATTTTTTATTTCAACGTTTCGGTAGCGTTCTCGTTACCGTTGTGAAGATGAATTAAATTTTTAAACAATTTTTGGTCCCTATCAGACACAACGAAAAAGTTTGACAGACCAAACTGCCCGTAAAAGGAAGTGGAAGAAAACTTTAACTTAATTAAAGACTTTATCCTAATGAAACAGAGATTTGACAGTTGTCACTTGGCAAATTGATTCAGCCAATTAATCAATTCATCTATTCATCAAATTTTTTTTTCTTTCACAAAATAGGTACCTACCTACCTACCTACTTAACGAATTTGTTAACAGCTGGTGAGAGCAAATAAAAAGTTATTATATATTTTTGAAGATTAGCGAGATTCTGCGATCTTTAACGTTACCAAAATGATCTATAATATCCTCATAAAATTTTTTGTCTTTCGCCAAAATTTTTACCAATTCCTTTTCAATAGACAACAAACTAATATTTTTCAAACGATCCTGGCTCATTGAATTTCGTAAATAAGTTTTAATTCTCTTAAGAGTGGAAAACGAGCGCTCTTTTCCAAAAGGTTATCTGGAAAATTAGCAGAAAATCCGGTTGACAAATTTTTATTGAGTAAGTCGAAGAAATGCAGTTCTTTCAAATCAGAGAACCTTATTTCTATTTGACCCCTAATAGTATCCAAAATTTCATAAAATATTTTCTTATAGTGAAGCTCCATATCTGCGTAACTTAATTTCTTTCGTTTTGGGCTAAATTGAGTCGTATCATCAGTAGTTTGAAATACAGAAAATAGTTTTTTAAAATAAACTTCTGCACGAAATTCTGAAATTTGAAGAAACTTGAGCCGATTTCGTGAGTAAATTACATCTGAAAACTTGTGCTGTAAGATTTGAAAAACTACTTCTGTTTGTTCAAAAATTAATTTAAGGATGTTTAAAAAATATATGAATTCCTTATCTTGTAAGTAAGATATTAATCCGCGTGCTGTATTTAAAGTTACTTTATCGGTGAAAAATTCCTCACTTTCAACTAGGTATAGAATTAAATCCTCAAATCCTAAACGGCCCCAAACAGAGAAATTTTCACTAGTAAAAAGTAAACACTGCCAACAAAATAATTTATTTTTTACCTGTGATCCGGTTAGGCAAGGATATATCTCATAATTCCTTGTATTAAAACCGCGGTTTTGTTGTCTGTTACGCTGCACCAAATTGTTTAATTCAGGGGTAGGTTGCAATGTTTTTATCAAAACTTTATCCTCATAACTTACTGCACTAAAGTTATGGGATAACAAATATTCCACTAAGTCACTATTGAAAATTTTGAAATCAACTTCAGTAACCAAACTCATTTTAAAACAATACGCAAGCAATATAAGTAAAAACGCTACTGTTTTCCTCCATTAGTAACTACGATCACACTACGATTCAATTAATGCTTTCCAACGAATTCACTCGATGTCACGCGAAATTCTATAGTTGTGATTGGTCGACATTGTATGAGACTGGGTTCCTATCGGTGTTGCCATTTACATGTGTTTTGCTTTTCTATTGCAATGAAGTATTCATTCGGAGTATTTGCACCGTTGTTTGCTTCTCTGTGGCAGGCATAATGAACGTTGAGAATATACCTTTCTAAGCCTCCGCAGCGTTGCCACAAATCTTGAAATGAATGAAATGCAGTAAATGTAAATATCTTCTATCTTAATTAATAAATTATATTATATAATGTAGGTTGAAAAGAAGGTAGGTGCATAAACTAATATGATTTTGATTAATATGAATATGCTGAATGCTGACTATTCAATATAATATATTAGTGATACACGGAATATTATTGAGGAGGCTTAGCCTCCTTAGACTCCTTTGACTAGCCGCCCCTGTATATATATATATATATATATATATATATATATATATATATATATATATATATATATATATATATATATATATATATATATCTATATATATATATATATATATATATATATATATATATATATATATATATATATATATCTATATATATATATATATATATATATATATATATATATATATATATATATATATATATATATATATATATATATATATATATATATATGTAAAATACGCAATAACATCAATTCAATCAGTTTCAAAATTGAATAATTAAATGTTTCGAAGAATACGCTCTAAGTAACATGATTAAAATAATTCATATCAAAAAACTAAAGAATATTTCATTTATTATATTCTGAGCTATATCGTAAAACTCACTCGAATCCTTCCGCCGTATCATCGGGTTGATTCCGATTTTCTTTCAAAAAATCAACTAACATTCCTCCGGGTCTTGGTTTCGATGAGAATATTTCTGGGTTTGTCTTATTCAAAATGGATGGCGTTGCCAACATTCTCACAGATTTATCCTTACTTGATTGATTCATTCTGAAGATTCACTGAGAATTTAATTCATAAAAAAGTACGAGAGTGACGTTAATACAATTGGCAAATGGATCAATTTGGTGAGTGAATTAGGCCAACTTAATATATCATGAACATGTGTAAAAAATTGTTTTATTTTTATGACATTACACTAACATTTATAACTGTCACCCATAATCATTAATTTTCGATTATACATGCAAAATTTTTAGTGAAAATAATGCCAAATCCATTAAAAAAATTTTTCCGTAGACCAACAGTGAAGAGAGTGAGGAAAGTAGCATCTAGACAATTCAGAAAAGTTTTTCCTGAACGAGGTTTCTACGATATTGGTAAATACAGACAACGTGGTGGAGTGCCAGAATGGCTTTCGAAGCAGATAAGACTGGAGGATGCGGCTTGGGAGCATGGGCTACAACCCAAACCATACAGAGGCAGAAGACATTCTTTAGAACAGCAACGCCATGATGCTGCAGCGAGACCTTATCATTCTTTTGAAGGTTTTATGCCATGCGGTGGCGGAATGCTACCAGACTACAGTCGATCAATAAGCATGAGAGATCTGAGTGAAATCGCTGCAGATGATTCCAGGGATCCAAATCGACATCATGTTGCCTATTACGGTAAGATTTGATTATCAAAATAAAGATGATAAAGTTGATGCATTGAGAGTTGTGTCAATTAGCAGAATTGAGCTTAGGTTGCTATTTTTGTTAAACGAGTAGATAATTTCCCAGTATACACCCTGTATACATTATACAGGATGTAAGAAACTGGAAAAATTTTCAAGTAGTTTTCTAGTTAGAAATCGAACTAATAGCGCGTACCATAATCGGTTTTTAACTGAGTCATAACAATCAATTATAGTGCTTTTATGAAAAAGCCTCGTTAAGAATTTTGTTTTGTCAACTGATAATTCACTATTTTGTAAATCATTTTGGAGAGCTTCGACATAAACGTCTCTATCGTGTTATTTATCTTTTTTTTTCACTATTTGTAGATTCCATTCGATTCGAGTAGAAGAAAATTGAAAATGTATTTAATAAATATTTAAACATTGAAAATATTAACTTTTGTACAGAAGTTTTCATAACTCGCCTACGGCTCGTTATAATACCTCGAAACTATGAAAAAAGCTTTATATTAGAGCTGTAAATATGGGTACAAGATTTTTTCCAATTTTTTTTATTATAAAAATTTTAATACCTACTCTTTATTATTAACGTTCTGAAAGCAAACATCCCTTTTTCATTTTTTTGGCAGTGACAGTGATAATAAGCAAAATTATTTTAGTTTCCATCAATATAAAAACGTAATCAGATAATTTTCGTGAATTTATAAATTATCGCTCGAATTATGTATGAAGAAAGTGAATTTAGTCGTACATCTGATATTCCTGCCGATGTGAGTTAGCGGAAGCGGAGGTTTAGAATTTTTACTAGTATAAGATCCCAAGTAAGGTCGACCTTCACTCATCTGCTTATCGGATAAAAGTTATTTTTTACCAAATCAAATATGGTTTAGAATACACATCGAGAGGGTTGCCTGAACAAAAAATGTTCATGGCTATAATTAGGTACCTAATTAAAATTACAAGAAGTGATTTTTTTTTCAAATTTCATCGACGTGCTGGTCAAACGAACTTAACTACAAAGGAAAGCATATAAAATACATAATATGCTACAGCTAGGTTGCCTACATTTTTCATGGGTGACTTGATATGAGTAATTGCGCTCATCTGCTCACCACTTAAATATATATTAAAATTGAGGTAATTTTATTGCAAATGAAGTAGTATAGATTTGCCTGCAAAAATCCGTTCATAAATAAAGATCGCCAGGCTTTTAAATTAAAAAATTGAAGCGAGCAAATAGTCCAGGAGTCTTTGGGACTTAGGAATAATAGAGTGTGTTTTTGCTGAACACAAGGACCCGGAGCTTTTGACGAAGGGGCAAAAAACCGATTTTTTTCGGATCAGGTTTTCTTCCCATATCTTCTGAACCATGGGGTTAAGCGAAAATCTAGCGTGAACGTGAAAGAGCATTAAATTTTAATCTAAATTCATTGGTCAAAAGTATTTCCGGCTCAATAATATTCCAGATACAATAGATCAAAAAAGATAAAATTTCTCAAAATGTGAAAAAAAGCAGAAAAATGCAAGTTTTCGGATAATAAAATTAAACTTCCGCACATATCTATGTTTTATCACACATATTATGCATACTTTATCACCTCTCCCCTGAAACCCTTTCTTCTCTACTTGCCCCTTCTTTATCCCGCTGGTTTTAAGTACCCTCAACACGTGGATAATGCGACGTGCTTTAGTCGTATTTTATCCTATAAAATACTTACATACTATTGCAGTGTATCGAAGGAGAGCAGTCAGGTGCGGGAGTATTTTTTCCATACGTTTTGAACCTTCAAGATCACGATTTTCGAAAAAATTTTCATGTCTGATATATATAAATATATTTTTTTTTAGTAAATTTTTCATGTCTGATATATATATATATATATTTTTTTTTTCCCTGGTACATATTAACATCTCCAGCGGCTCCCATCGAGTCGAATGAGCTGAAATTTGGACCAGCAGTGGGACTCCGTGCACCATAGTATTCTACCTGTCGCTGTCTATAATAGAATTCTACTGTAGAAAGCGATAATCGCGTTTGACGGCACTCTGTGCTACAATCGCCTTCTCTTCGGGTATTTCCGGAATTTGTAGAGTAATTTGTTATTTTAAAAGTGGCAATACTGATATTTTCATTTGATAAACGTCAATTTTATGTGTGTCATTTCTATTTTTGTGATTTTGTTGATTTCTTTGCTTCAAATTGCGACTAAAGGCGAGTTCAAACAACTTCATACCTTTAATTTTCATAATTATAATTGACGAATGTCTCGCTGTCTCGTCTAAAAAAATACCTACTTGAAATTATTACGAACATTATTTTCCAATTCATGTACAGCCTCGTCTCCTGCAACAGAATTTTTTCCCATAATTATTAGCAGTCTTTTCTGACAAAAAAAATTCTCCAACAGTTTTGTTTATTATTTTGGTAATCATTACAATTAGTTTAAATTACTCAGCTAGCTTTATAGTTTAATAAATAGCTATCGTCGCCATTCAACAACTTTTATATAAATATCCGACGATCAAACATATCTTTCACTAGTTATTAATTTCATCAGTATTTCAGACATACATTGTTTTTATTTATAATTCCGAAACAATATAATAAAAGTTTATTCGATAGCTGATGATAATAGGTATTTATTTGGTACAACTTACAAAGTTCCCCATAAGTAAAATATAAAATAATATAAATATTTTCGTGTGATCTGGCTAATAATACAACAGTATTACTGTTTTTTCTCTATCCTTCTACTGATTTTTTACCAAAACCTAAACTGTTTAGTTTTTGAGGAACCGTTTGCCACAGTTTATTTCCCCTGTCTTTTCCCGCTACTCTACTGAACTTATTGGTTATTAATTGTGGCTTTTCGTCATACACATCCAGCAATAATTGTCAAATGTGCATATTTATAATTTTTAATAATTATTTACCATTTTACGAACAATCATTTATAATAGATAAGCAAAACAAACTCAAAAATGACAGAACAACGATACTGTTGGACAGGCTTATTTGTTGCCAAAATAGAATACGACACGTCTATACACCTCGCCAGAAGTCGATCGCTTTCGTCGATAGAAAGCTATTTTACGTGCGCACGGAGTACCAGTGGTATAGAAAGAAGGCGGTTAATAGAATTCTATAGGACACAGAGTCCCGCTTCTGGATTGTTTCCATTACAGAACGAAAGTATCAGTATCATTTGGCTAAATTTCTGCAACTGCCGCCATGTTTACGTAGATATCTCAAATTTTCATATAAATACCCTTCACGAGGTGAACCATAATGTTTTATATTAAGAGTAGTGAATCAAGATTGGTTTTTTTCATAATAAAACACCATCAACCATAATTCAACTCAAGTTATATTGATAGGTAATAAATATTCGAACAGAAACTTTTCCATTCCGTGTCATCCATTTGTGTATATTCTTATTATAACTAACATCATTTTCATAAGCATCATAAACATAAATTTTTTATTCCAATATTTCACTGATTCTTCCATGAACTTATCATATTTCGAAATCGATGAAGACATATTAATCGTACCACAAATCAATGTGAAAATTTATTCCAATAATACCAATAAATTTCCAGGCAACACCGATCCAACAATTTTGAATGTTTTGATTTTTTTTTGATTGTTGATTCAATCGAACTTCAATCGACCATAACTGCATCACCTGGCTCTAGAAGTTTCAACAGATGAATTTGTTCGAAAATTGTTATACTACTTACTATGCCGCCAAATATTCTACTCACAAATATAATAGTTTCTCATGATGCAATACCAGTCATGATCTTAGCAGTAAGAAGACTTCTATAGTGTCAGTATGTTGCAACTTGACAACAGACTTCTTAAGGGTGTTGAATATAGACTTATGTGCAATCTAATACTAGTACTCTAGTGTCTTTAAATCCTTTAAAACATTTTGTAAGATAACTCAAAATTTTTGATGGCTACGGAATCACTGATTTCAATATACTGTTCAATACTTCTATAATTTTTTCGAGTACTCATTGGAATTGCTTTGCCCTATTTTTACTAAACATCATTGCCAACAAACTATATGATAAATTCTGTTTTAACTTTGTGAAAACTATTATCCTTCATCTCTATCATTTTCAAAAAGTTTTCTTAAATTTTAAACGATTCTATTCAACTTGCCATACTTAATTCAGCATCAGAATCAATTGAATATATTAAACTCTGTCTTTTTTAATTTGAAGTATTCACTTGCACTTCAGAATCCTTGAATTATAATTGTTTATGTGAATTCATTTTCGTCCGTTTGAGTTTCAGGGTTCACCTTCAATCCTACATTCACATTTCCGCCGAAATACTTTCTTCATAAAATTGGTCTGTTTCTGTGACAATCTTGGTTAAATCCTCTTGGTTTGATGGAATATATTCTTTCATCTTGAGTATTCACTCAAGTATCAGATTCAACGTCTCGATTAATTCTTTTTTCTGAACGTGCTCGGTCTGCTTTCAAATTCCTTTCTCAATAATGAGCTTTGGAAAGATTATGTAGGAACGGCATTTTTCTTCAAAACTCTCCTTTGGCTGTAGTAGCTTGAATTTTCATGAATAAATAAAACTAATCTAAATTTAGACTATACGAGTTGATTAACTGAAAGAATGTAATTTTCTTTTGTAAAAATGCAAAGAACACACCGTCATTCTCGGAGTTGTGTTCTTCTTGAGTCTGATTTTAAATACTTTCAGTATATAAATCTTTTTCTCTTCTCCAAAATGATATTATCTCTCTACAAAATATTTGTTTGGCAAAGGAAACCGATGAAGGCTAACACTTGCATAGTATAGTCCTATTTTCGATGTCCTTACGGGGTAACTCGCTTATTTTTAAAGATAGAAATTTGCGGTTTTCGCGAACGATGGCTACTTTTTTGTGAATCTCACAATATCGTAAACAAAATTTTCATAGCTTGCTTTGTTTTTGAGATACAGGGCGCAATTGAAAATATTGCATTTTGGTCCCCCTCCTGTATCTAAGCTGTGTTTTAACTTATAGAAAAAGTGAAAACTGTTTTTTATACTTTTTTATGTAGAATCTAGTGGCGTTGTTTTTGAAATGAGCTGTCATTGTTTAGGTATAACCCACTGTTATAATTCTTTAAATTGAACACTCTGTATATTTTTCCATATTCAAACCACAAATGCTTTGCGCTTTTCAAAAGTATATAATACTTATACAAAATTATAAGTATTAGCCCTGTATTCAGATAATTTTCTCTTTTTATGACAAGTCAAGACAAAAATCACTTTGATAGATCGTTCGGCGCAGTAAACAAAAATATCACTTCCAGATGTATAGCGTAAAACGAAAAGTTTTCATTAAAAAAATATGTTTTAATATACGTTATTGAACAATTTGACAAAACAATAAATTTAAACTAATGAATCACTTTATCGACTATATACGCTCTGGACCTAATTAGTAGGTGGCTATGAAAAAAAAACAAGTGCAGAATATTTATAGTTCCTGTCAAATTGTACAAATTTTCCTACAATGGCGAATGATAATCCAGTATATCAAAACTACGAAAAATTACATATGGTTGGGATATATTACCAAGTTGGTTTGAATCCAAATCAAGCGATGGACCTCTATTTTGAAAGGTATTTACTATTTCCCAGTTACTGGGTCAGTTAGATAAAAAGATAGGAATTAAGTTCTGCCACTGGATTTTAAGTGAAAAAGTAAGTGTATAGAAAACAGTTTTTACTTTTTCTATAAGTTAAAAGACAGCTGTGATACAGGAGAGGGACCAAAATGCAATATTTTCAACTTCGCCCTGTATCTCAAAAACGAAGCAAGCTATGAAAATTTTGTTTACGGTATCGTGAGATTCACAAAAAAGTACCTAGCCAAAGTTCGCGAAAACCGCAAATTTCTATTTTTAAAAATAAGCGAGTTACCCCGTAAGGACATCGAAAATGGGACAGCCTGTACAGGGTTGGCCAATTTCGATGGGATTTGGTGGTTTTGGCTACTTCTCGCATTTCTCATTTTCTTCTCGATTTTCGAGACAAGTTTAATGATAATCGCTTTATGAACCGTCAAGTCGTTTTCAAAAGTTTGCAGTTTTGAAAAGAATTATCAGAATTTTATATTTTTCGAAGAGGACTTGTTTTTAGTTTTTTCAAAAACCAACCCACTACTGAAAACCAAAATGTCAAATTACATTTAGTTTTTGAGATATAACACAAACTCGATATTTTTCTTGTGGGCCATATTTTATATTTTTCTTAAAATCTACATGAAATTTTCTTTACAATGATGTATCACGCGCATGGTCTTGATTATAAGTTTTATCTAATTTCACATTTTTTTCAAACTAACAAAATTGGCTGCGAATTTGACATTGTGTGTATCACAAAAAGATATCATTTTTTAAAATCAAGTAGGACATGCCTTCAAAACTGCCTTTAAGGGCGGCCGCACATTTACTACAATCGGATGCGATTGTCTGAAACGATTTCAAATCGGACCACTAGCGCACACTACCGACAAAATACGTCCGATTTTATTCGAATGTCACAAGCAGTGATATTTTTCGACCGTGGTAATCAAATTTTCAGTATCGACATGATTTGACAATTCCTTTTTTTATACTCCCTGTCAAAAACTGACAGAAATAATCGTATGTTTGCGGTAGACTATGCAAAAACAATGCACGGCTTGCCTTCCGGTAGTCGAATCAGACTTTTTATCGGTCCGATTGGTAGGACGCACTGCTCGTGCATCCGAGTCGGACTTCCGATCCGATATCGGATCGTAGATGTGCGATATGATAGTATAAAAGCATAGGTATTTGAGCGTCAGATGCCCTGATCCTACAATCGTTTCAGACAATCGGAACCGATTGTAATAAATGTGCGGCCGCCCTTAAACTAAGTTTTATCAGAGTGATTTTCGACAAAAACAAAAAGTCTCTGGGTATATCAAACATTGGCATGGTAACAAATAATTACATACTGTTGTCATTTTCGAGCAAAAATTCATTAAAATGTCTCAACATTTCGAAAAGTATGATATGCTCAAGTGTCTTAGAGGTGAATGAAAATATAGCTTTATCATTGCGAATGTATCAGGAGTGATATCCAAAGAGGAGGTAACCGTCGGGTAAAATATTTAGCCGACTGAAGCAAAACCTAATATAACACGGTTCATTTAAGAAAAGAAGCCAAGACTAAAAACATATAGACATCTGATGAAAGAAAAATTAGATTAATTGACAGTTATATGCTTTTTCAAATTCGTTCTTACTGTTTATCTAGCTACTGGTAGATGTGTTTGGAGAAAGATTTATGTCGCCCAAAACTGTCAATTCCTCCAATTATTTGTCTATCATATGATTTCTATAGGTTATTGATCTTGGCTTCATACATGAACCATGTGATATTAGGTTTTTGCTGAATATTTTACCCGACAGTTTCCTCCTCTCTATATATCGCTGATGATACATTCGCAATGATGAAGCTATATTTTCATTCGCCTCTATGAGAGCCTTGGGCATATAATTTTTTTCAAAATATTGAAACCTTCTAATAAATATTTACTCAAAAATAACAACAGCATGTAATTTTTTGTTATCACGTCAAAATTTGTAGGTTGATGTACCTAAGGACTTTTTGTTTTTGTCGAAGCTCACTATGATAAAACTTAGTTTTGAAAGCAGTTCTGAAGACATGTCATAGGTACTTTTTTTTTTAAAAAAACATATTTTTTGTGTTACACACAATGTCAAAGTCGCAGCTAACTATGTGTGATACATCATTTCAATAGAAATTTCAAGAAAAATATAAAATAAAAAAATTTCTAGTTTGAGTTATATCCCAAAAACAGAATGTAATCTGTCATGTTGGTTTTCAGTGGTGGATTACTCTTTGAAAATACAAAAAAAAGTCCACTTCAAAAAAATCGAAAATTCTGATAATAAAAAAGATAATATGGCGGCTGTAGCTTGAAAACGACTTGACGTGTAAAAAAGCGGTTTTCATATTACGGTAAACTTGTCTCGATAATCGAGCCTAGGACATGTATATTTGAAATTGGCCCACTCTGTACTTAGAATTGTAGAACTATTCTTGTCTGTGTTGTATTGTTATTTACTGTTTACTTGTCAGTTCTTAGCAATAACATAAATTAATTTGGCGTTTATAACCACAAAAATAATTTATATCCGCCAAAAAGTTTTGAGAAAGTCACGAATTCGGTCACGAAAAGTTTCGAACTTTAATCTTCAGTGATTCCGATGGTCGATGGTCTTGAATAATGAAAGATATTCCCAATTAATTCAATAATCTTGATTATCAGAAACATTTGTTTCAACCTTGCTCATTAAAAGTACTTTCAATTGAAAATTTATATGAATTTTCTGTGACAAATCTGTGATATTTAATGAAAATTCTACAAAAAATGAGACAGCTAAAATATTTTCTCTTGAAATTCAACTACGGAAACATCACATTCCTGTATAGATGTTCATTCAGAAAGACTAAAGTTATGTATCTGACTAATACTCACTGTATGTAGTTAATTTCAGCAAATGTTTGCCTGTACAAATGTTGAAAAAATAAATAAAATAATCTTTATTTCAATAGATAATGGCTAAGAAGTATATCACATCAACTAAAAAAAATAATTTATTGCTATTCAATACTTAGTTATCAGGTAAACAGTCACATTTATATACTGAATGAATACAAAATTATATAAAGTAGTTCTTTATAGAAATGACTTTATTTTCAAAATCAATAAATTTCGTCAAACGAAAAAAATTAAAATATTTCTGTCAAATAAATTTCAAAAAGTTGTTAGACAAGCTCTCCAACAAATTTTTCGAATAAACTATTAAAGCTTTATTTTTCAATAATTTAAATGAAGTCCAAAAGATCAAAACGTTACGGACTAATAAAAAAACACAAAGAAAATTCTCCAATACAACCATTTGTTTCACACATAAATAGTCCTACGTGAAAATCAGCGAAAGATCTCAGTTTATCATTAAGAAAATTGACTCGTTTTCCTCCAGAATATACGAGTACAGTTTATATGTTTCCTAATTTACTCCTCTACGATCAACTCCTATTTTTTATTTGTTAAACTGCTCCGAAATGGCTCCACCGATTCTCATGAAATTTTGTGTGCATATCGGTTAGGTCTGAGAATCGGACAAAGTCTATTTTTAATCCCCATAAATGTTGAGGGTGGTATTTTACATATATAGGGGGGTCCACCCCTTAATTGTTTTTTATTTTTCAGACAAAATTTTCTGTCCTTTTTTTTATGATACAACATTCAAAAGTACATACAACCCTAAATTTGCATTCCTATACGATCAATCCCTATTTTTTATTTTGCCTTCCAAATGGCTCGACCGACTCTAATGAAATATATATTACTTTCAATTTTTAACTCTTCTACGATCAACCCCTATTTTTCCATCGTGATTTTCATTTTTTAAAATTTTATCCACAGGTCCGCAATGGGGTTGCAAGATGGCAATAGTCGGTCTGAGAATAGGTCGTAATATATTTTCCACCCCAAACATTTTTATAAATTTTTCGAACTAAATTTTATATTTTTATTTTTTATGATGTTGCATTAAAAAATACATAGAACTCCAAATTTTCACCCTTCTATCAACAACCCATATTTTCTAATAGCCATTCTAATAATTTAAACAACGTTTGCCGGGTCAGATAGATTGATAGATAGATAGTTTGATAGATAGATAGAGATACATCGGCAGAAAGATGAATAGATAGAAAGGTATATAGATGTAAATAATTTATATGGCAGAACAACTTTTGCCGGGTTAGCTAGTATATATATATATATATATATATATATATATATATATATATATATATATATATATATATATATAATAACATAATAACTCCCTAAGGAAAAATTGTTTAGAATTATAAATCAGCTGAAGTAAACACTAAGCTTGATTCCAATAACATTGCTATAGATACTCGACATATATGTATAATTAATATTCCATTATCAATGGTTTTCTAACTGTTTTGAAAATGCAACAATCTATCTCCCTATATTATTAGTTATTGCCCGAATGGGTAGGCATATCCTAAAAACTATTTGATTGTTGGTAGCGGCTAATTTTCTGGAGACAGTAATCTCTAGAGATTTTAAAAGGTCCACCGAATTTGCTTTATTTAGTAAATGCAATATCTCCGGATTATCTTGGTCAATATATCTGAGAGAGAGGGAAAGTCGCATGAAGTGGGCATAACGCTTTCTGATTACGTAGCAATTTCTACCAGTCAGGTATATTAAAAATGAATAATTGGTTATATCTCTTTCAACTTAATTATATTATAAATTTTGATGAGTGTTATTCAAGAATAATTAACTTTCATGTACTGATGATTTTTTAGATATTCCACATGACACGAATCAGCAATCACCATGTCCCCCAAACTTCCAACAATTCGAACCACCTGGCGTATCAACTCCCGATAAATGTGCAAATATGGTAAGAATTTGAACAAAAATAGCTGCGAGAAAATGTTATCTTATTTTAAGTCAAAAACTTCTAGTAACAAATTTTCTTTTCAAATGTTAGCGAATTTACATTTCTGGGCAGTAAAAGTGTTTCTAGAAACACATTATAAAAGTTGTTTCAAGAAACACCCTATATTTTTCAACCCTCTCCAAATCTGGAATTCAGGAGCGTTATCAAAAAAGGGGCTGTGCTTACTGAAAGCTCTGATAGTTGCATGTAATGTCATCTGGTTCACATGATACCAGTCATAGAAGATTTTTAAATAGTATTAGTAGTATGTGTCAATAGACCTTACTCAGTCAACGTTAAGAAAACAAATTTATTCTATGTAACAACTGAACTTTTACTGCAGAAAAATACAAAATTGTGAACAACTGTTTCACGCTCCGAATGTTCTTCATTTGCTGGTAGACAATGACCCAGTCGGTCATAAAATTTATCCAGCACAGGGTTAAGAGCCACTTTCTCTCTTATGCACCATTCTAATTCGGCAATCAAATTAGCTCACTACTAATAATTATGCCGTCTTATAATATCGTTCTCTACTATTGTTATCTTTTCTACACTTTGGTTTTTATAAATTCGCTTACACACAAAGAAACATTAAAGCTAATATAAGAAGAAATCCTATATATAAATATAATTAGTTTTAGCAACAATAGCTTTGTTCGCTGTGAGGGTTCAGAACTGATTCGGAACTTGCATGCGCAGTTTGAATTATGGCGTCCGCAAATTCCGAATTTTCAGTTTCAGTTCTGCGTTCGCGGATAAACTAGTTCGCAATCGATTCTAAAATCAGTTTGGAACTCCAACTTTCACACTTGCACATTCACGATTTTTTGATGATTGAACCAAAAATCGCAACTGAGCAAGTCATATTTGATAAGGAACTACCGTAACTCGAAGTTTTCTTAAACTAGTTCTAAAATCGTTAGAGGTTTCAAATAATCCGGAACTGGTTCAGAATCGAGCATGCGTTTTATGTCAATCCCGAATTGGATATGAACTAGTTTCGAATTAGTTCTTATTGTGGGTTATAAATACTTATGAAATTCAAGAAATTAATGTTATCTTGTTTTATTCACATCTCACATATGAATTTTAGATTAGACTAATATATGATATCTTCTAGCCTATACAGGGTGTTCAACAAGCTCTATGACAAACTTTGACAGATGGTAGGCCACTTGATTTTAAACATTTTTTTTCTAATAAACATGGGTCCGATTCGTTTTTGTTTAGAAGTTACAAGCATTTGAAGAATCGTAATTTTTTCAGTCAACCAGGAAGTGACAGAAAGTCACTTAGCATGTTAAACAATGCACACTTATAAAATATACACCTGCTTCAATAAAAAAACGTAGGCTTTCATTCTCCACTAAGGAATATGCAGATATTGTGTTTGTATATGGGTATGCAGCTAGCCAAATAAGAAATGATCCAAATCTCATTCTTCGAATGACCGAATCTTCAGTTCGTCGATGTGAGACTTGCATTCAAGCTGAGGGTGGACATTTTTTATAGTCTTTAGTTTTGTGATTATCATTTAATTTGAATTTTTATTATTAATTGTTGATAAAGTTTGAATGCTTGTAACTTCTACACAAAAACGAATCGGACACATGTTTATTAGAAAAATATGTTCAAAACCAAGCAACCTACCTTCTGACAAAGTTTGTCATAGAGCTTGTAGAACACCCTGTAGAGGAGTGAATTCTATATCCGTTTTATACCTGTTAGATCCTGATTATATATAAATATATATATATATATATATATATATATATATATATATATATCTATATATATATATATATATATATATATATATATATATATATATATATATATATATATATATATATATATATATACATACATAGAAATATATCGTTTGAAAAGTAATTCATCTAGGTAATGAGTTAACGTGTCTTCAAGAATTTTGAATACATGTTTTTTCCCGGTCCATTTTGGCATCTACGTTTGTTCTTGAGGAAGATAAAAACTATCAACATTCACATTATTTCAACATTACGAACCAGGGTATGAAGTAGCTTATACTTGTAATTTATTTGCAGGACGATAGAGGTAATGTACGAGGAGATGTATGTCGAATGAGTGAGTCCGCTCCAGCTGCACTTTTAGAGTCATCCACCACTCATAGAGAACTCATGTTTATGTTGGATCAACTGGAGATGCTAGAGTTGGAACGAATAATGAAAGATTTGAGACAATTCCAAAGTTCTCGTAGGAAATTAATGTTCGATGTGTCGAGTTTGAGTGCGTCCTCCACCCCTCCAGCCGCTTTGATGAAATCCATGGCTACCCCCCAGCCAGCTGCTATAATGGCTCCATCATCGCCTTCGATAACATTGTCTTGAACTTGTAGCAATGTAGTCAAATATGACAATACTACGTCCATATGCATTTCGTAAAAGTATAAATTTCATTTGATTATTTTAAACTAACTAATTTACACTGAATAGGTCGCTTGTATATCGAAAAAGGTGGATGTTGAAGGGAAGGAAAATTGTTATCATCTGGTGGTGCTATTGATCACGATATATTATAAGAAATGAAACTATACTTACCATTATTGATAAAATATTTAAATGAAGCTGAAGTTAACGAAAATCTAATGTAACGTCAATAGTAAAGCAATAAAAATTTTCGTTCATAACGCTCTCTATTATGTGAATGAAAAACATAAATAGATTCACACTAATCAATCAGAAAATTATACTGATTAACTTTTCTTCACTTTGATATCACAAATCATTTTTTGTTCTCCTTTAAGGTTTTGACATTTGCAAACGAAAATCGCGTTACCTAATTAATCATGAATGTTCATAACAGGCTATGAAATTATGTAAAATGAATGAAAAACCTTCACAGAAAGCTGTATTAATTTTTCGGTTCTTACATCGGCAAACTCATAAAAAAAATCGTGTAGAGGAATATTCAACTCAATTTTCAGGCAACAATTCAAACTGGTTTCCAACATAGTTTTCAACATTCGCCAAAGTAAGAAAAATTGGTTTGTGCATTTTAAAAAACAGCTGAGGTCTTATACAAAAAACTTTCACATAAACAGTTTATCCATTAAAAATAACTACATAAAAGCGGAAAATTCTGGCGCTAGTTTTGTCGAACACTACTGTCAACAGTGTAAACATCGCTGACAGTCAGTTGCCTTTTTTTCACTTTGTCAGGCTCCAGTATTACTGGTTTACGTAAAACTCTAAATTTTCTCTAACTTATTCCAAAAGCGTTTTAAACAATTCTGTGTGCTCTCGATAGGCGATAATTATTGGAAACACAATTTGTAGCTGCCTGGTCCTTGTAAGGATATTGTTTCATTAGATACGATTTCATTGCGAAAGCGTCATCTGCTACTACCACATATGGTGTTTGCTTTTCTGTTCCGGAAAGCGCAATAGGTTGTGGCAAATACAACTCATTATTTATTAAAGCTGTATTCAGAGAACAGTTGCTAAGGACACCTACATCTGATACGCGGCCCTTACAACCAGTTGATGACGAGCAGATAGTCGGAGATTATGTTGCATATGTAATACCACATATAAATGAAAAGTTGAACGCTTGATTAATGATATGAGGCGATAATGCAAATATCGGATACAGAAACAGCAAACCAAAATTTTTAAAATTTTTCAAATTCTTCAACCTTATCATTTCCCACTTATTCCAGTAATCCATAGATCACCCTATATATATATATACCTATATATATATATATATATATATATATATATATATATATATATATATATATATATATATATATATATATATATATATATATATATATATATATATATATATATATATATATATATATATATATATATATATATATATATATATATATATATATATATATATATATATATATATATATATATATATATATATATATATATATATATATATATATATATATATATATATATATTTATTTATTTATTTTTTGCTTTTCTTTGACCTAATATATATTTTTTCGTAATATGTTATTGGTGCTAGGTCACATTAAATGATGCAATTTAGTTGTCGTGCAAATGATTGTATATTGACGTTTCGACCATTTTATGGCCTTTTTCAAAATCTTTTAACTAAAGGACGTGTATTACATTAATTTTAACAGTCATCTAAAATGTTTTCTTACCCTTAACGTAGATAATCAAAAAATTAAAATGAAAACATAAAGAATAAAACATTTTTACTACACATACGAGTATTATCACAGTCAACGGCGTTGCTAGGTCAGTTATTTCTGAACGTATGGCAGAGGAGCATACAGTGTGGTTGTATTATTTACATCTTTCTTGTCATTAATTGCACATATTATTTTGGTCAAACGAGCCAGTATCTAGAGAATCGATTGAAGAGCCATAGATACGACAAAAACAACTCCACCGCCCTGACAAAACATGAAATAACGAAAAACCACTCGTTCAATTTCAATGAAACAAAGATAGGTATTAAAAACTGAGTCAAACACTAAAAAAGGCAATTTCTTGAATCGTTGGAAATCCAAGAAAATATAACATGTACAATTAATGACAAGGAAGATGTGAATAATACAACCAAACTGTATGCTCCTCTGCCATACGTTCAGAAATAACTGACTTAGCAACGCCATTGACTGTGATAATACTCGTATGTGTAGTAAAAATGTTTTATTCTCTATGTTTTCATTTTAATTTTTTGATTATCCACGTTAAGGGTAAGAATATAATTTAGATGACTGTTAAAATTAATGTAATATACGTCCTTTAGTTAATAGATTTTGAAAAAGGCCATAAATTGGTCGAAACGTCAATATACAATCATTTGCACGACAACTAAATTGCATCATTTAACGTGAACTAACACCAAGAACATATTACGAGCATATAATATATATATATATATATATATATATATATATACACATATATATATATATATATATATATATATATATATATATATATATATATATATATATATATATATATATATATATATATATATATATATATATATATATATTGTTTTTAAAAACTTGGTTCACGGAATGAACCGCGTAAAAGATTTGAAAAATCTCGACGTTTCGGCTCCTTTTGCGAAGCCATCTTCAGGAGAATTAGAAGGGGAATAATTCAGAATCGTGGCCTCAATCTGCCTACTCCACGATTCGAATTATGAGGAACGGAACATTTCGAAACCCAAGCTCTCTCGTCATGCGACTTTAAACCATCATGCTAGCTACGTTATGTAGACGATGTCTTTGCGATCTGGCCCCATGGCGGAGACTCGTTGCTCCACTTCTTGAATCATTTGAATGGCCTACATCCAAGTATACAATTCACAATGGAAGTGGAAAATGATGGGTTTCTGCCATTACTCGATGTCATGGTCAAAAAACTTCCATCCCAAGGCTTCTCCTATTCAGTTTATCGTAAACCCACCCATACAAACCGTTATATGAACGCCCAGTCTCACCACCATCCTTCTCAACTTAACTCTGTAGTTAATACCCTAATCTACCGCTCCATTCGACTATCTGACGACGAACACCGTGAATCAGAACTCAATACTCTAAAACATATATTATTACAGAACGGTTACAACACATATCAAATCAACAAGAACATACGCAAACACACAAACATCACCCCACCTCTACCTGCTTCCAATCCCACTGAACAAGAATCTACACCTAAATTATTTCTTCCTTACATCAAAGGAGAGATCGCAAGATCTCTCAAAAACACAAACATCAAAACAATATTCACCACTCAACAAAAACTCTCCCATCTGGTAATGATACAAAATTCTGTTTCTCTGCAGATTCTTGTGTTAGTTCTAAATTTAGTTTAACATGGTATTTAGATTCAGGTGCCAGTGAACACTTGATTTCAAATGATCACTTTGTGAAGAATATTCAAGTTTGACCTAAACCTATCAAAATTAATGTAGCAAAATCTGGTCAGTATTTAGTTGCTGAAAAGTATGGTACTATTAAAGTTAAGTCTAAAGTAAATAACAATGTTTTTAATGTTTCAATCAATGATGTATTAGTTGTGCCAAATCTTGAATTCAATCTACTATCTGTTCGGAAATTAGAAATGAAAGGATTCACTCTAATTTTTGAAAATGGTAGGGCAATTATAAAGCTCGGAAATAAAATTGTTGCTAAAGCTATACGCATAGAAAAATTGTATGAATTAAGTTTTGAAGTTCTTTCGGAAACTAATGAATGCCAAGCTCAACTTACTGAAACTGAACTTAGTCTGTGGCATCGTAGATTGGGTCACATAAGTAAAAGTAAACTTGGTCAATTAGAGGTACTTGTTGATGGTTTACAAATGAATAAAAATGTAGGTATGCAAAAAATTTGTAAAATTTGTGTCAGTGGGAAACAAACAAAATTACCTCATAATCGGGAACGTATAAGGGCTAAAAGACCATTGGAGCTTATTCATAGCGACATTATGGGACCAATTAATATTCCATCATGGAATTCAAAAAGGTATATTGTTTGTTTTGTAGATGACTTTACTCATTTTACCGTATTATATTGTCTTCAAACTAAGGGTGAAGCATTTCGGTATTTTAAAGCATATGAAGCAATGGCAACTGCTCATTTCAATTTACCAATAAGTCGTTTCAGATGTGATAGAGGTACTGAATATTTATCTGAGGAAATGAAAACATTCTTTGAGGCTAAAGGTATTCAATACGAATGCACAATTAGGTACACTCCGCAACAAAATGGAGTTGCAGAAAGGATGAATCGCACGATAGCTGAAAAGAGTAGGTGCATGCTCTTAGAAGCAAAATTTGACAAAAAACTTTGGAACGAAGCAGTACTTACTGCTGTGTATGTAGTTAACAGGAGTCCTACAACTGCTTTAAACAACAAAATACCAGCTGGAGTTTGGTATGGAAGCAGGCAAAATCTAAGTAAACTTAGAGTTTTTGGCTCTGTTGCGTATCTACATCCACCAAAACACTTACTGGAATGGAAATTTGGTTCAAAAACAGTTAAGTGTTTTATGGTTGGATATTGCCATAATGGATATCGCCTCTGGTGTCCAGAAGAGGGAAGGGTTATTGAAGGTAGTGATGTCACCTTTGATGAATCCCTAAATGATGGAGTCAGAGAGTATACTGACTGGAATCTAGAGTCTCACTCAGAAGAATACTCCGAAAATGGTCTTGAGAGAAATGAGGAAATTGAGGGAAATATCCAAGGGCGCACCAACGATATAGAAATAGTTGATATAAGTGAGGAAAATCAGGATTCTAGTGAATCTCTAGGTCCTAGGGTCAGAAAACCTCCTCATTAGCTCAAGGACTACTGCGTTGAAGTTGATTCAGCAATATTTGCACTCACTGCAGAAACTTATCTGGAAAATATGCCTGAGGTCTTTGATGATATAAAAGGAAGATGCGATGCACATCACTGGAAACAAGCAGTGAAAGAGGAGTTAATTATAAAATATAAGGCTAGACTTGTTGTGAAAGGGTGTAGTCAAAGGAAAGGCTTTGACTATACAGAAACATATGCCCCAGTTGACAGAATGTCCACTCTTAGAATTCTTTTGAGTATTATAAATACAAAGAATTTATATTGTGAGCAACTTGAGTCAACAATGCCTTCCTAAATGGAGATTTAAGTGAAGAGATTTACATGAAACAACCTCAGGGTTTAGAATGTAAGTCATCTTCTGTCTGTAAATTGAATAAGGCGTTATATGGTCTTAAACAGGCTCCTAGAGCATGGAATCAAAAATTTGACTGGTTTGTGAAGAAATTAGGGTTTTTTCAAAGTCAAAATGATTATTGCCTTTATTTTCAAAGGTCGACGTCACATAATTCCTATATACTTCTTTACGTTGATGATATCATTCTTGCAAGTACAGGTAAAGAAGATCTATATAGTATCAAATCAAAACTCATAAACTCAACTTCTTAACCAGCGAAAATTTCTTAAGAACTGTTCTCCAGCGGTTCGAAATGTATGATTGTACTCCGTTGTCCACACCGTTGGAAACTCATCCTCCTAGGGAACTAAAAGGGCCTTGCATAATAGGTCTTAAACCATATCGTGAACTCATTGGATGCTTAATGTATGCCAAGATAGCCACAAGACCAGATATAAGTATGGCGGTAAACTTCTATAGTCGCTATCAGGCAAATGCGACAGAGAGTCAATAGCTTGGATTAAAACGTATTCTTCGATACATTAAAGGTACACTGAATTTTGGACTATTTCTTCCAAGAGGGAATAATGAACCACTGTTAGGTTATGCCGATGCAGACTGGGCTAACGATGTTGATAGAAAGTCAACCTCAGGTTTCATGTTTGAAGTTTATGGAGGTGTTGTTTCTTGGTCTACTAAGAAACAAAACATTATGACTCTGTCTTCAACAGAAGCAGAATACGTTGCTTTAAGTCTAGCAGTATGTGAGCTCATTTGGCTAAAACATTTACTAATTGAAATTATGATTGAAGTTAAAACTCCCATTTCCATATACGAAGATAACATGCATTCATTGGTTGACGAAACCAGATCATTCAAAACAAAAACATATAGATGTTAAGTATCACTTCATTAAAGAGTTAGTTGTTAAAAATGAAAAAGCAGTAGTGTATCTATGTTCAAATGATCAAAAGGCCGACATTATTACTAAAGGTTTAAAAACCTCTCAGTTCTGTAAATTAAGAACTGGATTAGGTGTAAGTAATTCCTATTGACAAATTTTTTTTGTTTCTCTTTTGTGTGTAATACATATATGATATTTTTTTGTGTCAACTGGATGTTAGTTATTTAGTTAAGTTAAGAATTGATGTTTCTCTATTTTATTTTATTTTGTTAAGCACCAAAATTGAAGGGGGTGTTGGAAGTACCAATTTTGCGCTTAGGTCATTAGTAGGTTAGTTCTTTAGTTTGTATATATATACATATATATATATATATATATATATATATATATATATATATATATATATATATATATATATATATATATATATATATATATATATATTCTGTGGTTTAAGTTAATATAAATGAGTACAGGTATGAAGTGCGCTCTCTCTGGTTTTATCTCTCCTATGGAAAACATACAAGTTTAAGTTGTAACAAGTTAGAGTTCATTTTTTCACACAACAATATAATAAAGTGTTAAACAGTACATTGTTGAGTTATTCTCAACACCACAACAATCCACACTCTGCTAAGGAATAATTCAACAATGTAAATTTTCTACCGCTCAGTACAACATGGAAATCGTTTAGAACATTCAAAAATTGTAAAAATGCAGCTAGTGCACAAGAAGTCCATAATTCTGGAATTTTGAATTACTCAATGCTTAACCTGACATCTTGGATCTCAAAAAGTTGCACCTTTCAATTTATCGAAATTGGAATATTTTCTTAAGACATGTGAAGACTCTTCCCCCGGCCTGGACTCAATATCTTATGCTATGTATAAAAATTCAAGTTCTAGCAATAAAAATAAATTACTTGAGATATATAATATGATATTGCGTTAACCATATATCCTGAAAGGAATAGTTCAGATCCTGCTCCTTCCTTTACCGAAACCAAATAGACCATTAAACATAATTAATAATATCCGTCCGATAACATTAAAATCATGCAGTATTAAAATTTTAGAATCGCTTATAAAAAATAGAATCGAGTTCACAGAACAAGTATACAATAGTAGTTTTTTTGGACAAAAGGGGCTTACAATGATGTTAACTTAGAAATTTTAATGAAAGATCTGAAATGTTTAAATATATCTAGGGATATTATTTCAGTTTTAGAATATCTTTTAAAGTTCAGAGAAATGTTCATATTTTCAGCGTAGGAAAATAAAAATTTGGAGCCTTTTAATAGTACAAAAGGTCTCTTACAGGGATCTGCTTTAATAAGTCCGATATTATTCAATTTATATATGAAAGACAAGACAAGATTTTGAAAAAAATTCTGAAACATTAGATGAAGTAGGTACACAACTGGTTAAAATCAAGAAATTTAAAAATATCATCAGAAAAATCATCTGCTATATTGTTTGATGAAAAAAACACACATTTAACTTTACCATGTAAAATTGTAAGGGATAAAAATATTCCACGATCAAATGGAAAGCGCAGGTGGATAATATAACGGGAAAAGCGAAAACAGGAATAGAGGTAGTAAGGTGTTTATATGAAACCTGGTGGGGGTTCCAACCAAAAAATTTGCATATACTGTATAAGGCATTAGTTAGGTCACATCTTGATAATGGTGCCATGGTATATGATATGGGCATTGTGCCAAAAAAAAATCTAAATTAATTAAATATAACGCAATATCAAGCACTTAGTTGTAATGGGATTTATGAGATCAACACCTATCAATGTATTGTTATAGCGGAGAGTGGTGAAGTAAATATGTTAATAGTAGAAATATTTTAGCTATTAAATATGTGTCAAAATATTATAAAATTTAAAACAATATTGTAATCGACCAAATATCGCAATTGAATAAAGATCATTACTTTTGGCACAATAAATGCAAACCAGCCTTTTTAAAAGCTTTCACAATACTTCAAAATCATAAAAAATATACTTATCAGGATAGACAAATACACTTTTATTCCATGAATTATAAAGAGTAGGTATATAATATCGTGTATTATTTATATTTCAGATTTTCAAAATTTGGACCTAGGTGTGGATAAAAAAATTGCTAGAATTTTCAGAAAAGAAATTCATGGGTTATCACAAGTTTTTTGCGGATGCGTCGGTTGAAGTATCAGTGGATTAATCGAATGTAGGAATAGGAATTCATTCTCCAACAATTCAATATAATAATTCATATAAATGACCAGAATACTGGAATATTCATTCAGCGGAAATGTTAGCGATAGGAAAAGCTTTGGAGTAGGTATATTAGATTAAAAGATATTAAGAAGGCTGTTATACCTATATGCGGATTCGTTAAGTGTAATGACTAAATTAAAAAAATGGAAACATGCTCAAAAAAAGAATTTTTGGAACAATCGAAGATAAGATTATAAAATAGTGGAACTTAATTGTTATGTCCGTATATATATATATATATATATATATATATATATATATATATATATATATATATATATATATATATATATATATATATATATATATATATATATATATATAGGTATATATATATATATATATATATATATATATATATATATATATATATATATATAGCGCACAGTATACGTGGGAAGGAGGGGTGCAGTCTGCGTTGACACCTCCATCAATCAACAACAAAAATTATAATCTGTATTGTGTATTATTTTTGATGAGACATTCTAGTTTTTTATGTGTGTAATAAGTGTATGTAAGTATTTAATTATTTTTAAGGTAAAACGTAACTCTTTCATATTTTAGTGACCAGAAAAATAGACGTAGGACATAATTTGAAAAAGGTCGCATTGACGACTGAAACGTTATTTATACTATAATAGAAACATCTGAATTAAAGTATTTATCAATGAACCACACAACCTGTGAAAATATCGATCCAATATAGTCAAATATGGTTCAAGAAAATAAATCTATGAATATATACATATATATATATATATATATATATATATATATATATATATATATATATATATATATATATAGGTATATCTATATATAAATATAATTTTTGGTATTTTGTTGGAACTAAAGTTCAGATAATATTAAACGTCAAAATTACATGTTCTTTAATAAATCATACAAACGTTTCGGCCATGGTTTTGGCCTTTATCAATGGAAACTCTACAATCAGCAAACAGGTATTTTGTTCCAAAACAATGTTACATATTAACAGTGATATACAGAAAAATAAAATTCGAAATAACGTAAAACAATTATGACAGATTCAGATTCAATGATTGATATATAATATATATATATATATATATATATATATATATATATATATATATATATATATATATATATATATATATATATATATATATATATATATATATATATATATATATATATATATATATATATATATATATATATATATATATATATATATATATATATATATATATATATATATATATTGTTGGTATATTATGTTTGTGATATGTCATACCCTTCGAACCTCCCTCCTTTAGTGGGTTGCAGGGAGGGCGTTAGGGGAAAAAAATTTACAAAATTATAAAGCACTTGAATCTGGGTACATCAATTATTATGAAGCCCAAATCTAGAGAATCCGAATAGAAAAAGAAGATTAGAAGAAGAAGAAGAGCTGGAGAAGTTCCAAGTTTTGTATGGAATTATGGCAAGAAGTGGCAAAATGGCAACGGCAACAGTACACGTACAGTGATCACTTGATCAGTGAACACAGTGATTGAGTGATGTGATGTGTGAACTGTGAATAGTGGCATAGTGGTAATCTGGGAATATATGGCTGCTATTTCCCTGTTAGTGAATTATTTGAATTGTTTCAATAGGGGTGTATTAACCATTCGCTTGGTGATAAAAGATTTCTTTCAATTTAAAATTAATCTTACCCATAATTTCTTAGGAGGTTAGTTTAGTGAGGTTAGAATAGTGCATTTTGGCTTAATTTTTGAAAAAAAAGTGAGAAAGGCACAAAATCGGAGTTCATATTCGTCTTTTGCAGCCCAAAATAACTAAGAATCCGAAAATCGATTACTTTTACATAACTCCATATTTTATTTTATTAGAAGATTGTGTTAGGCATTGTTGAATTTCACTAAGTATATTTGAAGAATGGATTACAATAGGCAGGGGATAGCTTTCTAGTTTGATCAAATATTTTTTTCGTAAATCCAGTGTAAGTAATATATGAATATTTATATATACCTACATATTACATCGGAGATTATAGTTTCAGAAAAGAGTTTTCACAATTCAGTCTACTGAGTAAAGTCATATCAGTGTTTCTGAAACTATATTCCATGTTCATGACACAAATTCTAGTATAAATCAGTCACCCAACAAAAGAAAAAGCTCTTCCACATCTAGGTTTGATCAAAGATAGAAAGTGTTTTATAAAATTCACAAAATAATTATTAACCAACTTAGTCTTCTCCATCTATCTCTTTAGTAAATGGTGCCATGAATGAATTATCCTACATTAACAATGCATAACTCTTTAAAAGTAGCGTTACCCTTTATACCTAATGCAAATAAATATAGACTTGCATTTTCTCTTTATCTTTCTTTTCTTTTCTTACACATCTATGTTGAAATTTCAACAGTGGAATATAACAACACAAGAAAAACAGCAGCATATCTATATCCTCTGAGGACACTGAACCTGTCCCAAAAAAAATACACAATATATGTGAAAGTTTTTAATTCGCTGCCTTTCTCTATGAGGAAAATATCGAGCTTTAATAAATTACAGTATTGATGAATACTGGGACTACTGGAGGAAAAACAAGACTGATAGAGGAGCTTCAGGCACACTGAAATTATATTAACTAAAATTATAAATGGTGGCGATTTGTTTTTTTGAATTAACTTGCTTACTAGTGAATATTTGTGGGTATGTGTGAGGTCCCTTGGACTCAATTACCTTCTGCATTGGGATAAAGTAAAATAACAATACAACATAGGCGAGATTAGTTAAAATATGTACATATATATATATATATATATATATATATATATATATATATATATATATATTATATATATTATATATATATATATTATATATATATATATATATATATATATATATATATATATTTTATATATATATATATATATATATATATATATTTATTTATATATATATATATATTATATATTTATATATATATATATTTATATATATATATTTTTATATATATATATATATATATTATATATATATATATACCTATATATATATTTTATATATATATATTATATATTATATATATATATATATATATATATATATATATATATATATATATATAATAGCTTTTCCATTTGTTGATCATATGTTATCAGTGGTTATTAAAACATTTTCTCAATTCCAGATCACTATTTTGGATGTTTTTGAGGTGCCTCGTTGCCTCTGAAGGTTAATTCAAATGTAATTTTGAAAATTAAGGAAAAATATTATCAAGTTTCGAAACACTTAGATTGGAATACTAGTTTCCTAAAGATTTTGAATCTCTCCAGGAATCATTTTATGCATATGTACCAGGTGTATTGCAGTCTGATGACATCATGAAAGTTTTCTAATGTAGGAGGTTTATCTACTTTAGAGGTGAAACGTTATAAGGGAATATTCTGGTTAAGTAACAGATGATGTAGAAGAGTAAGTAATAATATATAACTTTAAATTTGAAGTCTACTTTCAACTCATTTACTAAACAATATTGCCTTATCAAACATTTCAATTGAATCTACAATCTTTGATGAACTACTTTCTTTCAAATGTTTTCATATTTAAATTTATTCAGAATATTAGGTATGATACTTATGATCTAATAATGATGTAACAGGTGGGCCATAGAATAATTCTTATTGAAATTACTATTAAAACTACACAGTTGAATATTTTTAAGTGATTGTTACATTAGAAAGTACTCCTTCAAATTATTCCTGGAAAACAATTTCAGTGCAATGGCCGCCGTGGCTAGCTTGACAGTTCTTTTCACACGATTTTCTGTACATTTTCCATTGTTTGTGACTATTTGACGATTAGTTCGACACATCTTTTTCCTAAATGATATATATATATATATATATATATATATATATATATATATATATATATATATATATATATATATATATTTTTTTATATATATATATATATATATATATATATATATATATTTTTTTATATTTATATATAACTATATATATATATATATATATATAATATATAACTAGGTTTTAGCCGCGTTGATTTCCTTCGATAACTGACACAGATCATTGAAAAATGAAACTAAATAAATGGATTGAAGCTAACCCTACAAATCCTGAATTCTTTTTGAATTTCAAATATTTTTTGTTGATTGAGCTCTCATCTATTAAGTTATTTTTAAAAGTACATCTGAAATAGATTATGCTATACTGGTATACTCAATTGAATTGTGAGCTAACTTTCGGTATTTACTTATTGGAACACCAGATGCCGTTGAATTCTAATGCAATTGCCCAAACTCTTCTTCGATCACATATTATGCCCTTTAGAAACAATATTGTGTTCCTTACTATACTCTTGAAAATATGTAAAAAAAAATCATGCGTACAGCTGCTATACTCAATTGAATATTGAACTGAATGCTAGAATTTGCTAACTAGAACGCCAGATGGCTTTGCATTCTATTCTAATTGCTCAAACTCTTCTTCGGACGATCATATATGCCAAAATCGATTTTTAAGTCCATCAGAAGCAATATTCTTTTTTTTTACCAGTCTTGTACATATGTGTACAAAATTCCATGATGAGTAGTTTACGCGTGAAAGAGTTGGAAACAAACAAACAAACTGACATTCGCATTTATAAAATTAGTTAGGATAATAGATATATCGCTGCCCTAGTGCTAAACTATCACATCTCAAAACCAACAAATTTTAGATATTGGAGGTTGAATCATTCATGAGGTTTTGTTTTTGACTTTTAGCTTTCATATGAATAACTATGTTTATGATAACAATTTTATTATGAATCTTATTTCGTCGGTAAGATTTACAAAAATTACACATACATAATTCATTTCTAAGAATTAAGTTCAAAATAATTATTACAATAACTCTACTTCCAGTTGTTACAGTAATAATAATAATAATATTTATTGAGTCCAAAAATGTTATCCTCCAACCACAAGAAAGACGGAGGGCTGAATAGACAAAAAATGGGAAGAGTCAAAAATACATTTAAATTCAAACACAAGCTTAATCTAATTTTTAACTTTACACTTAAAATAACTTACAATAGTCTATAAACTCCTTAATACTATACGGTTCACAGTTCACAATTAGTTTGTTAATTTTTTTCTTGAAGGCTCTATGTAAAGTAATTAATTGTATATTCCTTGGAAGAGTGCTGAACAATCTAATTGCTGAATAAAACTCTTTTTTTTTACTTTTTCTCCCCGAAAGGCTGAGTTATGTTTTGGAAAGAAATAAGGGACTATCTGCCTTGAGTTGTTCTTATTCCTAAATTCCTCAAAGTAGTACTTATTCTTATGAAAAAATACTAGCAGCTTAAAAATATATAAACCATATACTGTAAGTATATTGTTGTCTCTAAATAGTCCACGACATGACTGTCTGTAGCGTAGGATAAGAATTGTTCTCAATACCCACTTTTCCGATACAAAAATTTCCTGGATATAAGATGAGCCTCCCCAGAAAATAATACCATACGATAAAATCGCTTGATAATTACTATAGTACATGATTTTAAGCACATTCAGGTTGACCTGCTCTCGTAACATAAAGAGGGTATAAGCAATTGTATTAATTTTTTTTTTCTTCTCATTTGCTGTATGTGCAAGTCCCATTTTAGATGTTTATAAACAATCATACCAAGGAACTTCAATTCAATCAATCAAATCAATTTTATTATTAATAACAATGGGATGACTAGTCTTAAATCTAACAGAGGAGAAAAGTATGGATTCAGATTTATTAAAATTAAGTGCAAGTTTGCTGACACTACACCATTGTCTTATATTTTCCAAGATTATCCCTGACATAGAGAAGGCAGTTCCGATATCAGCTGATTTCACTAAAAAATTTGTATCATCTGCATACATAACTGGCTTACAATTTTCTATAGAACAAGCTGCAGCCAGAGAATTTACATATATAACAAACAAAAGAGGCCCCAGGCTACTACCCTGAGGCTCTCCCATATAAATTTCCTCTACCTCTGAAAAGTAATAAACTCCCTTATTCGTCAGAACAACCTTTTGCTTTCTGTTAATGAGATAACTTGAAATTAAATTTAGTTGTTTGTCTCTATTTCCACAGGCATTCAATCGTTGAAGCAATGAAACATGCTCCACACAATCAAATGCCTTTGACAGGTCGAAAAACAAGCCAATTGGAAATTCTCCCTTCTCCAATGCAATAATTACACCATTTATCAATTCAAAAATGGCTGTTTCTCAGTATTTTATGTTCTTAGTAAATCCATTGCTGATACTTCGATACCACCCCAAACCTCTCGAAAAAATCCCAATAACCTAGAGCAAGAGTCTTCCTCGAAAACCTTAGAGAGGCTGTTAGCAATGACTAATTGGCCTATAATTAGGTCAGATCCTCGGGATCTCCAGATTTTGAAACATTGGTTTAACAACAGCCATTTCAAATTTTCTGGGAAAATCCCTCCTTGAAAGAACGGTACATTAATTGTGCAAGGGGACCGGCAATTAAAGAAATTAGATCTCTTTATCACCTTCATAGCGGAATTTCATCCTGCCCATACGAATTTACATTTTTAAAAGACTGTACAAACAGATATGACTTCCCGATTCGGAAATATCGAAAACAAAAAATGATTTTTCAAGTTGTGGTGTTGTGTCTACAGGTCTTGCATCGACTTTAGGTAGATTTTTTCACCAGAGTAGACGCTATATTTGAAAAAAAATAATTAAATTCTCCTACAAGGGATTTTGGGTTTCCTTGTTTCATGGGCATCTCCTTAGTCTTTATATTCTTGTTAGTCAACATATTTATAACTTGCCATGCTGCTTTTGATCTATTCTGAGAAGTTGATAAATAATTCTCAAAACAGGCCTTTCGCGCAGCATTGATCGCCAGATCATATCGTTTCTTGGTATTTTTATATAAAACCCAATGTTAAGGATTAACAGTTGCCATGACATGGAGTATATCAAGCTGCTTTCTTAGAGAGACAATTTGAGGCGTGTTTCTGATTGATTTGAGGGTCATCTTATTCTTAACCCTTACTCTAGGAAAGCAGTCATCAAATATCTTCTTATAAGCAGCAAAGAAATAATACCACAATTGATTTGGATCATCCCCCATCGCATACACAGCAGACCAATCCACTTCCGCCAGACTAGATAGAAATCCAATAATTGAAATTTCATTTATGTGTCTCTTAAAAAATTTATCTTCAGCAGAATGTATGTTAACAATATTCAGTTTCATACTTCAGTGCTATGTGATCAGAGATATGGCAATCTATAATTGTATTGCCCTATATATTTGAAAAAATTATTTTGCATTGTTATTCTTTGTTTGTTATGTTACTGTATTGCACTAGACTTTTACATAACATTTTTGATTTGTGCTTATTTCTTATAGGACTAATATAATCCTATAATAGTTTTCTTACAGCAAAGGATTAAAAAAGCAAGATTTTTTTATGAAACAACAGTTGAAAACTGGGTATTTTTATTAATTGTAAGATTAGGCTACAAATTTTTTGTATACAAGATTTTAGTTTGTTGAATTAGTTCAGTCATCATCATCTTCAGATTGTTGGTCGACTTCACCAACAGTGGAAGTTCTCAAATTTTCAACAAAAGGATGGTACAGACGTGGAATGAGGTTCTCTCTGCACAAACTCAATAGATCCGCTTTTTTCAAAACAGTTATACCTGGGGGAATTGGGTATGCTTGTTTGACTCTAAGAGTTAGAGTGTTGAGTGTATCATTGTTTACTGGAGAGTCAACACATTGATTTGATTTAACTTTCCTCGACGTTCGTCTAGGTGTTTGAAGTGAGTTTTCATCTGCTGTTTTGGTCGATAAACCTCTGGGAATGATTGTTATAGAGCCATCTTTTTTCTTTACAATCTTGTCATCCAGGTTGAATGACTTCATGCCTTTTTGTTCATAAGATGTTTTGTAAAAAACAGTGTTTCCTGTATCCTTCCGAACCTCAAACATTTTAAAATTCGCCCACACTATTCTTTCCCCTGATGTATCATATTGAAAGTTTTTACCGAAAAGGTGAGTAGCTCCTCTCCAATCCAGGACATCTTGTGTGTCCATTTCTTTGACAACAAACTGATCTTCCCCTTTCTTAACCATTTGCATCACCGCAGCTAGCTGGCTAGGAACATAAAGAGGCGTGTTTTTAGTGGCTAATTTCATTTGTCTCTCGATCAGTGAATGCATTACATCTCCTTCATTTTGGGTATGCCCAACAATTAGATACTTATGAGTTATAGATGGGATATCCAAGGTTTTCACGCATACAGGTACATTGTTAACAGAAGATAATTCTTATTTTGCCCACTACAGTTCTCTGAATAAAAGACTAATCTTTTACCAGTTCCACAGCAGTGTTCTTTCACGTAGTTGTAGAGAAACGATAATATTTCTAGTGCGCCACGCTTGGCACATGCTTCATGCCAAATGTAACAGTATCCTTGTTTATTGGTAGCATCATAAATTGTGAAATCAAAGGCATTTAATTTTCTTTTATAATAAAAGGTTGATACTTGGCCCTTTGGTAATTGGACAACGGCCAGAAGATCGAAACAAGAAACAATAAAATTTGAATTGACTTCCCTGCTTGCTTCCTTATCATGTTTTTTCTCTTCTCGTGATAGTTCGTTTTCTTTTTTATGTAAATCCATCTCTTGTTTTATGTTGATCCTTTCTTCTTCTGAGCTATTGTTATAGCTTTCGCAGAAGGAACATTGGTCTTTTTTTGGTTGAAAAAATCCAATGTTAAATTTTGTAGTCAGTATTTCTTCATACTTATGCTGTTTTGCAAAGAAAATACCTCTATCTTGACAGCTTCTTTTGTATAGTCTGTACATTTCGGCTTGGTTTAAGTCTCCATCGATATATTCTCTTTTAGTATCGGACCTACAATAGTGGCTCTCTATTCTAGCAAATGAATTTATACGTTCAATTATATCTTTGATGATTTGAGGGTCTTTTTTGGGTTGGTTCAAATGTTTGCCCCTAAGATCTGGCTCAATAACTCCTGTAGATGACGTCTTTTTTTTTACAGTAGTTAAAAAAGTTGAGCTAATCCATAATGTATCAGTAAACATCTTTTTACAAACTTTGACTTTATTTCTGTTGATGATGAGATTGTAAGAATAATTTGCTGATCTGTGCGAGTCATCTTTCTTATAAGAGTATTTTGGTTTTACTTCATCCATTAGCTTTGAGATAAAGTCTCTTTTTCTGTTGATAACAGTGAGCGTTAGAAAATCCGATAACAATTTATTTCTATGCTCCAAGTCAACATTTTCTAAACACTTTAATTTACACTCGTCTCCACAGCCTTCTTTTACAGTTTTTGCCTGCTTCAGGTTACCTGATTTTGTTTGATAAGCTTCACCTGAATTTACTTTAAAATTTTTCACATTTCTTGCCCAAAGTTTATCATTTTTCAATCTTTTTTTTAGTTCCTCTGTTTATTTCAATGATTTCTTGATCTTGAGGTTCCTCCTGTACTTGTTTCAACTCTAATATTTGTTGTTGAACGTTATTTTCAAAGTTTTCATACTCGCTATCAGAACTATTACCATTTTCATCTGGTATGTAATCATCAATCTCATCAGAAACATCGTCCTCATTAAGGTTATTGCCATCATCTGCTATATTCACTTCTTGATCATAGGTTTTATACTCGCTATCAGAACTATTACCATTTTCATCTGGTATGTAATCATCAATCTCATCAGAAACATCGTCCTCATTAAGGTTATTGCCATCATCTGCTATATTCACTTCTTGATCATAGGTTTTAACTTCTTCCTGTTCTTGATATTTCTGATTATTATTGTTGTCTTCCGTAATAAGCTGTACTTCTTGTAATTCAATATTAGTATCACCAAACAAAAATTCAGCTTGAAAAACATAATCAGCTGTAATATTTTCATTATTATATGCCGTTAAAATGTAAAGATCTTCTGAATTTGGATGCGCCACTTCCAGAACTGGTACAGAACTGGTCTCATCTTCAGCAAAATGTGATTGTCGAGTCTCAACTTGAGGCCGGTTTTCCATCTGAAAAACAAGTGGAACGAGTTAGGCCTTCTCTTAACTACATGCTCGGGATTGCTAAATAATAATATAAAGAAAAACTTTGTATAGAGTGTATAAATCAATTTTATCTAAATTAGCAGAGCGCTTTCGACATATTTGTCATCTTCAGTGCAACTTTGTCAGGATACAGGAAGGAATCGATCAGAAGAAACAGAACAAGACATAAAACACACATCAGCTAAAATCATTTAGGATTAATCCAGTGAATCAATACATGGTAAATAAATTAATAAATTAATAAAATTGAACATGTGGACTTGTCTCCGCAATCTCTATCAGTCAACAAAGTTTTTCTTTATATTAATAATCACAAGTGTATTCAGCTCACTACATTAATGCTAAATAATAAACTTAAATCTTACCTTTTCATGATCAGCTTTGCGTTCCTCCACAAACAATATCTGTAGCATCTTTTTCCCTCTGCCTCCATTGAGATTTTCAATAAAACCATTCATTCCGGAAACTAATAACTAATACACTTTCAGAAATTTTACAAACCTTCCAAACTATCTTGCCAATTTCACAAATTCTCTTCAAGAACAATAACAAAGCACAGGTTATGTCTATGAACAGCTGATAAATACAAAAACATTTTGTGATATTACACTATTGCACTATAATTAAGGTTTAGAACAGCATAAATGTTTTGTGATGTTTTAGTGTTGCTCTGGAAACTAAAATATATTTATTGGTGAAATACTGTACTATTTTGAGTTGTTATTGTGTTGACCCACCAAAAAATCAGCTCAGGATGAAGTAAGAGTAAAACAAATGTTGAAAAAAATAGGAAAATGTAATATTTTGATATATTACTGTGTTGCTTTGGACGCAGTTCGGTGTCTTTTATCAGAATTAGTAATATCTCAAAATGTCAAAATTTTGAGATATTACTGTTTTGCACTTATAATTATATTCTCATGTTAATATTGTCATCAAATAATATCATTGAACATGGCCCTAATAAGAATATTGTTTTGGTTATATTAAATTTTGAATAAACTTTGTTGTTCTGAAAGTTCATTGTTTCAAATAATTTTCGTTTGCTTTCGAAGTAATGTATAAATTCTACTATAAATACTTCTGATTTTTTTGAGTTTGATTCCTGTCAAACGTCGTCAATCTATTGGATTGTGCCTGCTATTTAATACATAATATGTAGCGAAAGAAACTTCCCATTGGGTGAACTACTACACTTCTCGTGTTTTTGTTATCATTTAGTGTTTCACATTACAGTTAACCTAAATCATTCATTGCAGCTAACCTAAATTGGACTACACAAATGGAATACTTTATTTTAAAGTACACTAGAGCCTACTTATTATTGGGCTCATTTTATTCTTTGGTTATCCTAACTATGGTAAAGTCATCATTTGAAGTCTTTTGAAAGTACTGATTTTGGATGTTACATATAGAATTCTTTGTGAAAACTCTTCGTGAAGGTATGTAAAAAAGACTACGTACATATAACTTCTATACTTTATAGATTTTCATTTATGCATCTTATGCTTATCCGTAGATAAGTAACATAAATTAATGAAAAACTTGGTAGTTTTTAGTTTAATTCACTAATTTTTCAGATGATCTATGATGCTTTGGAGGCATGAATATGTTCACCATATAAATATAATGAGAATGCATCTCAGTTCAATATTATTTTTAAGGGTAATTTCAATGGGAATAAAGAGTATTGGATACAAATATAAATTTTCAACCATCTGATTTTCAGACAAAACTACTTCTTGAAGAATGCGCCATTACATTATTCACAAAAGATATTACCATTTTTTGAAATATTATATTAAACGAGAATACTTAGGGATATTTTTTTCTTGACAATTGAATTGAAATTTGAGCTGTAATAGTATGTACGTGAGAAAATATTCAGATTAGCTGATTTTATATGAAGATTATTAATCTATTCAGCATGCTATTATGTTTTTTTGCAAAATCTGCCTAAGTTTAGAGAAATTTCTATATTGATTTTTTTCTTTTATTGTAGTATAGGTTCCCTGTCTAAGGTTTAAACTCGAACTCTACTTATTCAGATCCCAAGCACAAGATTCTGTCTAAATAGTACCTATCAAGGAGTGTTGATAATAGGGACAAAAATCCAGTATGCGAATAATAGAGAACTTAGTGAGTAAAACAATATTTCATTTAGGCTGAGCCCCATGAACCAAGGTTTCAACAACTGAGAAGACAAGAATATTCTAGCGATTGATACTAGTTGGCAAACTATTGTGGAACTGAAACTCCTCTTCCAGGCCCTGCTGTTCCCGAGCCTTAGTTGAAATTTAACATTCACGCTGAGGTTTTTTTCGCTGAGACTTGTTAAAAGAAGATATCTTCCAGAGTTTTCTAAAACACAAACTGAAAACTTTCGATAATTGGTCGATAATATTTTATTTATATTTCCCAAATTTTTTTATTTATAATTATTGCGACAGAAGTAACACCCATTTATATTTATGAATCAAGTTTAAACTAATTACATTCATTTTGAGGACGAGTCATGAAGCGTGATAGAGATTACGTGGCCATTAAACTCTTTCCATAAACTTAGTAGGTAAAGTTCTATTTGAAATTAGATGTTTTAGTCTATAAATAAATGTATGAGTTGGCTACATTTTGAAATAACAATTGGATAATTTTTTCCTAGAATGTAGTTCTGTAATGAGAATAAAGATGGAAACAGTGAGGGAATACCTAGTTAGTAAGTTCCATTAAAATTTGTAGTTAAAAAAAAAGATTTCAATTTGATTTCCTTCTACATTAGGTTGTGCAGTTTTCACGCCATGATAGTGCCACTTCATCTCATTTAGGAACATTGGATATTTTTCCAATGTTAAGTGAGATCACTGGAGTGAGAATTGGAAGCTCTTCCCACATGTTTTGAGGGACTTATTTTATTTATTTATTTATACTCCTACAAACACAATCTATTGTAATTACATGTATGAGTGCTCACCAGCTACACTACTACGTACTAAGATTAATTAAAAGAGAAAGAAAGACAAAAAGACATGAACAAAATATAATACATAGAATGATACAATGATATAGAATAATAGCATAACTTATATATCAGTACATATTTTACGACATTCAATTTAAAATTACAGCCCTAATCTGCCTCACTGAAGTAGTGAAGAGATCTATATCACATTTCTTTATCATTTCATTACACTGACTCAACATTCTATTCACAGGGGAAACACCTACAGGCACACATTGGAACAGACTTCTCTCCCTGACTCTCAAACTGATCTCTGGAACTCTGAATGACATGCTGTTAATTAGAGAAAATTTCTTATACTTCAAGTTGTTGACAACATTGTATATAAACAACACATCATTCAGGTCTCGTCTGACCTTCAATCTCACCATCTCAAATTCAGCTAACATACTCCTATAAGAAACTATATAGGGATAGGTTTCGTGTGCTCTTAAATATAGATATCTTAGGAATCTCTTTTGTACTCTTTCAATCATGTCAACATGAACAGCGGACCGTGGCGCCCAGACAACTGAAGCATATTCCAAATTAGGTCTTACCAGTGAATTGTACAATGTTATTATCGTTTTGATATCTGAAATACCGGGTATTTCTAATTACGAAACCAAGAATCTTGTATGAATGATTCACAATGTTTTCATAATGCTGAATAAAGTTTAGGTTTGCTTGAAAGCATACTCCAAGGTCCCTACAGCTACTCACCCTACTCAACAATGAAGAATCTATCATATAGTCAAACCTCATGACCTGTTTTCTGCGCGTGAAGGACAATACATGACACTTGCTAATATTTATCGACATTCTGTTTTCGCTTAACCACTGAAACACAGAATTCAAATCACTCTGCAGTCGATGACAGTCATCAGCAGATGATACGTGTCTAAACAACTTGAAGTCATCGGCAAAAAGGAGGCTTTGTGAATGCCTCACACGATCAGGCAAGTAATTTATGAAAATTGAAAATAACAAGGGTCCAAGGTTACTGTCCTGTGGCACCCCGGAGGTCGCCATGTACCGCTCAGATAGTTCCCCACCCACTTTAACCTGCTGAGGTCTCATGGTAAGATATGATTTCATAAATTTACATGCATCCGATGAAAAACCAAATTGCCATTGAAAAACCTAAAAGCAAAAAGGTTTACCATTGAACCCCTACAATATTGATAATTAAAAAAATTATATATGTTAAATACTATTTTAGTCAAAGAGGCATGCTATTCATATAGGATTCATAATTAGAAATCCTTATTATCAATACCGTTATAATTTTTGGACATGAAAGATGAAAATATCACATTTTCATAGTATATCTAGTATCGATAGTATTTACAATTTGATTCTGTTTTTCAATAAACCTGTTGGGTAATTGATGCTGATATTTCTTGAATGAAACTAATTAAACAAGTGTACCATTGGTGCTTTATCAACTGTGAAATCATTTACAAGATTCATAAATGGATATCCCCATTTCCCGTCTCGATATAATTTTTATCGATAAAAGTGATGAGTATCACATTAGTTTTTGCAATTTGGTGTTGCTTTTCGTTAAACCTGTTTGGTAATTGATGCTGATACTTCTTGAATGATACTAATCGAACAAACTTACCAGTTATTGTATTTCATCAACTGTAAAATTATTTACAGAATTCATAAATGGAAATCCCAATTATCAGTCTCGTTACAATTTCCAGATATAAAACTAATAAGTATTGAATGTTAACAAGTTATTGGTGCTTTATCAACTGTAAAATTATTTACAGAATTCATAAATGGAAATCCCCATTATCAGTCTCCATATAATTTTCAGATATAAAACTAATAAGTATAGAATGTTAACAAGTTATTGGTGCTTTATCAACTGTAAAATTATTTACAGAATTCATAAATGGAAATACCCATTATCAGTCTTGATATTATTTTTTATATAAAAGTAATGAGCATCACATTTTTCGATAGTATTTACAATTTGGTTCTGTTTTTCACAAAAACTGCTTGGCAGTTAATGGTGATATCTTTTGAATGAAATTCATTATACAAAAGTATCAGTTAAAGTTATTGGTGCTGTATCGACTCTGAAATTATTTTCAGGATTCATAATTGGAAATCCCCATTTCCCGTCTCGATATAATTTTTATTGGTATAAGTGATGAGTATCACATTTTTCGATAGTATTAGCAATTTGGTGTTGTTTTTCGTTAAACCTGTTGGGTAATTGATGCTGATATTTCTTGAATGAAACTAATCAAACAAATGTACCAGATATTGGTGCTCCACCAACTTCACAATTGTTTACAAGATTCATAAATGGATATCCCCATTTCCTGTCTCGATATGATTTTTATTGATAAAAGTGAGGAGTATCACATTTTTTAATAGTTTTTGCAATTTGTTGTTGCTTTTCGTTAAACCTGTTCGGTAATTGATGCTGATACTTCTTCAATGAAACGAATTAATCAAACATATCAGTTATTGTATTTTATCAACTGTAAAGTTATTTACAGAATTCATAAATGGAAATCCCCATTATCAGTCTCGTTATAATTTTCAGATAAAAAACTAATAAGTATCGAATGTTAACAAGTTATTGGTGCTTTATCAACTGTAAAATTATTTGCAGAATTCATAAATAGAAATCCCCATTATCAGTCTCGTTATAATTTTAGATATAAAACTAATAAGTATCGAATGTTAACAAGTTATTGGTGCTTTATCAACTGTAAAATTATTTACAGAATTCATAAATGGAAATCCCCATTATCTGTCTCGATATTATTTTTTATATAAAAGTTATGAGCATCGCATTTTTCGATAGTATTTACAATTTGGTTTTGTTTTTCACAAAAACTGCTTGGCAATTAATGGTGATATCTTTTGAATGAAATTCATTATACAAAAGTATCAGTTACAGTTATTGGTGCTTTATCAACTGTGAAATTATTTTCAGGATTCATAATTGGAAATCCCCATTTCCCGTCTCTCGATATAGTTTTTATTGGTATAAGTGATGAGTATCACATTTTTCGATAGTATTTGCAATTTGGTGTTGTTTTTCGTTAAACCTATTGAGTAATTGATGCTGATATTTCTTGAACAAAACTAATTATACAAGCTTATCAGTTATTGGTATTTTATCAACTGTAAAATTATTTACAGAATTCATAAATGGAAATCCCCATTATCAGTCTTGTCATAATTTTCAGGTATGAAATTAATAAGTATCGTATGTTTCCATAGATTTCACACACAATATAGTTTTGTTTTTCAGTAAAATTGGTTGGGAATTAATGGTGATAGTTCTTGAATGAAATTGATTATAAAAAAGTATCGGTTCTAGTTATTGGCGCTCTATCAACTGTAAAATTATTCATAGGATTAATAAATGAAAATCAATCTCGATATAGTTTGTCTTAAACTGATGCGTATCACATTTTTCGATCGTATTTACAACTTCATTTTATTCTTCAATTAAACTGCTTGGCAATTGATGCTGATACTTCTTGAATGAAATTGATTGAACAAAATTATCAATTATTGGTGATTTATCATCGCTAAAGTTATTTACAGGAACTTTATTTCGTTAGTCGGAAATAATTTCCATATATACATGAATATCGACTAAAAATAATTTTTAATTCGCAAGTGAGATATTCAAATATTTACGGAGTAGGATCACAAACGGCTCCTTGGTGATTACCAACTGTAAAATTATTTACAGCCAAGTTATGATGATATATCAACTTTTAATGAAAGAGTTGTTTTTTCGAATCCAGATGGCTAAGTGCGGATGCATTTTCGACTCAGATTTCCTCATTTCAATTGTTTCGAACACGTGTATGTGGATTGAAATACTTATTCGTGAAGTACTATTTTTTCTATGGCTCGATATTCCCTAATTTGAATATGCATATGAATATGATATTCCCTATTGCTATACAGAATATGAAATTTAATTATCAAATTTTCAATGAAATAATACTCCTCTCATAACTTCTGTGTTTAGCAGCCTCAAGGATAATATTCAGCTTTATCTCTTTTTTGTGACGATCATAATCGCTTGGTTAGCTATTGTCACGATCTCCAAATATGTTAGAAGATTTATTGAAATGTTTAACTTGATGCTATTTAGTCAACTCTGTGTTTGAAAAAATCACCAAATTGTTCTGATCAATTAAAACTTTCTTGTATTCGTTATTTTGTTCCGATTTTCTGATCACATTACAGCTAGGTGTGAAAGACCAGTCTGAAATTTGTTCAGATTTCAGTATCTATTCTTTTCACGCATTTGCTAATCACTTTTATAGCTAAGTTCGAAATTGCTTCGATTACGACATTCGATAATCTTTTATTCTTTTGGCCGAAACGGTTTTGAATTGTTCATTGAAAATTAATTTTTTGGATTAGATTTGTATATTGAATTCTTAAGGAGCACGAACATTGGTGTTATTGTTCATTCGAAATTAATTTGTAAGATGGCGCACTCTGCTAGGGAAGTATAGTAACTCACAAATGGAAACATAAATTGAGAAATAACTACCCTCTTTGATACATTAGAAAAAGTCACAAATGCAATTTTCGGGACTAGCTGCACCACTTGCACATTGAAACCATGTTTAGGGTTTTCTACCAAAATCTCCACATAATATGCATATACCAGTGTTGGTTTGATCCCTAGTCACTTATGTCGTCCAATTCATCGCCATCACAGAGCCTATCTTCAAAAAATTTGCATTCGTCGGTTTCGCTATCTTCCACGTTTTTTGTGGATATTTTCGTCTTGATTGCGATGGTTTTCACTTTAGTTGTAACTGCGTTATTCAACCCGCAGTATCAACAAATAGATGTATCATTTGTCCATAATGGTTCAAGTGTATCGTCAACTGTTTTACGTGGAATTTTCTTCAGTACAGCGACCGGATTGAATGGAACGATGCCACATGCCTTGAACCCTGCGATAGAGTTGGTTTGAGATTTGAGACCACAGCCTCCTTTTGAAGCTTTGAAAATTTAGTTTTGAGAAGCACTCCTCTATTACTCAACTTCCATATTTCCAATACCTTTTTCCATGCCACCTTGAGAGGTTGGAAGTAAGCTACATTCAAAGGCTGTAGCAAGTGTGTCGAGATGGGTGGCAACAGATCAAACCTAATATTGTTATTTTCGAATTTTATGTCCCGAATTATCTCCAATTATAACTTTATCTCCATCTAGCTTTTTAGAATGCGAAAAACAACATAATAGAACCAGTCTTCAAATAGTAAATCAAACCACCCGCTGAGAGTGCGATTGATCTGGCCCCTTCTATACCTCCTTCAGTCCATCCCACATAGGGGAGACCGGCGCTGATTGGCGCTACTTTTACAAAATAATTTTTAATGTTTTAAAAATTAAACTTGAGACAACTTGAGAGTCCGTGGTGTATTCTATATAGTTTTGACCAAAGGTTAAACAAAAAAATATTAAAATGAATAGACTGGTAGGTATTTACTTATAGAATTGAAATTCGTATGCAACGACGACAATTGCGCCAATGTACGCCAACACTGGGGCAGGTTGATCCAGTTAGTGAGGCAGATTGGCGTGCAGCTAATGAACTTGAGATTATGTACTTATTAATTTTTATTGAAACTGTCAACGTCAAATAACATTAAATGAATATTAATATAAAAAATTTTCTTTTAAAAATGTGTTAGAAAATAGTTTTTTTCAAAAATCATCATCATTAGGCGATTATAAAAAAGATTATCTTCAGGCGCAGCACATGCTTCATGTGACCACATCTTGCAAGATGTGCATTGAATCCATGACTCGTTTGGTTTGCTCTTATTAATGTCTCCTCCGCACATTAAACAAAAGCAGTCATCTTCTTCATCAGTTTCTATTATTCTTTTTTCAGGTTTCCTTTTTCCTGTATTGAAGTTACTATTTGATATGCGGCTATCTTTACAAACAATTTTCTTTACGCCTTCTTTTTTCTTCGCATCTTCTTTTTTTGTTTGTCGTATTCGGTGTTCTTCCTCCAATACCTCTTTTTCGGGGGTATCTGTAATTATAGGTGATTTTCTTTTTCGTTTCGACACTTCAAAGCATTTTCTTGCTTTTGCAATAGGAAATGGCCTGATATTTTCAAGAATATTTTTTTCATTGGGCTCCTTTAGAACAATATCCTGAAGAATATTTACTTTTTCTGATCCCTGTGGTTTAGAAACCTCATCATTTACACTATCAGGCCATTTTGAGCAACCTTGTTTGCTACCATCACTTTCTACATTTAATCTATTTTTTTAAAATTCACTTCTGGTAAATGATTTCTAATTTCAATGGTTTCATTTTCCCATATTTGGGCTCCTTTCTCTGTTGGTAGCGTTTCTGGCAGAGGTTTGTCCAAGGAACATCCGGCCAGAAATTCCGAATCGTCGAAAATATCTTCATTAAATGGAGCAATTCCGCTTACCCTGAATCCTGACATAATATTGGTTGGCGTTATTGCAATAGGCCATGAATTTTTTACTATGCTGGGAATATTATAAATGGTTATACTCTTTTCCGGATTATTCGTTATCCATGCGTCCGAAAATCTATTAATATACTTCTTGAAAGGCCCAAACACTGCTCGATCAAGAGGTTGGAGCTTGTGGGAGGTATGGGGCGGGAATGTTAACACATTCACACCATTGTTTTCACATATGGTTAGTCCTGCGATCGACAAATGTGATCTATGATTGTCTAGCAATAAGAGGACAGATTTTTCTTCGAAGCACTTTGTGAATTTTACAAAATGTTTTATGAAGTCTTCGAAGTTTTCTTCCTTCATCCATCCTGATGAGTTGCAAGGTACATCGCTTCCTACTGGTACATCAGTTAAGAAATAATCTCTAAAATTTACGCGTGGAAATATGAAATAAGGTGGAATACTGTTACCACCAGCGGAAACCGCTGCTGCCAGGGTAACTAAAGTTCCACGGTCTTGAGATGTGATTCTTCCAATTTGTTTGTACCCTTTTCCGGCGACTATCTTGTCTGGTTTTTGAGAAGTAGTAATCCCCGTTTAATCCATATTCCAGATGTCCTCTGGGCCAATATGTAATCGATGAAGTACTCATTTCAACTGTTTAAAAAAAGTTGCTACTGTATTCTTATTAAAATTAGTACATCTTGCAAGATGTCGCTTCAGGACAACGAATTAAGAGTTTCGTTTCAGATATGTTGAAAACCAATCCTATCCTGCCATTTCATTTGTACGCCAGGATTGTGGAAAACTTAAATTAAGCTCAATAGCATATGGTAAACTGTCCCACAGTGAACCAATTTTCATATATAGGGTCTCTATTCTTTCATTTTGATGAAAATACCTCAGAAAACATATCGAATGAACACTTCCTATTTTGATGCGTTATCTGTGTAATCATATGGGTACTCATTCGATTTTTCAATATACTTTTTAATTTTTTTTTAAACTATGACATATGGTTCACTGTGTACGATGATATATATATACAGTGAACCATCATCCAGTACACACTGAATCATAGCTCATAATTCAAATAAAAAAAGAAATTATTTCAAAAACTTTATTGATTTGTCATGACTTAACATAAAAAATAAAGTACAAAATTGGTTGGTTTCTAATAAAAATAAATCTTCAAAAATATGAAAACTGAACTGAAAATTTTGTTTTAAATAAAAACTACAAACTTCTTAAAGTATTCTTTGGAAAAAAACAACGAGAAAAGTAAACTTATAGTAATTTTAATTTTTATGTGAAATTTCAAAAGCTAGCGAATATTGAGACCGTAAAAGTCCATGTTGAAAGAGTAGAAGGAATTTTTGCACCTGGAGGTAGAGCCATGGTCTAATGGTTTTTGTAAAATAATCTTGATATCTGATTTCGACACTGTAGATAAATCGGGTATGTCAGGAATGGAGAACACATATTGTGTTGAAGATTTTTTCCTTAAGAAACTCGCATGATATTCACCTTTTTGGACAGCTAAAACTTTAGCTAGATAGTAAATTTTATCTTTTTTTCCTTGGAACTCGACCAGAACAAATTCACCTTCGACAGGATCTCTGGTAAGATTTCCTAACTGGTTTTTTGCAATAGGGATCGTATCTTCATCTGAATTGTCATCAAATTCATCTGTCATAGCTCCATCACTTTCCAAAATCATGGAAGTATTAGATTCAGACGTAGAACTATCCTGTAATACTTTCCTTACACCTTTCCCTTTTTTATTAGCGCATAGGATTTTTGTTTCCATTTGCCGCTTCTTTGCTTGTTTTTCTTTTTCAATCTGTTCCTTTTCTTGGTTTTGCTTTGAAAGGTGGACGGAATTCTGTCGGATCTATGAATTTTTTGTGACCTGTTTCTGAAGATTCATTTATTGATGAATCTTCCTGGGTGATATTTTCTTTTTCTGAACAATCGGGTTCCAGATCTATTGATGTATTCTTGTCCGCTGCGACAGCAGTAGGATCCATCTCTTCAAGTTGTGGGCGATCAGTGACAGCTTGGTAAAAAGTCGATTTCTGTAAAAATAGTTCTATCAAAAGAAACGATTCCGGTTGCTTTAAAGCTATTTACTATCGAGGTAGGCGTCATAGTTTTTAGATAAGCTTCTCCAATGAAACCACCCACATCATAATTTGATACAGATTGGCCAGGATTTCTCATAATCCAAGAATCGATGCTAGCATTATAAAAAGTTTTGAAGGGCTTGAATAATCCAACATCGAGAGGTTGTGTCTTATGAGATGAATGGGGTGGCAAAGTGAGTATCGTAACTCCGTGTGATTTGGCCAGTTTCAAAGAATCTACTGACAGATGCGATTCATGATTGTCCAATATTAAAAGCGATAGATTATCCATTGAAGAGAAACTACATTTTATAAAATGTTTCATGACTTCAGGAGATATTTCTGAATTCATCCACCCGCTCGGTGCTGCCAAACCCAAAGTACCAGGGGGGGGGGGTCGCCTTTAATTATGAAGTTCTTGAAGTTTTTTCGAGGAAAAATTATAACGGGTGAAAGGGAATATCCACCAGCACAAACAATAGCACATGTTGTGCATAACGTTCCTTTCTCGCCACTTGTTACTTTCGAGAGACTTCTTATTCCTTTCGGTGCCAGTACTTTTGGAGGCTTTTGAACAGTGGTTGTCGCCGTTTCGTCTAAATTATAAACGCGTGTTCCATTAGCAAAATTGGGATGGCGTTTTAAAACATCTTCTAGATTTTGAAAATATTTGTCAATGTTATGACGATTGAAACCTGTAGCTCGAGCCAAGCTACAACTTTCTGGTGCTCGGAGGCTGACATCTGGATGCCGAACTCGAAAAGATCGGAGCCATTCCAGGCCTGCCATTTTATTTTTTTCCAGGACTCTGGATATTTTATTGATGATTGCTGTTTCGTACGCTAACTTGCGGTAATCTTTATTTGTTAAACCATAGAACAGATACGCACAATTTTTGATATATTTTTTCAATGCCTCTTCCTGTTCCGAATTAAAAATCTGATTAACGTTATAATTAGGAACTAGTCTGACATTTAGACCTTCCATTGCATTTTTTGTTTTCAAATAATATCTTCTCAAGGTTGCGTAAGGAAGTTGTTTAACTTTCGATGCTTTCCTTATTTTTTCCCCTCCGTTAATAAGTTCAACAGCTGATCTCATATTTTCTTCTGTGTGAGCCCCTATTTTACGAAGCAGTTTTCTGCGAGCCATGCTGTAAAAAAATAAAAATATTACAATTTCTGGAGTGAAGTAGTACACAGTGAATCAATGATTCACTGTGTAAACCTCACCTCGGTTCACTGTTGGACGCGAGGTACAAATTATTATTGTAGATGAGATTCGAACAATGCAAAATAGGCAATTCTTGTAGATGCCGTATCTAATTCACTTGAGATGGATTTAATGGCGGAACAGGCCGATGATAATTTTTTAGCTAAGACATGCACATGCTGTGAAAATTTGAGATTTTTGTCGATAAAGAGGCCTAAAAAACTGACAGAATCGACTATTTCAATGGCATGGTTTTGCAGGAATAGATCCTGGGAGTTATCTCTATAAAACAAGGCGACGGTTTTATCTACGTTGAAGCAAAGTAAATTTGCATAAGACCAGGACTTGATCAATCCAAGATCATTTGTCATTTCACAATGCAGCGTCGCAGAATTAGGATTGTTCCAAGTAATACTCGTATCACCCGCAAAAAGCGTAATTTCTCCACTGATCTTCAGATACATAATATCATTTATAAATAACAAGAAGAGGACAGGACCTAAAACAGGACCTTGGGGGACACCGCTAGTGATAGATTTACAAGCAGAATTGGAGTTATTCGTCCTTACAAATTGTTTTCTACATCCAAGATAAGACTCGAACCAGTGTAGTGGAATACCTCGGACGCCATAAAACTCCAGTTTCCGTAATAAAATTTGGTGACTAACGCAGTCAAATGCTTTAGCATAATCACAGAAAACCGTAGCTGTGTAGTGCTTGTTATTGAGGGATGAATAGATATTGCTCAACATAGAAAACATAGCATCAGTAGTATTTTTTTTTGGGTTGAAACCCAAATTGATGTGACGAGAGAATTTTATGATTTGAGAGGAAAGTCAGAAGGCGGATTTTCATTAATTGGTCTATTATCTTGGATAAAACAGATAGGAGCGCTATGGGCCTGTAATTGGATGTGTTAGATCTGTCTCCTCCTTCAAGTGGGAGAATTATTGCAGTCTTCAGACAATCAGGAAACATACCAATTTCAAAAGATTCATTAATTAATGAAACCAAAGTATTAATAACAATGTCTGGAATATTCAAAAACACTCTCAAAGACAGACCATCCGTTCCACAAGAGGACTTATTCTTTATTTTATTTATTGTTAGTAAGAGTTCATGCTTATCGACAGGACTCAAGAAGAAGCTGGAAACGACATGGGCAAAGGGATGCAGGAATGAAAGAGGATCATGGATCGGTGCTAATCCAGCGGTAACTGTATTGCACACGTTGACGAAATAATCATTTAAATCGTTAGGATTAGGTAAGTCGTCAACAGGAGATACAGATTTATTTCTTAAATCATTTATAATAGCCCATGTTTCCTTGGAAGCGTTTTCAGAGTTAGATAGACGATCAAAGTAACATGCGTTCTTTGCAGATTTTATTACTTTTAGGTAAGTTATTCTATACTTAGAGATGTAGTCCAATACTTGAAAGTTATCGGAAAATTTTTTTATATAAAGAAGTGAACGCATATTCTTAGCCGAAATTCTTAAACCGATGAACGCCCAAGGTTTATGCCGTTTAGGTTTAATAGGTCGAAGAGGAAAAGCTAAGTTGAAGGCTGAAATAATTTTATCAAAAAATATCTTGAAGTTGTAATCCGCATTTCCAGGAATGATACTCCAGTCCGAAGAAAGGCAGAGTGTCTGGAATTTTGTGAAGTTACCCCTTTAATAAATCCTACCCCAATACCGACTATTCGCCGCACGGCTTCTGGAAACTGAAAATTCCGTAAATATCGCCTCATGATCCGAGAGACCTGCACTGATGACATTGCTTTTTAAAGAACTAGAAGGAAAGTTGGAAACAACGTAATCAATAGTGGTCGCTGAAGATTTTGTTAATCTAGTTGGGGAATTGACATGCATGGAAAGGTTAAAGGATTTAAAAATAGATATTAGAGACCTTTGAACATCAAAGATATCCGCAAAATCAATATTAAAGTCACCACATAAAATTATCCTACTCTTAATTGGCAACAAGTCTAACAATTCAGCAGGCCTCTAAAAATTTTTAAATATCAGAGCTAGGGGATCTGTAAATGTAAATACATATGAGATAGAGGTCAGTGATCTCACTGTACACAATAGTGAATTCAAAAAAACTTTCGGCTAAAAGATAAATATATTTATCTACCTTGGTGAAAATACTATTCTTCGCCAGAATTAATGATCCACCATGAGGAGAGCTTGCTCTATTAAATCGTCCTACTGTAGAATATTTTTCCAAGAAGATAGGTTCTCCCTACCTCAACCAGTGTTCTGTGATGGCAACTAACTGAGGGAAATCCAACTCTTCAAGGAATAGGCTCAGTTCATCGATTTTGTGCCTTATGGACGCAATATTCATTAGAACCATGCTAAATTTGGAATCATCAGTAAAATTCAGTGTGGTGTCTGTTGAAGCAAAAGATGAGCAGTTTTCCATACTATTAGAGGACTCTTGTTCCTGAAAAAACGTCTTGTTATTTAAAAATTTCGCTTTGATGGGGTGGTCGAATAATAATTCCGGTGACAATCCCTAGATTTCCGCAAATGGTTCAGCCTCTCCGTAGTGACGAAATACCTGTATGTAGAAAGGTCCGTTTCCACCCCAGCCCGATCAATCCCATACGCCTTGTGAAAGTCAAAATAAATTTTTCGAAGGGGTTCAAGCTGAATCGAAAAACCCTCAGACAACAAGAACAATTTTACACTAGTATTTGTGAATTCTTCATAACAAGCTGACGCAGGTTGTTCATGCAGGTAGGCAAGGTAGAGTTTGAAAGCTTTAAGAATGGCTGGTTCACGGAGTCTTGCTAACGACCATTTTCCTCAAAGGCAGCTTTAGTAAATCTTACTATGGGAGGATTTAGAGGATCCATAGAGATTGGAGACAGCTCCTTTGACCGTTAAGTAAATTCAATATTGTTCCTACTCAACAATACATTGGATTTACATGCACTGATGGCCGTTTTGTCAGAATTGATGACTAAGACATTTTCCGGTTCAGGTGAGCATTCTGTAGGTGTCTTCTGTGTACTGGTGTACACATTGACCAAATTGATACGGAAATCCATCTCAGGTTCAGGCAATCGTTTTGCAGGTGTTGGGGTTAGCATACTGGTAGTCTTACTAACTGGATTGGAACGTGTGTCAGTATCAGAATTAGGCAACCGTTCACTCGGAGTTTTATGTGTTGAGAGATATTGAAATGCCCATCTAACTGAGACGCCCTGAGGCCATATTTCACTGTTGAATAGCATGTCCAAATACCTCCTCGATTTCATTCATATTTTGAATGTGTTTCCCCGCCCATCTTCCTTAATTAAAGAGTAACATCTTACATATTCACATATACCCAACCTTTCCTTGATAAAGTGGACGACCTGGTTCGGACTATACTTTTCTGGTAGGTTATTGACAAGTACGTACTGCCATTTCTCTTCAGTGTCTCGTTTTACCCGGACAGGTGAATTATTGGTTAATTTTTGAATAGTCTTAGGCTCCTCTGTTTGCGTTTGTGCAACGACTGTTGTGGACGGCAATTTCAACTCTCTGTTACCTCGCTTTCCTTTGGATGATTGTTATTCATGATGACTTTCATCTCCGTCACCAAACTCTTAACCTGAGCAAGGCCTATTGCAAGATCATCTAAACATGCTTTCACCCCAGAGGTGGAGGAATTCAGAATTCTTATCTTGCCTGGATTCTCTTCATTGCTAAGGAGAACAGTAGAAATATTGAAAATCTCTTGTTCCATTAGCCTTAAGGATTTTATCAATGAATGCGGTCTGAAAAGTTCGCAAACGGCATGAATTTCGTTGACTTTCTTAATCAGGTGGCCCCATTTTGAGTTGTCATTCGCCACAATGTCGTAAGTCTCTTGCACAATAGGAACGCTGTTGGCAATCTTTCTGGTCAGATTGGCCAAAGCCTCAAAATGTTCGAGAGGTATTTCGTTTTTTGTGAGGTTATTAATTTTTTCATTCAGATCTTTTAAGCTAGGTGATTCACAATCTGCACATAAAAACTTCAAGTGGCTATACTTATTAGACAACAAATTCTTAGTAGTAGTTTTATCCAACCCCGAACAGTCCATACAGAAAAATCGCCGACAGTCTCCGCAGCAGGAGATTCTGTTGAGTTTGCCTTTTTCGGCAAATTTTGTATAGCAACCATCGCAGGAATAGGTAGTCATTTCAAATATTACTTGGCTAATTTTCTCAATTTGTTGTGAAACAAAACAAAAGTGAGATAAATGCTGACAGCCGGAGCGGGAAACAAAACCAACCGACTCGTACGACTGCTAGCTTCTCTTCCTTCCTTCGTAACATTTCTCTTCACAGTGTCGATGCCGCTTGTAGAAGGACGATTTGGATCAGCGGAAGTGGATGGCTGATCTAAAATATTGTCGTTCTGTGGTAGGTTGCCTTTCGATTGTGAGATGGTTAGGGTTTCCTGATTTATTATAGATAGGATCAGGTCTCTCAGTTATACTTGAAGGGAGAAAAACGTCGTCAGTGAAGATGTTCGAATTAAATGGATATATTCCAGTTTTTTCAAAACTCTTACAGATATTCCTGATTTTAAATGACTCACTAAAAGCTGGATTCACGAGCTCAGCAACTTCGTATATTGCGGTTTTCCCTGGATTGCATGTTAACCAATTATTCATAGTTTGTTTATATCTAAAAATGAAAAAAAAAAACATTATTGATAGAGGTACCTACGTACGATTGCACGATTGTCCATAATAATTAATGCTTCCTTATCAGCGGTTGGTTAAACGTATTTCAAGAAATGTTTCAAAGATTCAACCAAAATTTCCTCGGTCATCCAACCAGTTGGATTTGCTATACCTTTGGCACCAACTGGAGCTCCCTTGAGCATGTTATCTTTGAAGTAAACTCATAGGAAAATGAATACAGGCGGAATCGTCCCTCTTGAAGCGCTAATAAAAAAAGAACGGTTGTCAGAGTTCCTCTTTCTGCCGAAGCAATTTGCCCTACTTGTTTCGTCCCTCGTACAGCTATTACCTTGGGCGGTTTCGTGACTGTCATGCACCCTGTTTCGTCAAGATTCCATATCAAGTTTGATGCAAAATTGTGTTTCTGGTACAATTTTTCTAAATTTGAAAAGAAAGTTGTGGTATTTGTTTTATTGAAACTGGAAGTTCTGCTCAATGATGTGCTTTCGGGTTGACGCAGTTAGAGTTCTTTGTGGCGACTCATGAATCCGTGAAGCCAATGAATGCCTGCTTTATTAGTTTTATTCCATTCTGCTGATGTGTCTAGTTTGATGGCAACAGCAAATTGGTAAGCCAAATTTCTGGTCTGCGTTGTTGTCAAACCATGACATATTTTGGAGTTTGTTCGAAGGTAAGAAACTAGTAACTTTTCATGATCTTCCGTGAATGTTTTCCTATTTCCAATATTCCTTATGTATCTGAAATTATCATCTGGAGAATTCTTATGTTTTTTTACCGAATTGGCCAATTAAGATTTCGATGTGCATCTTGAATCTCTTCATCAGACTTTCTAACTCGCATAGCCATCATTAAAAAAATGAACCGATGAGCTTCTATAAAAATGATAATAAATATACGCGAGCAGATGTGCATTGTCTATTTAAAAATTCAATCTTACTTGAAAATACTGTCATAAAGTTTTAGGAGAATAGTTGAAATCGTTTAGTAGTACCGAAACAGAGAAAACATACAGTATTTTCCATGTTAAATATTGAATTACATACCATACTTTCACATCTCCCTTGAATCGGACACATTGCAGCCCATGAACTGGACGTCCATTCCCTGGGCGTCGGAATGTCCGATTCATGGAATATGTGTTTTTTAAAATAACCTCAAAATACATTTTCCACAAATCGTTATATCAATGATTCAACATACCATTCTGATAAGGGATAATCACTTGATGTTTGTATAAAAAAAATCGGCAACTAATCGTCACTAGAAACGCTATTCACTTCGCAAATTTACATAAATATTTAGTTTACTAGCAACGGATTTTTTAATGCAGGCCTCGTCAACAAGATGTGAGCCACAGATTCAGCCTTTCTCCGAGAGATGTCGCTCGATGTTCCGAAAATGGGATTTACGTAAAGGATGCTAAATTACTATCGGGTGTAGTAGAAAACTGTAGCGTCCGGTTCGTGGGCTGTCCAATTCAAAGGAACTCTCCTTTGAAATATAAGATAAAATGTGAAACACAAAGTTACTAAAACGACTTGCAAGAGCATAAACCTCTCACGTGTCATAACTGTAACTGTCTGGAACTCTATGCTTCGTAGGTATAACAAGAACAAGTAGATCGTCTATAGTGGGAGAACAGCGTTCCCAAATGATCAGGAAAGTACCTGAATCTTTAGTGCGCCAATCAGCCCCGGTCTCCCCTACGAATGCTTTGCCTAATATACAATTTATGGTGGAGGCATTGTGTAATGTTGGTCCTTGGTTGATAATAAGAGACATCTTATATCACACTTGGGCTTCATTCACTAATAAAATACATGTGTCTCAGTGAACGGTCAGTGTTCTCCCTTTTTGAGATCTCTTCAAAGAGTTCTCTTATATATGGGTCTATTCATATTGACCATTTTCGACCTTGGCCTGAGCCGCTAAGTCAACAGTTTTAGTTTTGTTTATTAATTAAATCAAATCTTTGGATTCAAATGGGTAAGTGTAAAATAAATTGTATGACAGAAAATACCTGTCCATCAAAAAAACTTCATCATTAAGATCTATAATGATATTAATTCTATGCAAGACTTGATTATCTGCATCAAGCAGTACGAATCTTTATTTGAATGTGATACAATGGTGTGTAATACTGTATTATAAAAGAAGTTTTATATTGTTTGCAATTAACATTTAGTGGAATAGGGCCATTAGAATGTTGAATAATGCTTTTTGTGCAAATATTTCTAAATTTGTATTCAATTTTCAAACGGAAATGCAGAAAATTGTTTAATGGACCATATATACTTGCATCCTCGGTTAAAGCGTGAATACTATTAGCAAGATACTCTAAGCCAGGGATTCCAATCGTTTTTAACACATTGCTGGACACTACTATGTCGCAAAGCTTTCAAAAATTGTCACGCGAAATTTTCACGAAAATACCTAAAATTTTTAAAATTCTTGCAAGCTAAGATTTCAAATAGAGTAAATCATATATTTTTTTTGCAGAAAACACCGACGGCTATTACCGCCCCTGTCACACTATACAGATATCTGCGTCATAGGACAGGACGGCTCCTACCGTCTGAATATTATCAGGGAAAAATTCTTTATTATAAAAATAGTAGAAAAAAAAATATTCACATCTATGCCACATTTCAAAAAATGTCCAGGACAAAGGGGTGGATGATCAACACATGTTTTGCACCTATAACTTGTTTCTCTCCTCTTTCCTTCCTTTGAACTTTGTTTGCAGCGTAAAAAATACTTTTTTCTGCTATAATTCTGTGGACGTGGTAAAGCTTCTTGAAAATGTTGTGCTGATACGTTCAAATTTTCAACAGCACTAGGTCCTGGACGTGCAGTATGCCTTGAAGAAAAATTAATTAAAATTCTTGCATCCCTTATGTTCGGATCGAGTTCTAACAGACTTTGGATTAGCAAATCTCTGAAATCTACAAAACGAGTTACTTTTGTCCCATTAGGACTGTTCATCTTTTTGAATAAAAAAACGCATTCCAGGCCGCCATATCCAAAAGATGGAAGATGATTTTTTTGTACCAAAAAATGGTTTTCCTGGGGCATGAAAAATATGAGATCATTCGATCCGCCCTATCTATTCCTGACATATATTTATTGTAATCGACAACTTCTACTGGTTTCATCTTTTCTTGTTTCCGTCTGTTTGCGCATTTTATCAGCCTAGGGTGATGAGCCGTACTAATAACAAGCACTTCACGATTATCTCGCCATTTTGAAACGTATACTTTTCCTTGCCTTTTCCAAACATGATCTCCTCTTTTTTTTTTGTATTTAGAAGGTAAGGGAAATCGACTGAAGGTTGAATATTAATCTCTTTATTCTATGCCAAGCTTTCGAAACACATTTGTTTCTTCCTCAGGGCTACTACAAAAACAGTTCACAATTAGAATTGGTTTTTTAAGAACGTAAGAAATGAACTTACGGAAAAGTGAGATCAACAAAAGTTTTCTATCACAGTGAAAATGATCATTTTATCAGCTGAACTAAAATTTGTGGATGTAATATTACATATAATGTTGCGAACCTTTTTCAATCTATCAGTCGTGGTTGGAAGCTCTTGTTTATTATGAACTGAAAAGCATCGTACAATTTGTTCAAAGCGCCTGCCAGACATAGTTGAAGGAAATATCGGAAAATAGCTTAATGGTTTTAAAGAAAATAGTCTTCGTATTTCGCAATTTTTGTCTGTCCTCGTAATAAACATAAACCTAAAAATTTGAACAACTCCTGCTTATCAATCGGCTTGTAAGTCTGACTTCTAGAGTACCGGGTTTTAGTACGTTGCTGCTGAGATGTTGTCTGTCCGTAGCGATTGGTACAATTCACTAAAAGAGTCATAATTTCATCATCCCATAGTTTAGTGAATATTTCATATGGCGAATGAGCAGAATTATCAATTGATATTTTCTCTTCTAAAGGTCGTTCTGAGAAAATATCAATTTGAGCAACATCACTGCGCCATTCAACGCCTCGTTCTTGAAAAGTATTAGGTGCACGTGAAGTTTCTGGTTCTCGTGAATTTTCATCCGTAGATTGTTCTGAGGCTTCACTTTCAGGATCCTCAATATTTGTATTATCAACATCCGAATCTATAATGTCATGTTCGTCACTTTCCTGTGTATAGCTTTCTTCGTTTTCAGAATTCGGATCTAGTTCGTCGTCTGTGGGTACTTCCTCTAATAACCTCGAAAGCCGTTGCTCCTCTTTCGGTTCCATATCTAAATTATAATTTTCTTGTGAATTATATTCACGTATAATGATAACTAATATATATATATATATATATATATATATATATATATATATATATATATATATATATATATAATTTTGGTTTTCAACACTAAGAATTACTTCTAAAAAAAAAACAATTTATTCGATGTGAAGTTTACAAGATGGAAGTTACTTAATTAATCTTATGGTTCTATGTTAGTGAGGGCTTATATAGGCTAGCAGCGATGAATCAGCACCAGGTTACGATTGACGTCATTAAAATGGATAAGCTGCACTTTGACTACATAACTCCTCCCCATTTAAAGAATATTCGTTACCCTTAATTTCAAGGTGACGAATCTTCAAGAAAATTATATAAAAAAGTATAAGCACTACAATAATATTGTTATACAATTGTTATGAAACTTATAGTTGTAGGATGTGGTATAAGTCGGTCCAATTGGTATAAGTCGTCCAATTGGGGGATGTCTTCTTCTTGGATGTTCTTCCAATTTGTTGCATAGGTCCAATTCGCTTCCAGTGGCGCAAGATAGACCTGAGCATAGGTGTTGAAAACTTCTCGGGGGTGTATTCTCTTGAATCCATCAGTAATTATACATTCTGACGTAATCTGAGACAATTTAGGGATTTTATGAGAGAATGAACCACTTTCGCATTCTTGTATCATTTCATTGTTAATGGAAATGATATTTCCATTTTCCATTTCGAATAAATCTTCTTGAGGCTCAACCGAACTGCGATTACAATGTTCTTGCAGGGTTTTTAGAACCATTTGGACACATTCAGGGGGTTTCTTCAGGTATTCTTGTTTACAGATGTAGAAGTCTTCGACTTGTTGAATGACCTCGGTATTCCATACAATCTCTTCGTTGCGTGTTAACCCATAGGAATTAAGGTTAGGAATTCTGGTATTTCGGAAAGGTACGTTATACAATCTAAACAGGTCATATTTATCTTTCTTAAAAATTGGTATGGTTATGCTAAATAAAATATTGAAACCCTTAATAAAAACTTTTGTTACGCATACAGTATAATAGTCTGTTAAATGAGAGAATGGTAACATTTTTTCTTTCTTTATTACTTCATTAAATTTCGACAAAGGTGCAAACGTCCAAAACTGATAGTATTTTCAATTTCTGATAATATTATTGCTATCTCGTGTGAATGGAGAATTATTAGATTAAGTTTTAAACTTAAATCGTGAGCTACCTTTAACTGTTCAGTTTTCTTAATTAAAAAATTTATAGTATTCACATATTTAGTTTGAGTATCGGATACTATTCGCATTATTTTCTGCTGATTAGCTTTCAAAATGTTCTCATTCTTCTTAATTGCTTCGAAATATTTTTGATATATTAATTCATCGTCCGCGTCTAAAGTGTGATAATATTATTAAAAGTTTGCTCATTTCTATTGACCGAAGTATTAGCCATAACCAGATATTGGTATACAGGGACAGTATACGTCGTGTTGATACTTTCTTGAATTATCTCTTTTCGGATTTTAATTAATTCGGGTATTCTCTATATATCGTAATGACACAATAAATATTTAGCATGATCTGCTACATAAATTTTTCCTAAATGTATAGGTAACAAATTATGTGAAATCTCTTGAACAGAGAATGTATGAACTTTAACCAATATAAATATAAGGATGAAGGATACAGGGGTCATCTGAAAATTAGGTAAAGTAATTAGTGTCTTCTTTATTTTATTCGATTTCTATGATAGAAATGTTTGCTTTGAGGATTTGTGATCCTACTGTCTGTAATAATGTTTCTAGATATCTTCTTGTAAGGTTTTTTAAATTTGGATTGACATTTTTGTTTTAAATGAACAACTTATGAAAGTTTTTTTGACTTCGTCGCTTTTCAATTAATTTTCCAATATTTGCTGCGTTTTTGTCTGTGGCAGTATTCGCTACTTGCAATATATTTTTCAAGGTTTCACGATTTGTCTGTACGTAATTTGAAATTATTTCATGCGATGTATCATCTGCAGGAATAGTTATATTAGAATCTAGGTCGTTTGTTTTTATGTTTGGAGATAAAGAATTAATCTCGTCTTCTAAGATATTAGTTTCGCTGGAGACAATCGAGTGGTCTATATTACATTTATCATTGTTGCAATCTCGAGATGTTGATTGCTCATTGCTTATCTTAAGTGCTTCCTTTCGTTTATTGTTGTCCTTCGAAGATAATGATTCATCTTCATCTATTTTTAATCGGGACAAATAGTCCGTATCATTACACGTACTTGGTTTGAATTTCATCTCGCAATCAAACTCTATGGGATAAGAATGTCGTCTTGCAATTACTTCTTGGAAATTAATAGGAATTTTAAAGTTTTCGATCTTTGTAATTCGTACATTTGATATTTTAGGATTTGGAATTTTAATTTCTCTTTGATGAAAGCCTTTGCAATTTTCAAAAGTAATTTTCTCTTTATTTAATTGATTTATTACGTTTTGTGGAATTTGTGGATTTGTATAAATTTTTATCTGTATATCGCAATTTGAGAATACATATTTAATCATTTCATAAATTTGATTCCAGTCTAATTTATCAAGTCCTGTCGATAGTTTTGGAAGGGAATACATTTATCTCTATTTCTCAAGCATAAAAGTTTTAGAGACAATAAGGTGGAAAATACCTTTTCGTATGTTGGTTTATCAAAAAATTTATTTTTAGTGATGAGGTAGTAAAGCATTCTGTCTTGATTACGTATACAAGCAACTTGACCAACCTTTTTATTCTGCGAAATTAGTTCTGTAACATTGTTATATTTATTTTTGAAATGAAGGGCGATGCCTTTATTCATATGGAAATCTTTACTCACACAGTGACACAGAGAAAAATCTGCTGGCGCATTGAATAAATTATCGTTCTCTTCTGTTACATTATCGCTAGTTATTTGTTTCCGTTGAAATCAAATAAGGAATTTTTCGTTTGATAATTGATTTTCCTTACGTTCAATATTTTCAGTTTTTTCTGGATGTTTTTCCGAATATTTATAAATTTTAGACTGAATTGGAATCTCATTTTTTGTTTTACCATTATGTTTAATTTCTGATTTGAAATTAAATGGTGGTTCTGGTAGCTGAAGGTAGCTTTTCCCGCATTATTTAGTGAATCTAAGTTAACGGTGTTTCTGAGGCATTTATCTGAAAATTTTCATGATTGAATTCAGTATTTTCTTTGAACTGATTTTCATCGTTATTCTCTATATTGAAATTAGTAATTTCTTCCGATATATAATTAGGAGTTATTTGTCTTGTATTTTGAAAATTATTATAATCTTGCGCATTTCTATTATATGACGGATAGTTGGGTAATTGATTACTATATTGCACTTGTCTTTATTGTGCTATTGGGTTAGCAGTAGTCGTAGACATAGGGGATGGTCTATATTTTGGTATATAATTACCTACTATTAGGTTTAAACACATTTGTTTTTGATATTTCTGACCGATTATTTCCGAAAACTTGTCTGTTAGTGGGAAATTGTCTTTGCGTAATTATTTTAGGTTGTACATTAATTGGTCGAGAAGGACATATCTTTTGTTGGCTATCACTCGTATGCTTCCAAGTTCGCATTAAATCTAACTGAGATTTTTGGGAAATATAATTTTCGACCATTGTAATAGCTAAGTCGAATGTGATATTCGGTGTCGTAAGGAGGTTTGCAATTCTATTGCAACATTACTAATTAAAACATTTTTGGCTAAGTCCGAGACCAATTGTTTGTGTAACAATTTTAATGCAGCATCCAATGTAGGTTCCGCATCTATTCGGTAATTAATTCTAATTTTTTGAGTTTTGATTTCTTCAATGAAATCTAAAATATCTTGATTTGGTTTTCTGCGTAAGAATTGTAATTTATTCTTTAATACATCTAAATTCGCATGATCTCCAAATGTCTGTAATAAAAATTGTCTAAACGCGTGCCATGTATTTGGTACGTTAGAGGAACGATATTCCGCGTTCGCTTTATCTATTAATGTACTTTTAATCACTGCAACGCAATACGTCTTTATGATTGCTTCCGTCGCTGAGAATTGTGCGATATATTCTTCGCAAGCACTTAAAAATGAATAACTCGGCTTGTATACCGGAAAATTTCGGTAGCAGTGCTCCAAATTCACGAGCTAACATTACATTATGGTGCTCTGCCATATTAATCATTTTATTTGATTTAGTTCGTTGCTGAGAATCTAAATTCAAATTTTCGATTGATTCTATTAGGGAATCAATATTGAAAAATTTTCAATTTTATGAAAAATTTCGGTGGGAAAATATTTATTATATTTTTAACCCTTGACTTAATATAAAATGACCTGCTATAACGGTAAGCTATAGGGAGTCTAGGTTTTGGGGCTGGAAACCGTAGGAAAAACAGGAAGATAATTAACACTTGCAACTTACATTGATTGTTTCTTCCAAGGTGGAGTCGTCGGCGCTACCCTTGCTTTGCACCCTGTTTGAATTCTTGTCTGGTCAGTAGAACTCGGGACTGGTACTACCAAATTCGCAATCTCTATGAGATTAAACTGAGCTTGTGTTGTAGTTCGGATTGTGCTCAAGAATTAAAATTCACTTAAACTTTTCTTCTTACTTTTTAAGTTAACGCATTGATTAATCTTCTAACAAGATTCGGAAGATTTATCTTGTTTGTTGAACTTATTTTATTCGGAAGGGTTTAATGCAACAATCCCATCCTCGTCGCCAATTTTGGTTTCCAACACTAAGAATTCCTTTAAAAAAAAAACAATTTATTCGATGTGAAGTTTACAAGATGGAAGTTACCTAATTAATCTTATGGTTCTATGTTAGTGAGGGCTTATATAGGCTAGCAGCGATGAATCAGCACAAGGTTACGATTGACGTCATTAAAATGGATAAGCTGCACTTTGACTTGACATAACTATATATATATATATGCAATTATTCTCCTCTGACTCGAAACTTTATTGAATACCTTCGGAATGAAAACAATGTTCCTTGGATTGCACCACACCACAGTTAGCTACAGTGAAGATGGGGTGGGTTAATTAAGTGGATAAATTGAATGCCAGGCGCCAGAGGTTTTAGAATACTAGGCACAATCCAAGCAGCTTTCTGGTGAATCAAACAACAACTCCACCAGACCTAACAGTTATTACCCTCAATTTCCTCCAACAATAGTATTCACTTGTTTCAATTATCTAGTACCAGTTTTCTATTCTCAAAATAAGAGTAATGACTCAGAAAGAAAGAATTATATATAGTAAAAAATAATTTAATAAGTAATGTATTAGTGAATTTACCAGTCTGCAGATGTTAAATAATAATGAATATTAACAGTATCTTTAATTCAATATGTAAAGAAAAAAAATAGCAAATATTATTTGTATCCAATTCAATATTCTCTACACCTTGCCTACTTTCAATAGACAACTTCACCAGGTTCAATATAATCACAAAAAAAGTAAGATTAAATTAATTCTCCCTTCAAAGTTTAAATGTCCTTATCTCTCGCGCCACTTTTTAATATCACGTTTATTTTTCTGCACTAAGTTGCATGTGTCAGGAATGAATGTTTCAATGTCCATTTCATATAAATTGTTCACCTTCATTTTTGCACACATCACAACTTTATTACCATTGTAAATTAGAGTTCTACTATCCTTCTTCACTATGGAATAACCTTTTCTTGTTATCATACCTTCAGATTTGGGAACATGCACTCCATGTAGCATGCTTCGCTCCCATTGTCCATTGACGCATCATTTCATTAAAACTTTTCCAATTCCACGTTCTTCTATGGACTCTTTGTTTCCTAATGTCAATGATTTCTTAGTACAGATGTATATTCTTCAAAAAAATCTTTTCTATATGTCATATGGGCCGTATCACCACTATCCAAGCTCCAGGTGTCTTCTTCTACATTACTGCCTGTATTTGACTCTTCAGCTATATTGAAAGCTTACATGGTATACTAATCTTGAGCTGGTTTCTTATGTACTTTCTTTGGTGCACGACATTCCCTGGCAAAGTGAGTAGAAATCATTCAGTTGAAGTCGTAAATCATGACAGGTCTATTGTTAAACATGACAGGTGGGCGGCACCCAGAACCATTAAAAATGATTGATGATGACAGCTCAAGGTCATAAATCATGGCCGCTCTATTGTTCCTATTGTTTGGGTGCAGGTGTGCAGCCAGGTGTTTCTTTTGTTAGGGTCGGTCTATTGTTCCTATTGTTCGAGCCGGTCTATTGTTCCTATTGTGCGATGCAGTCTTTTGTTAGACCAGGTGTTCGGGACCGTATTAACTAATGATTGATGATCGTGAGAATTTACAAATTTAGACCAAAATTCGTAAGAAATCCACCCCCTGACATTCGACGTGGGTAATATTTCTAAGAAAACACACAAAAGGTTGACGTGAATATCTCTTTGGCCGGTCTATTGTTCCTATTGTTTCTTTTGTTAGGGCAGGTGTTCGAGACAGGACCGTATTAACTAATGATTGATGGAGTTGAATATTTTTCAAATTTAGACCAAAATTCGTAAATCGTATGAAATCCACCCCTGACATTAGATATTCGACGTGGATAATATTTCTAAGAAAACACACACACACAAACGGTGGAATAATACCACAAAACTTGGAGGGGGTAAGGGCTTAAAAACAGCTCACTGCAAACAAATAGGCAGTTATTCTTCAATATCTACCAGCAGTTAAATACCATGTACAGTAAAAACGAGACTGTTCGATCGCAAAGATGGCTGTCGAAATCGGAGAAATCAAGGAAAGCAGTGCAAGAAACGAGAACTCAGAAGAAATACACCACCGGCTACCACTACACGCCGCAAACGTCATCAATAGATGGTAATTACAGTTCAACAAACATGGTTCCTTATCCTGAAGATGTGTACCACAACACCGTAAATCGTAGGATGGAGCGTGAGATGCATCGGCTCGTGAGTGAAGACATATACAATTTGAATCTCTCAGGCAGTAAATATGTAAGCATTGGTCTGGATCCTTTCAATGATTTTCAATGTTTACTTAGAATATGTCGACATGGTTATCTTGATTTCATTTCATTCACGAAAAAAGAAGTAGATGAACTTACTGTTAAAATGCCTGGGATACTGAAGGAGTTGGCGAAAACCAAAGAAATTGAAGTATATCTGGATACAATTGGATTATATTCACTGTATTCTACATGTAACAACGTGTTGATATTCAAGGAAAGTAACTTCCCAAAACTTTTTCTGGCTGTTGATTCTTTAAAAACTCTTGCAGCAGGCATGAATCTCTTTGTACGGAAGATGGATGAAAAAATTGAAAGTGACGATGCTATTACCCGGTATTGCACAATTGATTATTTCGCAGATTTCATTCTCACTGAAATGCGTAAGCAACATTTACGTGTAATCGATATACAAACTTGTGCTGAATTCATAAAAATGAGTTACAATGACTCACCTCATATGTATGAATTGCTTGTGAAATATTATTACAATATTGAGAATATTGTATTGGATAGTGTAAGCTGGTAGTTATATTATTGTATATAAATATGATTAAATGTATGATATTATATAAAAATAAACTTAATCAGAAAATTTATTTATCTAATTACAAACCTTTTTATTTGAAACACTAAATTATTTAAAAAAATGTAATTTGTACATTCGTTTACAAGCATTATAACAGGTCTCTCATACTAGAGGAAAAAAAGAGTACACATATAAATTTTTAAAAAACCTAAATCCCATGTGTGATAAATCAGTTGTAAATATCGTATATTATTACGATGAATGACGGACAGCTTTTTGAATAAGAAAACTTTTCATATAAAATATAGACAAAACCTCCTAGTGTTTAAAAATTATGATACTAATACGATCAGTATTATATAAAATAAATTGATAGGAAGTTAAGTATTATGTATTTAATTCAACTTAGATTATAAATTATAACCCATACTTTGTATGAAGTAGTAATAAAGTTAAATTATTAATTCATTCTATTAATTCATTCTATTATTCTACATTGAAAATTTAATAATTTTATAATTGTATACATACTTTTAAACAATCACATACCTTGCCAGGCCAAAAAAAGCCCACACATATCTATACTAAACGGATAAAATTGAATATATGATTCATGCATTCATTGTATAAATGATTTATCCATGCGTTCAATTTGGTGAACATCGAAATTAAATAACTTATGCAATTTTTATAAGATTTATGAAATTTTTTCATGAATAACATCTGGAATATTTAATTTTTTTGTAAAAACACGTTCGTACAATACGTTTTGAATAGGATTTGCATATCCTACCTCTCTTGTGGGTGTCTACGTAGCCAAATTTCAAGTTAATCGGGTGCATAATATATATATATATATATATATATATATATATATATATATATATATATATATATATATATATATATATATATATATATATATATATATATATATATATATATATATATATATATATATATATATGTTAACGGTATCCCTATACACTTCCTTTACGCTCCCCCATCATTGATGTAAATATCGTATATTATTACGATGAACGACGGCCAGCTTTTTGAATAAGAAACTTTTCATATAAAATATAGACAAAATCTCCTAGTGTTTAAAAATTATGATGCTAATACGATACTTTAGAATGTTTCACTGTAGAAATAGAAAGAAATAATAATAACACTGTCTTGAAATTGCATATTGGTTTGAAATATGGGATAAGAGATTGCTTTTCAAATATAAATAATAGTATTCGACTTTGAAACTATGCAAATGATCAGTTGTAAATATCGTATATTATTACGATGAATGACGGACAGCTTTTTGAATAAGAAAAACTTTTCATATGAAATATAGACTAAACCTCCTAGTGTTTAAAAATTATGATACTAATACGATCAATATTATATAAATAAATTGATAGGAAGTTAAGTATTATGTATTTAATTCAACATAGATTATAAATTATAACCCATACTTTGTATGAAGTAGTAATAAAGTTAAATTATTAATTCATTCTATTATTCTACATTGAAAATTTAATAATTTTATAATTGTATGCATACTTTTAAACAATCACATACCTTGCCGTGCCAAAAAAGCCCACACACATCTATACTAAACGGATAAAATTGTTATTGAATATATGATTCATGCATTCATTGTATAAATGATTTATCCATGCGTTCAATTTGGTGAACATCGAAATTAAATAACTTATGCAATTTTTATAAGATTTATGAAATTTTTCCATGAATATCATCTGGAATATTTAATTTTTTTGTAAAAACACGTTCGTACAATACGTTTTGAATAGGATTTGCATATCCTACCTCTCTTGTGGGCGTCTACGTAACCAAATTTCAAGTTAATCGGGTGTATAATATATATATATATATATATATGTTAACGGTATCCCTATACAACCCCTTTACGCTCCCCATCATTGATGTGAATATCGTATATTATTACGATGAACGACGGACAGCTTTTTGAATAAGAAAAACTTTTCAAATAAAATATAGACAAAATCTCCTAGTGTTTAAAAATTATGATGCTTATACGATACTTTAGAATGTTTCACTGTAGAAATAGAAAGAAATAATAATAACACTCTCTTGAAATTGCATATTGGTTTGAAATATGGAATAAGAGATTGCTTTTCAAATATAAATAACAGTATTCGACTTTAGAACTATGCAAATGAAAAACGCTATATAAAATATCGAACGAACATAAATGTTAAACTTTTTCATATAGGTAAGAAACCCACATTACTTTACTTTCCACGACCCCCACCATTCCTCTATGCTTACCTGTTATTGTGCAATCTCCGAAAATTACCGAAGAAACCCGAACTTCTGTACACGATTGTTGTGAATAAAAGCGTCTAAAATATTAGAAATAAAGATATCCGGTAATTATAAACATATAATAGTACCTAGTCCTCCAAAATGAAATTGATGTATTTCATATTGCTTTAATCATTTATATTGGCCAAACTCATAAACTTATCAATCAAAACTGTTATTCAATCAAATCTTTTTAGATGTAATTACGAACAAAAATCTGAAATTTCATAAAACCTATTAGGTAATTATATGAATATAAATAATTAATTGAATTTATGATTCCTGGTTACCTTTTACTAATGATTTGTATATTCAATTTGGTGAGATTGAATAATTTATTGAACTTTTGTAATATAAGATTCACAAATTTTTTTTATGGAAGAACAAAATAATTTAAGTAACTATTTTCCTATAAAATGCATGAAATTCATCAGATCCATCAGATTTTATTTCTTTGATTGGGCAGAATGCGAAATTTTTTATTATAGTTCGCATATTTTCTTTTTTAGACAAAACCTCCTAGTGTTTAAAAATTATGATACTAATACGATCAACATTATATAAATAAATTGATAGGAAGTTAAGTATTATGTATTTAATTCAACTTAGATTATAAATTATAACCCATACTTTGTATGAAGTAGTAATAAAGTTAAATTATTAATTCATTCTATTATTCTACATTGAAAATTTAATAATTTTATAATTGTATGCATACTTATAAACAATCACATACCTTGTTAGTCAAAAAAAATCCCACACACATCTATACTAAACGGATAAAATTGTTATTGAATATATGAGTCCTACATTAATCGTATAAATGATTTGTCCATGCATTCAATTTGGTGAACATCGAAATTAAATAACTTATGCAATTTTTATAAGATTCATGAAGAACAAAATAACTTAGGGAACTTTATTACAGAAAATTTATTTATCTAATTACAAACCTTTTTATTTGAAACACTAATTTATTTTAAAAAATGTCAAATATTAGGAGTAAATAAAACGTAGACGATAAATGTATACGATTGATGAATATCTTAAAATCATAACATTACTAGAAATACTGTTTTAGAAAATATAAACATGTATTCGATTAGGAAAGAATAAAATATAGAGGATAAACATATCCAACGATAAGTATATTTTTATGAAATAAAAGAATTCTTTTTGAATATAAATAATTTTATTTGAATTTAGAACTCTACATATGAAAAACGCTGTATAAAATGATGCTCAATGTTTTTTCTGAGAAATTGTTCAATTACTTACGCAATTATTAAATCTGGTAAAACATATGAATTACATAACTTACTTGTGAAACATAAAACTACTTTTGAAAGATATGAAACTTTATTACCAAATTTGGCAGAAAGTTCATAAAATATATTTCACAACTTGAAAAGTTGGGTAGGCTACCGAAATTTTCAGGAAGCAGACGTCTTTTATTAAATTGTACCGAATAAATTTTAGATTCTGGTTGCTACACTATATGATAATTTTGATAACGTGCTATTTTTTCTAGGGATCTGAAAATCGTTCACAAAACTCTTGAATTTTTAGGAAGTTTTTCCCGTTGATCGCAAAAACTGTTGAAAAAGATTTTCCGAAATATCATTACATACCTTTGAAAGTACTATTCCATATATTTAGTTTTGATCATTAATTACTACAATTAGATGACCATCAGCTATTTTCTAGTTTTAATTTCAAAAATTGAATTTACGTATTCTGCAAATAACCCGTCCTTTTGTTTCTTGAAAAATCAAAAATTGATATGATTGAAACTTTTTTCGTATACATGAAACGGTTCGAATGCTTAAATAGACTTTATGGAACTTTTTTTCATATAAGATTCACAAAAATTTTTATGGAAAAACAAAAATAACTTTGCATGCAATAAGATGCCTGAAATTTTTTTCATCAGATTTTATTTCTTACGGCTTGCTCAGGGAACGCATTCATAAGTGAAAAATTTTTGAATTTGTATTATTTTATCATTGACAGTTTACACGCGATCTAAGTTATATTTGATAAACTCACTAGAACGTATGCTAATCTTTGAAAAATGTTAGTATGTTTCTTTGCTCTTATTAGTGGTTTCTGATGATGCCGTCCTCGCTGAATACGCTGATTGTTCACCTGTTATGCTTCCAAGTTGGTTGAAGTGAAGTGGAGGGAGTCTCTATGAACGAACCTTACCACTTTCGACTAGATATGCACGTTTCTGGTCGATCACAACAATAAAGCACTTGCACGTTATCGATTAATGTTCACTGATCCGATTATTCGGATTTATTGATCAATATCCGTATCGATTGACCAAATGTTGAGCGTTATAGAGTTGTGGCCTGTATATGTACGTTTTTTATAGATAAACACCATGGTGTATTTAGATATATATTTTATGTTAAAATTGAGATGATATATACACAAGGGTGACTAAGAATTGACGTCTTGTTACTGTCTCTTAGCGTCTCTTGTTCGTATTTTCGCTACCTGATCCTACCATCGCACACCCTAAAAGCCAGGGCAGGGATAACAATTTTTTGCGTTCTAACTTATTTCTTCGTTCAAAAATATTTTTAATCATTGCAACAGGTTTTTGTACTGATATGCGACACTTTTTTGCAAAAGATATCTGAGCGATGCAAAAAAAATTAACATATGCATAGTTTAACTGTTGCGATGATTAAAAATATTTTTGAACGAAGAAATAAGTTAGAACGCAAAAAATTGTTATCCCTGCCCTGGCTTTTAGGGTGTGCGATGGTAGGATCAGGTAGCGAAAATACGAACAAGAGACGCTAAGAGACAGTAACAAGACGTCAATTCTTAGTCACCCTTGTGTATATATCATCTCAATTTTAACATAAAATATATATCTAAATACACCATGGTGTTTATCTATAAAAAACGTACATATACAGGCCACAACTCTATAACGCTCAACATTTGGTCAATCGATACGGATATTGATCAATAAATCCGAATAATCGGATCAGTGAACATTAATCGATAACGTGCAAGTGCTTTATTGTTGTGATCGACCAGAAACGTGCATATCTAGTCGAAAGTGGTAAGGTTGGTTCATAGAGACTCCCTCCACTTCACTTCAACCAACTTGGAAGCATAACAGGTGAACAATCAGCGTATTCAACGAGGACGGCATCATCAGAAACCACTAATAAGAGCAAAGAAACATACTAACATTTTTCACAGATTAGCATACGTTCTAGTGAGTTTATCAAATATAACTTAGATCGCGTGTAAACTGTCAATGATAAAATAATACAAATTCAAAATTTTTTCACTTATGAATGCGTTCCCTGAGCAAGCCGTAAGAAATAAAATCTGATGAAAAAAATTTCAGGCATCTTATTGCATGCAAAGTTATTTTTGTTTTTCCATAAAAATTTTTGTGAATCTTATATGAAAAAAAGTTCCATAAAGTCTATTTAAGCATTCGAACCGTTTCATGTATACGAAAAAAGTTTCAATCATATCAATTTTTGATTTTTCAAGAAACAAAAGGACGGGTTATTTGCAGAATACGTAAATTCAATTTTTGAAATTAAAACTAGAAAATAGCTGATGGTCATCTAATTGTAGTAATTAATGATCAAAACTAAATATATGGAATAGTACTTTCAAAGGTATGTAATGATATTTCGGAAAATCTTTTTCAACAGTTTTTGCGATCAACGGGAAAAACTTCCTAAAAATTCAAGAGTTTTGTGAACGATTTTCAGATCCCTAGAAAAAATAGCACGTTATCAAAATTATCATATAGTGTAGCAACCAGAATCTAAAATTTATTCGGTACAATTTAATAAAAGACGTCTGCTTCCTGAAAATTTCGGTAGCCTACCCAACTTTTCAAGTTGTGAAATATATTTTATGAACTTTCTGCCAAATTTGGTAATAAAGTTTCATATCTTTCAAAAGTAGTTTTATGTTTCACAAGTAAGTTATGTAATTCATATGTTTTACCAGATTTAATAATTGCGTAAGTAATTGAACAATTTCTCAGAAAAAACATTGAGCATCATTTTATACAGCGTTTTTCATATGTAGAGTTCTAAATTCAAATAAAATTATTTATATTCAAAAAGAATTCTTTTATTTCATAAAAATATACTTATCGTTGGATATGTTTATCCTCTATATTTTATTCTTTCCTAATCGAATACATGTTTATATTTTCTAAAACAGTATTTCTAGTAATGTTATGATTTTAAGATATTCATCAATCGTATACATTTATCGTCTACGTTTTATTTACTCCTAATATTTGACATTTTTTAAAATAAATTAGTGTTTCAAATAAAAAGGTTTGTAATTAGATAAATAAATTTTCTGTAATAAAGTTCCCTAAGTTATTTTGTTCTTCATGAATCTTATAAAAATTGCATAAGTTATTTAATTTCGATGTTCACCAAATTGAATGCATGGACAAATCATTTATACGATTAATGTAGGACTCATATATTCAATAACAATTTTATCCGTTTAGTATAGATGTGTGTGGGATTTTTTTTTGACTAACAAGGTATGTGATTGTTTATAAGTATGCATACAATTATAAAATTATTAAATTTTCAATGTAGAATAATAGAATGAATTAATAATTTAACTTTATTACTACTTCATACAAAGTATGGGTTATAATTTATAATCTAAGTTGAATTAAATACATAATACTTAACTTCCTATCAATTTATTTATATAATGTTGATCGTATTAGTATCATAATTTTTAAACACTAGGAGGTTTTGTCTAAAAAAGAAAATATGCGAACTATAATAAAAAATTTCGCATTCTGCCCAATCAAAGAAATAAAATCTGATGGATCTGATGAATTTCATGCATTTTATAGGAAAATAGTTACTTAAATTATTTTGTTCTTCCATAAAAAAAATTTGTGAATCTTATATTACAAAAGTTCAATAAATTATTCAATCTCACCAAATTGAATATACAAATCATTAGTAAAAGGTAACCAGGAATCATAAATTCAATTAATTATTTATATTCATATAATTACCTAATAGGTTTTATGAAATTTCAGATTTTTGTTCGTAATTACATCTAAAAAGATTTGATTGAATAACAGTTTTGATTGATAAGTTTATGAGTTTGGCCAATATAAATGATTAAAGCAATATGAAATACATCAATTTCATTTTGGAGGACTAGGTACTATTATATGTTTATAATTACCGGATATCTTTATTTCTAATATTTTAGACGCTTTTATTCACAACAATCGTGTACAGAAGTTCGGGTTTCTTCGGTAATTTTCGGAGATTGCACAATAACAGGTAAGCATAGAGGAATGGTGGGGGTCGTGGAAAGTAAAGTAATGTGGGTTTCTTACCTATATGAAAAAGTTTAACATTTATGTTCGTTCGATATTTTATATAGCGTTTTTCATTTGCATAGTTCTAAAGTCGAATACTGTTATTTATATTTGAAAAGCAATCTCTTATTCCATATTTCAAACCAATATGCAATTTCAAGAGAGTGTTATTATTATTTCTTTCTATTTCTACAGTGAAACATTCTAAAGTATCGTATAAGCATCATAATTTTTAAACACTAGGAGATTTTGTCTATATTTTATTTGAAAAGTTTTTCTTATTCAAAAAGCTGTCCGTCGTTCATCGTAATAATATACGATATTCACATCAATGATGGGGAGCGTAAAGGGGTTGTATAGGGATACCGTTAACATATATATATATATATATATTATACACCCGATTAACTTGAAATTTGGTTACGTAGACGCCCACAAGAGAGGTAGGATATGCAAATCCTATTCAAAACGTATTGTACGAACGTGTTTTTACAAAAAAATTAAATATTCCAGATGATATTCATGAAAAAATTTCATAAATCTTATAAAAATTGCATAAGTTATTTAATTTCGATGTTCACCAAATTGAACGCATGGATAAATCATTTATACAATGAATGCATGAATCATATATTCAATAACAATTTTATCCGTTTAGTATAGATGTGTGTGGGCTTTTTTGGCACGGCAAGGTATGTGATTGTTTAAAAGTATGCATACAATTATAAAATTATTAAATTTTCAATGTAGAATAATAGAATGAATTAATAATTTAACTTTATTACTACTTCATACAAAGTATGGGTTATAATTTATAATCTATGTTGAATTAAATACATAATACTTAACTTCCTATCAATTTATTTATATAATATTGATCGTATTAGTATCATAATTTTTAAACACTAGGAGGTTTAGTCTATATTTCATATGAAAAGTTTTTCTTATTCAAAAAGCTGTCCGTCATTCATCGTAATAATATACGATATTTACAACTGATCATTTGCATAGTTTCAAAGTCGAATACTATTATTTATATTTGAAAAGCAATCTCTTATCCCATATTTCAAACCAATATGCAATTTCAAGACAGTGTTATTATTATTTCTTTCTATTTCTACAGTGAAACATTCTAAAGTATCGTATTAGCATCATAATTTTTAAACACTAGGAGATTTTGTCTATATTTTATATGAAAAGTTTCTTATTCAAAAAGCTGGCCGTCGTTCATCGTAATAATATACGATATTTACATCAATGATGGGGGAGCGTAAAGGAAGTGTATAGGGATACCGTTAACATATATATATATATATATATATATATATATATATATATATATATATATATATATATATATATATATATATATATATATATATATATATTATGCACCCGATTAACTTGAAATTTGGCTACGTAGACACCCACAAGAGAGGTAGGATATGCAAATCCTATTCAAAACGTATTGTACGAACGTGTTTTTACAAAAAAATTAAATATTCCAGATGTTATTCATGAAAAAATTTCATAAATCTTATAAAAATTGCATAAGTTATTTAATTTCGATGTTCACCAAATTGAACGCATGGATAAATCATTTATACAATGAATGCATGAATCATATATTCAATTTTATCCGTTTAGTATAGATATGTGTGGGCTTTTTTTGGCCTGGCAAGGTATGTGATTGTTTAAAAGTATGTATACAATTATAAAATTATTAAATTTTCAATGTAGAATAATAGAATGAATTAATAGAATGAATTAATAATTTAACTTTATTACTACTTCATACAAAGTATGGGTTATAATTTATAATCTAAGTTGAATTAAATACATAATACTTAACTTCCTATCAATTTATTTTATATAATACTGATCGTATTAGTATCATAATTTTTAAACACTAGGAGGTTTTGTCTATATTTTATATGAAAAGTTTTCTTATTCAAAAAGCTGTCCGTCATTCATCGTAATAATATACGATATTTACAACTGATTTATCACACATGGGATTTAGGTTTTTTAAAAATTTATATGTGTACTCTTTTTTTCCTCTAGTATGAGAGACCTGTTATAATGCTTGTAAACGAATGTACAAATTACATTTTTTTAAATAATTTAGTGTTTCAAATAAAAAGGTTTGTAATTAGATAAATAAATTTTCTGATTAAGTTTATTTTTATATAATATCATACATTTAATCATATTTATATACAATAATATAACTACCAGCTTACACTATCCAATACAATATTCTCAATATTGTAATAATATTTCACAAGCAATTCATACATATGAGGTGAGTCATTGTAACTCATTTTTATGAATTCAGCACAAGTTTGTATATCGATTACACGTAAATGTTGCTTACGCATTTCAGTGAGAATGAAATCTGCGAAATAATCAATTGTGCAATACCGGGTAATAGCATCGTCACTTTCAATTTTTTCATCCATCTTCCGTACAAAGAGATTCATGCCTGCTGCAAGAGTTTTTAAAGAATCAACAGCCAGAAAAAGTTTTGGGAAGTTACTTTCCTTGAATATCAACACGTTGTTACATGTAGAATACAGTGAATATAATCCAATTGTATCCAGATATACTTCAATTTCTTTGGTTTTCGCCAACTCCTTCAGTATCCCAGGCATTTTAACAGTAAGTTCATCTACTTCTTTTTTCGTGAATGAAATGAAATCAAGATAACCATGTCGACATATTCTAAGTAAACATTGAAAATCATTGAAAGGATCCAGACCAATGCTTACATATTTACTGCCTGAGAGATTCAAATTGTATATGTCTTCACTCACGAGCCGATGCATCTCACGCTCCATCCTACGATTTACGGTGTTGTGGTACACATCTTCAGGATAAGGAACCATGTTTGTTGAACTGTAATTACCATCTATTGATGACGTTTGCGGCGTGTAGTGGTAGCCGGTGGTGTATTTCTTCTGAGTTCTCGTTTCTTGCACTGCTTTCCTTGATTTCTCCGATTTCGACAGCCATCTTTGCGATCGAACAGTCTCGTTTTTACTGTACATGGTATTTAACTGCTGGTAGATATTGAAGAATAACTGCCTATTTGTTTGCAGTGAGCTGTTTTTAAGCCCTTACCCCCTCCAAGTTTTGTGGTATTATTCCACCGTTTGTGTGTGTGTGTTTTCTTAGAAATATTATCCACGTCGAATATCTAATGTCAGGGGTGGATTTCATACGATTTACGAATTTTGGTCTAAATTTGAAAAATATTCAACTCCATCAATCATTAGTTAATACGGTCCTGTCTCGAACACCTGCCCTAACAAAAGAAACAATAGGAACAATAGACCGGCCAAAGAGATATTCACGTCAACCTTTTGTGTGTTTTCTTAGAAACACGTCGAATGTCAGGGGGTGGATTTCTTACGAATTTTGGTCTAAATTTGTAAATTCTCACGATCATCAATCATTAGTTAATACGGTCCCGAACACCTGGTCTAACAAAAGACTGCATCGCACAATAGGAACAATAGACCGGCTCGAACAATAGGAACAATAGACCGACCCTAACAAAAGAAACACCTGGCTGCACACCTGCACCCAAACAATAGGAACAATAGAGCGGCCATGATTTATGACCTTGAGCTGTCATCATCAATCATTTTTAATGGCTCTGGGTGCCGCCCACCTGTCATGTTTAACAATAGACCTGTCATGATTTACGACTTCAACTGAATGATTTCTACTAAAGTGCCCCCTTTTTCCACAGTTGTAACATTCAAAAGGATGCCATTTCTTGTCCTCCTTCTCACATACTATTAGCTTCCTCATCGAGTGGTCTTGCCGTTAAGTTATTCAAGTTTTGTTTTTTTTGATCCAGCGACATCCATGCTCACCTAAGTGATCTTTATTTAGGAAGCCGAGCTCCCAATATTTTCGTGATTATAGCAGTGTCACTGACGTTTTCATCACTTTCCTTGAGATGTTTGGCGAGAATCATACATTTTGTACAATAATGAACTACCGAATGTATCACCACCTAGAATACATAAGTGATAATCTATTATTTTTTTGTAAAAATATAAATGCCTTCTTGAAACATAGAATCAATCATAAAGATTGAAATATCTAGTTTATCAGAAGAAAGAAATATAAAATTCAAAATGTTCGATAGTACTATATTAATTTCTTTAATCTGCTACATGTTGTACAAGAATGAACTACCGAATGTATCACCACCTAGAATACATAAGTGATAATCTATTATTTTTTTGTAAAAATATAAATGCCTTCTTGAAACATAGAATCAATCATAAAGATTGAAATATCTAGTTTATCAGAAGAAAGAAATATAAAATTCAAAATGTTCGATAGTACTATATTAATTTCTTTAATCTGCTACTTGAATAGCTAATATTCAACTTATATGAAATAGATATATTCAAATGGATATTAGTGAGAGTACAATATTATTGGCATTTCAAGAGAAGCGATGCGCACTCTGGTGGCTCTAGTGTAAACTAGTTTCCGCCACATTGTTTTCTAACCACACTTTCGTATCGTTTGTTTACCCTTGATTTTTATTAGTATAGCGCCTTTCTTTAAACCGTTTTCATTTAATCTTCTTTTATCATTTATCAAAAAATGGCCTTTTTCAAGGCAAAGCACCTCCGATCTTATAATGGCGTCTAATATTGATTATTGTTTAGTGCCACAGTGCAATTCCTGGGCCAAAAGAGATACTGAAAAGAAATTAACTTTCCATAGATTTCCCGATAAAAATGACCAAAGGGTTTATATTGAAAGGGAGATGGGACGAGAATTAATATTGAGAAGAAAAGCCTGGATATTAAAGGTTCGGATTGGCAAACCAATCAGCAAATTTATGAAAGTGTGTTCACTCCATTTTAAACAAGAAGATTATATTAACAGAGGTAGGGAGGTATGTTGTTTTTATTCACTCATTTACTCAAATATAATTTATTTATAGGTGAAAAAACGAGACGAGGTCGTGTATTGAAGAAAACAGCTGTACCATATCAGAATCTGCCGTCATGTGTTGTAAAATTAATTGAAAAATCAGATTCAAAACGCGCAGAAAGGCTGTCTAAAAGAACAAGTGAGGTATGTAGCCAAGCGGGAACAAGTACTGAAAGGAGCCAGAGTGACAACGACATACAAGAACCAGAAAAATGTGTTTGTGAACAAGAGAAAAGTAGTGAAAGTTATGTTCCTAATATTGCCAGTTCTACTGACAGAATACAGAAGCTAGTTCATGATTTTGAAGTTCAAGTTAGTATGGACAAAATTAATATATTAAGTGATCTTTTAAATTCAGAAAGTGCTTTGGGAAGTTTCACAGGCTTAAATAAATTTCAAATTCTAAACTGTTTGGAAGAGATGAAGAGAAAGGTACTGCATGATACAAGGTCTCATAGACTTGGTATTAGAGAAAGAATAATTTTAACAATGACTAAATTGAAGTTAGATCTCAGTTATGTCACTCTTGCCACCTTGTTTGGTCTTCTGGTCAGCTATGTAAAACTTATTTCTTTTATATGCTCCCTATACTAAAAGCAGTTCTTAAGCCTACCATTTATTTTCCATCCTGTGAATAAATTTCTAAAAATATTCCGAAGTGCTTTAAAAATTTTGCAACATGTAGAGCTGGTTTGGATTGCATCGAAATATTTGTACGAAAACCGAGTAGTTGCTTTTTTTTGTTAAATGTTTTCTTTATTGAACTAAATAAATGGTTACATTGTCATGTAGTTCATCCCATAACTAAGTTAAGTTTTAATTATAATAAACCTTATCATCTAATATATAAATACTACATGTTTATAATAAGATATATAAGTGAGAAAAGTATGTTTCAACAAGAATAATATCAAATAAAGTGTTTTTTAATTTCTTGTTCAAAGTTTTTACACTTAAGATTTTTTAACCTATCTGGTAGAATATTTATTGATGTACCTTTATGAAAAATTGAGTTTAATCCAAATCTGTTATTTGATTGGATAAGGTTAATGTTATTGTGATTACGAGTCATATGACTATGTATTTGATTTCTTTTTTCAAATATTGTTGAAGCATGTTTTGTTTTGTTGGGAGATTGATTGATAAATGTGCATATATATGTTTTCAAGTGATTTAATATTATACCTTTTATATAATAAATCTGTCGAGAATCTAACTGGCAATGGGTATAAATTTTTAATAGCTCGACTTTGCAGTGTCATAAGTGGATTAATACACTTTTTACTAGTGGGAAACCATACTGCGGTTAAATATTGGAGATGACTGTGAACAAGTGAAAAGTACAGAGGCCTCATAAGTGATTAAGGCATATAGTAACAGAGTCTTTTTACTATACCAACAGGAGCTCTTACCTTTTCTCTTAGATGTTCAATGTGACTTTTCCAGGAAAAAGTTTCATCCAAATTTAATTGTTTTACTGTAATTAAGATAATCATTACCAATTTTTAGTGGTTCGCTATGGTTTAGTTTTTTACTAGATACAAACATATAGTTTGATTTTTCGACATTAAGACTTAGCTTATGAGAATTGAGCCAGTATCTAATAGATTTTAAATCATTCATTATTTGAGTTTTTAGAGTTTCCACAGACAGACTAGAATAAACCAACAGAGTGTCATCTGCATATAACCTTAGAGAGGCAAAAAGTTTTAGTTTAGAAATAGAGTTAATATATATAAGAAAAGTATTGGACCCAGAATAGAGCTTTGGGGTACGCCACAGGTTATATACTTCTGAGAACTCCTCTGGCCATCCATTACCACAAATTGTTTTCGTTTTTCTAAATACCTAACTATCCATTGATAAGTCTTATGAGCTAAACCTAGATTTTTTAGTTAAACAAAAAAAGTTAGTGCAGAAAAAATTAATGTTAACTTAGAGCCTCCAATATTGCTGTCCATCATAGTACCAATCAAGCTCGTCTTTAAACTCCCACAGTATGGTATCCTAAAGGATAACGCTCTAGTTTTATGCTATCAGTAACTATAATTATTTAGACTCTCTTTATCACCTGATTTAAGTAAAGGAGACACTTTTGCTACCTTCATATTTGCTGGCACAACACCTTGCTCAAATGACTGATTAAACAATTTGCACAACACTTGACTCAACTCAGAACTACACTGCTTTACACTTTTTACTTCAAAATCATCAAATCCAGATGCGTTATTTGGGTCAAGATCACTAATGATTTTTAAAATTTCTGTGACACTTGTGGCTTCCAGCGACCAGTGTTTACTTGTTGACATTTCATTATTTAAATCCAATGGTACCGATGGAATTTTTGATTCTAACGAGGCTGCTATATCAATGAACTAATCATTCATCTTTTCAGATATAATTTTTTTGTTTGTAATTTTTCTACTATCTACTTTAAGTGAAGTGATTGTCCTATCAGAAATACAGCAGTTACTATTTGAAATTATTTTATTAATTAGTTTCCATTCTTTTCTTGGGTTGCCTTTGACTTTATTCAGCTCGTTTTCGTAATATTTCTTTTTTGCCTTGGAAATAACTTTATTTAAATTTTGTTCAGTCTGTATGTGTTTTTCCATTAAGTATGTGTTTTCTGGATACAACCTGACTTTATTATAATAATAATTATTGTTTTTAATAGCCTGTCGGACATTGGAGTAAACCATGGTTTGTCATTTCGTATTTTAATAGTTTTTTTTTATATATTTGGTGTTCCTTGTAAAACATTCAATCTGTTCATAGTTGTCATCAACACTTTTACTAGAGTCATATGCCCTATTTAGTTCAATTGAATTCATTTTAATTTTTTGTATGTCAACGTTTTGTTTAAAGTACGTATAGTATTTTTGCTTAGAAATATTTTTTTCTAAAGACAAAAATTGCATGTCATGATCACTAACATCTGATTCAAAAATAATTAGTTCACCGTGGACATCAAAAACGTTTGTCAAAACATGATCAATTGAACTTTTGGACTTCCTAGTAGGAATAATTTGATTACATAAATTAAATCCGTTTGAAAGATAGAGGTCCTTGTATCTTGCACAATCATTAGGTTTCAATAGCAGATCTATATTCAGATCTCCAAATAGGAAAACTTTTTGTTTTTCCATAGATTGAAATTCTTTTTCCAAGATTTCCAAAGTATTATTAAAGTTATTTCTTTTTTTTTGATGGATTATAAATGGCTGCTATGTATGTGTCAGTTCCTTTTAAATAGGTTTGGAGGTATGTTATATGGTTTAGCTCATAGTTTTTTACTACTTTAAAACTAAGGCCTTCTTTGCAGAATATTGCACAGCCTCCACCTGTTTTTGCTCGAGAGGCATATGACACTTTATAGTTAGGCAGATTATAATATTTAGTTTCTCTGGACTTGACCCAGGTTTCAGTAACCACTATTATATGAATTTCATAGCTTATGTTTGCAACATGTGCTTCAATTATATCTAGTTTATTCTTTATAGACTGAGCATTCAGGTACAAAATATTAAGCTTTTGTGATTGGTTGCCTTTAGAACAAGACCAGGTTTCCAAATCACATCGTGTAATTTTAATCTGTGCCGTAAGACTGTCCATCTGGAGGATCAGAATTTTTTAATTTCTCAATTTGTTCACAATTCAATGTTTTAATAATTTTTGAAGTATCTGTTTTCCTGCAAAATACTAAACCATTTTTCACCCAAACATACTTGTAGTCCTGGTATTTTAGCATTCTTGCTTTATTATGTAGTAATCTTATATCCTTTGGCAGGTCCTCATTGACATACATATTTCGTTTATCGCCTGGTAATCCTATTGCACTAGATAAAATTTTACCCGTATCTTTTATGCTTTGTATAATCTCACCTTTTTTTATTTCCGAAGACAACTTAATAAGTATTGGTTTTGATTCCTTGCGACTTGGTAAAGTTGTCACAGAGTAGTCCTATTTTTGATATTGAGGTTTAAGCACTGAAATAGCTTTTCAACACATTCCGAGTCTCTAAGACCCTCGGTTTGCACTACCACTAAATTTTACCACTAAATTTTTGTTTCGATCTTCAAGTTGGGACCTTTGGCCCTCTTTTAATCTTTCAACTTCCTCCTGAAGGTGAGATACTTTTTTCATAAGTGCTTCTTGATCTTTTTTATTTTCTTGTTTTCTGCAGTAGCTATTTTAAGGGATGATTTAAGTTCTTCCAATATACTGTTGGAAAATTGAAGTGCTTCCTCCAGTTTTACAAATTTGTCTTCAAACATATTTTTCATTTGGCGAAATTTTATTCACATTATAAAGGTAATACAACTATCAAATTTATGACAGGTGTTTCTCCAGAAGGCATGATAACCTTTATTAGTCAATCTTATGGTGGACGAGCATCCGATAAATTAATTTTTGAACAAAGCAATTTCATTAACAAAGACTCCATTATGGTTGATAAAGGGTTTGTAATAGATAACATATGTGCATTTTAAAATAATCAGCGGTAAGCTTCAGTGGTCCCTTGTACCCAAAATTGATGAAATCTTCATTATTATTTGTGGTATAACAAATCTTTCAAAAATTTCACTTTTTTTATCATTTGTAGTGCTTTTTATAAATAAATAAATGTCTTATAATTGAAAAAATGTTTTATTATTAATACATTATTAGTTTTCTGTAACATTATTTTATTTACTAAAGCGCATTACCAATAGATATCAAATAATAGTTTTATATCACTAACGCCTGAAAATATTTTCAAAAACGTGATCATTCACTTCTACTTCTTAGGCTATATGCAGACAATGAATAACACTTCTAAGGACAATATCACTTGTAGACTGATTTCTGTGTATTTGCACCTCATCAGTACAAGGTAGATATTCTCCGATATATTGAAAACTTTGTAAGGTATTTATAGTATAAAACTCGTATTATTCGATATTTATTGTTTTATTATTATCCACTTTTTAATACATGGAGCATTTTTGTATAATAATTTTATTTTATTTTTTCCAGCATCATTTTGCTGCAATTGTAATCAAACAATACTTCGATTGTTATTGATGTATCATTAAATGATGCATACAAAAAAAAACATTTTTGCACATTTAATATGCTCATCCCCAGTTGCATTTGTCCATAATACTGATGTTTTTCTTTCATAGTATATCCACCATCTTTTTTGACAATGTAACTACATGATAAAATGGCATCTTCAATAGGTGATGTGGAACCAACAAACAAATATAAATATATTTATCACAGTTTAATAATCCACACAATCGTTGATTGATTGATCAATATAGTCTGATCATTATTTGATTACTCGTTTAATTATTAATCAATGCATACCATTACTCAGAATACAAACATTTGATTTCTAATAATGCTACTGGTTTCCCATTTTCAATTACTACACCATCTGGTGAAAATCCCAACCATTTATTTTGGGGAAAAGAAATCATTCCACACTCTAGGACTTCGTTAAAATGGTTCCCAATAAATAAAGCTCTTGCAACATTTTCATATGTTAATCCATGCTTTGTCAATTTATTGCTAAAACTTTTGGGCCAAAAATATTTTTTGCTTTTCATTTCCCAGTCAGATCTACTGAAAGTAAATATTCCATAGCACCTTGATCCAGTGATCCTAAATTGTCTGGCTTTATGCCATTCAGATGAGTTTTGACACATGCCCATCCTTCAGTTTCCTCATTCATGATATTGTGAAAAGTTTGTTCACAACAAACTGATGGAAAATCACATATCATCGATGATAACTCCATCATTATTACTGATTGACAGGCATGATTTAAAATTAATGAAGTTTTGTCCTCAATTGTCATCAGTATCTCTGTTGGTACAAAGACATTTGAAGGAGAACGCCCTTTTCTGAAAAATTACAATCACATAAAATATGTTTTGTTAAATTTTATGATATATTTACCGATGTTTTGCAATTGTGGAGTTAAGTAAATTTTTAATATATTACTCCAAAACTGAGTCATTATCAGCTAGAGTCAAGTCAATTCGGGAATTTTTCTTTTTCTTGATGCAAGGCATTTCGGCTGTTGGAATGGCCTTATATTTTTCCTTAACTGATCCTTTTGTTGATAACCAAGCACATTTCAATTCGGTTTTGGAAACATGTTCCAACTCTGACTTTTTTCTAAAATTATTTTAAAATTGTATAAATTAATTAGTAAATTCACAATAACCTACCTGCTTAAAAGGATTAAAAAAGCTGAAATGTGTTCACATCGGCCACCTGCTCCTGCTTTGCAAGAACAAAACATTTGCTCAATTTGAATGTACCCATCTATAATTTTGAGTTCTCCATTCACTTGATGGGGCTCCGATTGCAGAGCGCTTGTCTGGAGACAGGAGCACACACTTTTGTCACTGGAGAGTTCCATTCAGTTTTCCCATATAATATTATATGATCTGCATTGAGGACCTCTTCACCTTCTACTACACACCGAGAACTCTCAGTACCTTCAACATACCTCAGAAATTCCAATAAACTTAATTTTAATTGGGCCATTTGTCTTTGTTTATAATAATACGATTACAGTATTATATCACTATAACTTAACACTAAATCTTACACCAATAATTATTATATCTAAATGAACAACAATATAAAAATTTAAACCACGTTTAAAGGGCCTAAACTATGCTTCAAATACCTAAACACGAAATAAACAAAGTAAACAATGCAATCGATATGAAACAAAAAGCAAGGTTATAAATCAATGTGGTAGAAAGTACTTCATCTGTCCGCCGCCGGCGCGCTAAAATCTTAATTTGAAATCCCAATAATAACTTATTCGCAATAAAATATTTGAGAGAATTTACAATGTGTGAAAGTTTTAATACTTTACCTACAACTGAATATAGTAATTAGGGATTGCATTCCCGCAGCTCATTCAATCCCGCGGTATGCGCATCTTTGAATTTATGTTATAAAATCAAATAGAAACTGCAGATTTTTGTGTGAATCAACTTTTATTAGACATTTCTTACACTAAGCAACAGAAATTATTTTTGGTGGGATGGCGCTCTGGATTGTTATCCAGCCAGTGTTACTGACCACGATTTGTATTGGGGAACAATTAGAAATTTGTTAATTCACTCCGAGTCAAATAAGCTGCACTGATGAGATCTAATAAGATCGAAACAGCTGTATGCAGATTTTGAGTCGGGGTGACTTGACAATTTCTATAATTCACCATTCGATTGTGAATGCAGATTTTGCGTTGCTGAATACGTATAACCAGCTTCCTTGGAAAGTTGTTTGATAATTTTTTAAATTATCAAAGAATTTTCCTTGTTCACTTTATGTAATGTAAGAAATTATTTCTTTTCTATTAATTAAGAATAAATAACTAGTAGGGGAGGGTCTGGAACAGTGGCCACCTTTTTCTAAAAAAAATCAATAAAAACCATAATAATTTTTTTTTTGTGGAATTTGATACCTCTAAACAGCAATTACTATATTTACCTCTATAGCATTCCATTCTGTAGCTGAAAAAAATTATTTTTATCCAAAAAGTTGTAGTTGCAAGAATGTGTTGCAAAGTGGCCACTGTACATCAGTGTACATGCAATGATGGTACAGTGGCCACTAGAATATGGTACTGTGGCCACTACTGTTTAGGAATTGAAAAAGGAATACAAAATAGACATTTGCTAGAATAATGGTTTATTTTAGTTTAAAAAAATGATTTCTATAACACAAACACAACTTAAATATACAGAAAGTAACTTAATCAATTTTAATGGCCAAGAGTTAACAGGCATTATGCATAGATAAATTGACAGAAAAAGAAAATAAATTTGCTGTTCTAGTAGTGCTACCGACTTTTACAGGTTGAGATAAATGAAGTACAATATCACTAACTGGAACCGTGGCTAAATCAGGAACATCGGGATACGTGAAGTAGCACCCATGACGTCTCAAAAATGTAACACTGAACGCATCAGTGTCTTTTAAAATTTCTATTACGCACCCAACATAAAACTTTATGTATTTTTTTGTAGCAAACTTTACAAGAACAAAGTAGTCTGCACCGATATTCGCTATATCATTTGCAATGGGTTCATCATCTTTGTCCGATTTAGAAAACAAAGTTATATCGTCAGGGTCGGTCAACTCAAATTCTAGATCACTGCCACTTGAGCTTTTTTCGGATTCTGCATATTTAACTTGTTTTTTGTTGGTGCTGTTGTATCAGTCCACAATTTTTCTTTTTACACTGGGCTGTTTTTTTGAGCTAGACTTTCGAGCTTCTTTCAATTCTTCTTCCTCGAAGCCTTTGGAGAATTGGTGTGGTTGTTAATATTTCAGTTTTTTTATTTTTTCTGTGGCGTCTTTTACCTGGTTCTGAAACCGCAGTGGGAAATGTTTGCAGAACAGTAGGAGAAATAAACTGCTTCTCTGAAGTTCTACTAAGTAAAGTAGAAGATGTTGATGGAATGCTCTCAAAGAAACTGTTGTTTGTTGTTAGACTGGCCTTCCAGTAGGTTAATATTTCTAACCTTGTGTTCTGCACGCTCATTTATTTCTATTTGTATATCAGTAACAGAGACTGCCATGAAATCTGCATTATTGAAAATGTTATTGTTAAAGGGATATATATCCCAGTTGGCCGGAAACCAGAAACACAATTGCGAGTCGTGAAGGCAAGTGGATAAGATTCTCCTAAAATTTCTGCGATGTCGTAGATACTAATTCCTTTTCCTGGATTGTTGAGCAACCATGTTTGGCAGCTTTGGTTATAAAAATTTTTTAAGGTAAAGTAAACAGTTTTGTTCAATGGCTGAAGTCTATAACTAGTATGAGGCGGTAGCGTTAATACTATTATATTATTCTCCTCTGCTAATTTTATAGCTTCCAGCGAAATGTGGATTTCATGATTGCCAATGATCAATAAGACTGGCGATTCAGGTGTTGGTTTAGCATGCTTTATAAAGTGATTCAGCCATTGTGCGAAAATTTCGGTAGTCATCCAACCTGATTGTGAAGCTCTACCAACAGTTCCAGGTGGCACATTTTTTATCATGTAATCTTTAAAGTTTTTTCTTGGGAATACTAAGAGTGCCGGTATATTATTACCAATGGCATTAATACAGCTGCACATGGTAACTAATGTTTCTCGTTCGCTTGATGTGATGTGACCAACTTACTTTTGCCCCTTTCTTGCGAGAACTTTCCCTGTCTGTTGAACGGTAGTGAGGGCTGTTTCATCAACATTATAGGCCTGCTCGGGTCCCAGGTTATAATTTTCATAAATTTGACGGAGATATTAAAAAACTGTTCTACGACAGGTTAATTAAATTCCATGGCTCCACCCACATATGTATCTTCTGCTGCTTCTTATGGACAAATCATTTCTCCTTTTCATGAAGCCGTTAAACCATAATTTTCCAGCAGTACAATTTTTTCTCCAGGAGGCGGGTATTTTTTTATCATTGGCCATTGCTAAGTCGTATGCTAACTTTCGCGCACATTTAGGATTCATACCATGATGCAGCTTTGCCATAGTTTGGAAATAATCGCTTAGAACGTCCTCTTCTTCGAGAGAAAATATCTTATTGACACGGTAATTTGGAGTCCTTCCAAAATTGGTCTAAATACTCTCTTAAGATGCAAATGGCATTTATTGTATCATTTCTTAGCCTGCTTCTCAGTGAACTTCAAATATATCCTGATGCTGAAAACGCTCCCTCTGCTTCTGCGCTAGTAGGCTGAACCGTCAGGATATTTTCATAGGCGAGCATCAGGTTCTCTCCTGATGATGATCGATGAGTCGCTGTTCACAAAAACCAATTACATGGTATGAAAATTTAAAAAACAATCTTTTGGGTGCAATCCAATATCGCATTTTTTGCATCGAAAGTTGCACTTTTTGTGATACAAAGAACACCTGGTCTGCTTCTCCTGGTGAATGATTATATGGTCAATTCCATCAAAACGAGAATATTTTTTATACGAATGCGATTTCTTAGACGGGCCACGTTTCCTGGATGTTTAATGTGTTCCCAGTAGCTCGGAAGCTATAGAGCGTCTGAAGGAGAGTTGATCCAATTTGCCACCATTAATTTTATGGAGATGCCAATCATTTTGCACGGCCATATCAACGCAATAGTTAACTAATGGTGAATACCATTTCTTGCCACGAATGGAAATTCTATATTGACCAATACTCTGATCACTGTATTCCACTCCGCCCATATTCTCATTATATGACTTTATAAGCAACGACTGATCCACATAAATATGCTTCTTATCGCATTGAGAAAAACGTTTAGCTGTGTTGATAGGATTCACTGGAATAGCATTTGACACAAGTGTAGCCACGCTGTTACGACGAATAATTATTTTATCATCAACCGTGGCATGTTCAAATGCTCCACGAGGTTTTTTCTTGAAAATTTTCGTATTAGTTAGCGGGGATTTTGCAATTCGGTTTTTCCGTATTGTATCAGTGGCCTTTATTTGACGTAAGGTTAATTCCTTCATTAGAGATATCGACGTGAAGAAATTATCAAAAAACAGATGATAATTAGTAAATCCACGCGAAGATAAAACATCAGCGTAATTCAATATCACTTTAGCGCCTAGTCCCAGCTCTTTATATTTACCTGTGTCTTCGTAGAGCCTTGATAGGGGTCAAAATGAACTATATACCCAAGTCGGGCTGCACCAACCCATAATTTGTATCCCCACCTTATAGGTTTCCCTCTTATGAATTGTTTGCAATTGTGCCTTCCAAAATATGGCACCATTGCCTCATCTACAGAGTGGAATTTTTAAACTAAGTTACTCCTCTAATAAAGAAGCAGGATACAGTTATGCGAAAATCAATTTCTCCCCATGAGCGACTAACCGCCACACTAAGATATCTTGCTACAGGGCGTTCTTTGAAGGGCATGGAATTCTCGACCATAATTTCAAAACAAAGTATGAGTGTTATTATTCGGGAGACCTGTGAGGCTATATACAAGGTGATGAAGAAATATATAAGGGTAAGTTCCAAAACTCATTTATTTTATTGTTATTGACAATAATACGCTGTGTAGTAACAAAAGGAATACTTAATTCACCATAGTAATAAAAAATAATACTTAATAGTCTTATTATTAAAATGTAGGCCTAAGACTTATAATACGTCATAGTATTGCGATATAATACTTAACAAGCTAATAGTCTAATTATTAAAATGTAGGTCTCAGACTTATAATAGTCATAGTATTGCGATATAATACTTAACAAGCTATATAATAAAACTTAATACATAAAAAGGAATACATAACCGACTATAGTAAAATACTTAGTAGTCATATTATTAAAATGTGTACACACATATAATACGTTATAAAACTTAGTACATAAAGCAACTAAAAAGGAAAACAAAATAGAACTTCCAAACTTGTAACTAAAAAGTAGAAAAAGGTGATATTCTTATTGTCATTAAATTGGTAAAACATTTTAAGATTGTATGTCCGTTACCTAAAACATAGAATAATTATAGTAATTAACGAAATATCCCTGGATATACCAATAACCGTATGGTAAAAATCTTATAGTTATTCATACGTAATAAAAAAATTTAAAAGGGAATTTAAGTTTACTGTATACAAGTCCTATTTAGGCCTAAGCCTGCAATAATTGTGTTTCGGAAATTTTAAGACCATAAGAAATAGTAACAATTTGAATAAAAATGATGGTATAGTCAGACCACCACAATAAAATGACTTGTTCTCAGTTAAGACCATTATAAAAACTTGTTTAAACCGACTTATTTGGATCATAATTTTCTACGTATTTCTTTGCACTGCCCGCGATTTCAGGGACTGAATGCTGATTGTCGACAATACTTGCACAAGGTTCTTCTACTGAGCCGCTGTAGTTAAATGTCTGGGCCGGAAAATTTTGTTGTCCTGGGTCTCGCAGTTCTGCAGAGCTGGACGTCTGGGGTGGAAACTGCTGTTGTCCTGGGCCCCGCAGTTCTTCAAAGCCGAACGGCTGGGGGGTAAAAGGCTGTTGGTAGAAATTCTGTTGGCCTTTAACCTGTTGAAAGCCTGGATCCAGTTGGTCCACGATTCTACAATATCTGTTTAGGGTCTCCATTTCCGCTTCAAACATGACTTCAGCAATCAGTTTTTGAACAAATTTAACTTGAGTTGAGTTTATTTGTCTTAGCATATCTGCTACGTACTTGCCATATACGTCAAACGAGTCGTCCTCCTTTAGAGATTTAATTTTGTTTCCCACCAGCTGTAACGCCTCCGTTGTTGCTTTATCAACAGGGTTAAGTTTCCTCTTAGAAGTCGGTGGCCGTGGTGTTCGAAGTGATACCGACGTGTCTGATGGTGTTTCAACTGAAGACGCTGGACCAGATTCATCATCGAAGTTGGAACTTTTCTCATTGGTATCATCATCAATCTGGAATAAATTCCAATATAGTTAGTGAGACAGAAAAATTAAGTTGAAAATTTTAAACTGGAAAAACATATAGTAGAATCCCCCTTTTGACTTCAGAACTATATTACGAATGATTTTAACCCTTATTGGCACAGAGATCAGCGAAGATATTTTGCATGGGTGGCACGACAAATAAAAGTTGGTAATTATTTATGTTTTTGTATTTATTCAGAAAGAAATTTGAATATATAATGAAAATACATGTAAATTTTTTTCCAAAAAAATCGTGTGCCTTTATAGGAGGTGATACATATAGTGTACCGCTATGCCTGAAAGATAGAAATCAGTGTTACTTGTCGAATTATTTACGATGAGTATTTTACCTTTGAGTGGAAATCTTGGAAGCATGTTTTCATTTTGGACAAACACAAAGGAACTTTACAAATTGTACAGGTCCATTCAGTTCTCACTTGATTAGTTTTTGTGCTGCATACTGCGCATCTTCTTCTGGTGCCTCTTCCAGGTTGATGTGCTGAACTGTCAAGTCTGACTTCTATCGATACTTGCGGTTTATGCTTCTTAATTTCTAATGGACTGTTGTCTCGTTTTCTTTTTAATGAGACAATCTTCTCTGCTACTAATCCATCTATAACTCTTCTCCGAAAATCTTTATGCGTGATTTCTTCGCCGCTCAAGCGAAATAAAATATGAGAGTTCACGACGGCAATATCTACAAAATGGAAAAAAATACGATGCCACCACTTGCGGCTCTGACGATTGGTTTCGAAGTAACTTTTCAACTGGTCCAATTTATCAACAAATCCCATGCTTTTATTATAGTCTTGGAGTACGCGAGGGCACTTTACGTCAACAGAGGTTCCATTCTTTTCTTTTCTCTTCACTATTGTATACAGATTAGGGTCATGATAGTTGGAGAGGAGATGCACTGACCTCTTGTCTTTCCATTTGAAAATGGATAAGCCGCTATCACTTGTTTTCCAATCTGTTTCTCCTCTAGTTAACTGTTTATCATCTTTCATTTTCGGGATATTTTTTCTTGTATAATTTATGGTGCCAAATTGCATTTTCTTTCAGGTAAAGAAGTAGCGGATATGAGGAAAAATAATTGTCCATGTATAATTTGTGATTTTTGTTCTCCAGTCCTTTTGTTAAATCTTTAACGACCCTTTCTGCTAAATTTGTTTCTGCCATGTTTCCGACCTTCCCGGTATAAATTTGAAATCTATAGAGATAACCACTTTGATCCGCCAAACACCACACCTTATATCCCCTTTTTATTGGTTTTTTTGGAAGGTACTGTTTTATAGAACTTCTACCTTTGAATCTGATCATAGATTTTCATGGGGAAGAAGGCATTTTTCGAAATTTTCAGAAAGCATATCTAGAAAAGGACGTACTTTGTACAGTTTGTCGTAATTCGGCTGGTTCCTTTGTGGAAGGAGAGAATTATCATTTAGGTGCAAGTGAGTGAGCAACCATCCAAATCTATTTACCGACATAAACTGGCTTATATATGCGTCATGCATATCTGGACTAGAACTCCAATAGTCTCGATAGCTAGGTAAGTGTTCGAGACCCATCAAAATGTTGATTCCAAGAAATATTTTCATTTCAGATACAGTGGTAGGTATGAAATTCTTACCTTCTTGCGTAGAATACAAATTTGTATGGAATACCAAGTATTGCAGTAAGTCGTCAGTAAAAATTAGATTGAAAAAAGCATATGGAGTTTTACTATGAACATTGCAGACTATGTCAGTAATTCCGCAGTTATGTTCAAAAGGTGGGGCTGGATTCACGGCCTGTGTAATTCCCCACTTTGGAGAACGGATATTCGAATCGTTACCTATTCTATATTCTTGTTTTTGAACTAAATTGATCAGAGGGATATAATCATCATAGTCCCACAAGTCATCACTGATGTCATCTTCGACATCTTGAACCAAATTTTCGATACAAATTGTATTCTGCAAGGGATGTTCTGACTCGTCAGCTTCGTCCTCGTCAACAATAGATTCTGTACCGGATGGGATATTTTCTATTTCCTCCATAAGCTCAGCATAGGTTAGTCCTTTCAATGTGAATGGCAAATATTCCATTGTATCTGGAATAGTAGTTCATGACCAACCTTTATATATGTACGGCGCAGTGGTACATATAAGGTACCACTACATTCTAGACAAAATATTAAGAAAATTTAAATATACTTACTTGATGAAAACTATTCTTGAAGCTTATAAGATAAACACACTCTACAAATAAATTTAAATGAAAAAAAGATGGTACTTATTCACAAAAAAATTGGTTTCAATATAAACGTGTACTATCCTGCAAATGCGTCGCAGAAACTAATGTCTGAAAAATGGGTTGTTTACATTTGCGCACAAGATATGCGTATTATGCATATATCCACGCGATGCATTAGGTGGTACACTTTTAAAGCTTCCGTGCAGCATCAAATTTGCGATAAAATGAGTGGTATGTTATATAGACCACTGTGCTGCGCTTGTTCGGGAAAAGGTGGTACAATTTTTGTACCTCTGTTCCAGTAAGGGTTAAAAGCAATATTTAAATATTAACACCAGTGTTTAAATAGGAATTTATATTCAATCTTGACTATGCCCACGTAAATTATTTATTCTACTACATAAACATTTATATATCAATATATATTTCATTATATTTTGGATTTTTTTTATTTGTTTCAATTCCCAAAAAATGTCGAGGATTGGTTGGAAGTTGCCGATGATTAATATAAGAATTGTGCCACCACCTAGCGGATCGTTTTACTATAATTATAAGAAAACGCATAGTATTGTACTTATGGCAATAGCTAATGCTAATTATGAGTTTATTTATTGTGATGTGGGTACAAACGGAAGGGTCTCGGACGGAGGAGTAATAAACAACACTGCATTTTATGAAAAGCTTGTTACTAATAATCTGAACATTCCTACACCAAATCACGACCCGTCTGGACTGAAACTGCCTTATGTGTTTGTGGGTGACGAGGCTTTCTGCAATGCGTCCAGATCTTCTCAAGCCTTTCTGTCGTGCAACATTGACAAAAGAAAAACGAATTTTTAACTATCGTCTATCTAGGGCCCGACGAGTTGTGGAAAACACTTTTGGTATTTTTGCCGCAAGGTTTCGTATATTCTACACTGCCATTAACTTAAATGTCACGACCATTGAGACTGTTACTCTTGCTTGTTGTGCTTTACATAATTTTTTAAGAACATAGTCACGTGGTTACATACCGTTAGAGGCTACTGACCGAGAGAACTACGAAGATGGTACAATTGAACTGGGTGAAAGGTGCAATCGTGAGTTGATACATAATCTACAACGGCGTTCTGGAGGTCAAATTTTAAAAGAAGCAAAACATGTTCAGAATCGGTTCTGTGTGTGTTTTAATGGTGAGGGCGCAGTACCATGGCAAGATAAATGTTCTTTAAACATTACAGAGGACTAACAAACAGGTTTCACTATTAACAAGCAAAATAGCATAAATAATGATTTTCTGGTACATGGTTTGTTTATTAATCAGCATTAAAATTAACATTTTGTAATAGTTATGTTAAATTTGTTTTAATTACTTACCTCTTTCAAATTTCCGTCCTCGTTATCTTCCATCATCGTGTTTTTGCTCATCCTTGCGGTGTCCTGGTCACCCAAAAAACTCAGTAGCGGAAAGTACCACAACTTAGGTTTGTATATTTCGTCGGCACTAGCACCAGATTTCTCTGAGTTCTTGACTTTTGATAGTTCATTTTTGTACACGGTACGCAAACTATTAATTTTCTTCGAAACATAGTTCCTACAGGCTGTCGGTTCTACTTCCTTATATTTGTTTACTAATTCCGCGTACGCAAGGTCTTTTTTTTGCCTATCAGAGTAGTCCTTACATTTTACTTGCCAAAGGCAAGGGAAACTTTTATAAAGTTCGATAAATTCACTTAGAAATTCACGGGAGGCTGGATCAACCATTTTATGAACTACTAAACTCACAGGCTAGGAGAACACTGTTTGTTTACTGTTTTGAACACAGGATCGCAGCAATCAGTTGGAGCGCTGTCTACACATTCCAACCTGTCGCAACCTTCCAATCTGATTGGAAGGTTGATGAAAATTTTCATCAACCGTCCAACTCCAACTTATCGTACCGATCTCCCGTCCACACGCTCCAATCGTTAGTACGATGAGGTTGGAAACGATCAGATTGTACCAATTATTTATTGGAGCGTGTGGACGGGGCTCAACGTAGATAAGTCAGGTAACTGTAGCCAATACATCTTTATAATATTGTCTCTGGAAATCATTTTTTGCCACGTCATCTACATCTGTACACAACATTTTCATAAAATGTGCACAACATGAATCAATGCTTATCAGCTGCTTCTCATTCGTAGATTCAGAAGTTTCAAGAACCTTGTAGCATATCTGTAAATATTCTTTCAAGGAACACCTATTCAGAGCTTTACACATCGCATGAATGTTTTCAAATGAAAAATCTGTTACGACCCTTGAAAGTGCAGACCAGTGGCGTTGTTCTTCACAGGCATACCTGAAATCATTCCTAAAGATTGAAAATAGTATTGGAATCATGTTCTGCTGAAATCATAGAAAATATTGGAAAAATTCTTGAGGATTTCTTAATACTTATCACTCCTGCCTAGAAATGTATCCTTTTGCATGAAGGAAATGGTTTTCTGACAACGGAACCAGTTGCATCAAAAAAAATTGTGGGAAGACCATAAACGCTTTGTGCTTTGAGTACTTGAATTTGCTGAAGGCTGAATAGTTTTATATTGAACGGAAGGCTCACTTCCCGTACGAAGAATGAATAACGTTGTTGTGAATGAAACACATCAATTAAATCGTCTTGGCTACTGTCGTTCTGAAAAATTTATTCGGATCTCATTTTCCTGTATACTGCATCAGATTTAATTTTTTGTAGATTTCTCCCAAGCGCGAATACCTATTGTGAGGTATCTCTCAATGTTGTTTTTTATAAGTCAATGGTTTTACATGTACCAATTTCATTTTTGCTACTTCTCTCTCTACTTCTTTAAATTGTTGAGTTATAAAGTGCGGGTGACAAAAATTGAGTGAATTGCTGTAGACCCTCACACGTTTACTTTTGGAGATGAGTATTTTGAATTTTTTACACTTGGCTACATATACCCAAAACTGTGAACTCTTCGCGTTTGTGTGAAAACCATTTATCTTTAAATACTATAAGACAGACATTATTTACATATTTTCTGATTAGGTTCCTTAAAACTGTTGGATAGTATTCTTTTATTAGCTTATTATTTGAAGATATAACTTGCCAAACGTCATCGTTGAGTATGAAGGATCCTTCAAATTGATTACATGTCTTGAATTTCGTTTTGAATGTATTGGAAAATTCCACGTTTTCTGAATGTTCAGGTCTGATCTTACTTAAGGATCCCCTCGGTGACGAAAGATTCAAAATCTCCTTCGGAATAGCTGCTTTATTTTCGTCTTTATTTTCAATTGGAGAATAGCTAGAACTGATTGAAAATGAAGGCCCAGAACTGGATGAAACATCTTCTAAAGATGCTGTGTTATCTTCGGGATTGTGTCAAATAATACCTTCATTCGGACTACTGTCGAATTTGACAAAGTGTGAAACAGAACTAGTACTTGTTGGATGAGTCGCATTTTCTTGGACTGTGGATAATTTACTCATTTCACTGCATCCAAGAGAAATCAATCTTTTCCAACGAAAGTACAGTTTCAGTCTATTATTTTTATTATTCTTCATACGTAGTTCTCTACACAATAATGAGTACACAGATTGCTTTGATCTATATAGGCTACAAGTACATACATCTTCTGTAGGTATATTCAGTGATAACAGGGCTTGTTCCAAAGAGTTCGCGACAGAGTGTTTGGCCTCACGTTTCTCAATTTGACTATTGAAGTAGCCCTTGAAATGTTTATTTTTAGTTATGATGTTATATACTATACTAGCATATCAGTAGTTAGTTGATCTGAGAACGAGGGCAATTTTCTTTGCTAATTCTTTATTAGTCACATCATCTGTTGATGGTAAATACTTCTCTTCCATCAACTTCAAACTAAACGAAAGCTTTCGATTGAAAAGTAACAAAAAAATATATATTGCTAAACCAACGTCCTCCGATGAATATCAAAGGAAAAAAAATGATCGAACAAATTATAACAAATTGTATGAAGAAGAGACTTAAAAAAAAACTATTCGAAAAAAAACCGCTAATCCTTATAATAAAAAACTCCGGATCTCCTATGAAAAATAAAACAGGGATATTCTATGTTATCTCAAAATAAATTCCCAATGCTGATTCAGAAACAGCAACAACGATATGAATAAACGTTATAAGATTAGAAATATTCAAACAACCTTTTTATCGAGTACTGGTGAAAGTACAGAAGCAACCAAGCATAGAATGCCAAACACGTATAGAAGCAGTATGTTCTTAGCTTTACAATGAATTGTTCGACGCCCCCGTCTCGATTTAGGAGGTAAACTACAAGTTGACGGAACACAGGTGTTCTGCCTTTGATTTTCAATCGAAATTTTATATTACCTCATGAAGAAGATGAAAACTATTATTAAAAAAACCCCTTTCAGACTGATATGATAAATCTGATATTTTCTGAGAATTTCATTATTATACAGGACCGACTTCATGTCATGAGTGATTTTGAAACTTTTATCCCTACGCTAAGAAATTTTTTCTACATACGATGAAAGGTAACTTTGAATATGATTTTTTTTGAAAATTTCATTCTGATACAGGACCGACTTCAGGTCAATTTGGACGATTTTTGAGAACTAGAGTGATTTTGAAACTTTTATCCCTACGCTAAGAAATTTTGTTCTACATACGATAAAAGGTCACTTCGAATCTGATGTTTTCTGGAAATTTCATTTTGATACAGGACCGACTTCAGGTCAATTTGGACGATTTTTGAGAACTAGAGTGATTTTGAAACTCTTATCCTCACGCTAAAAAAATTTGTTCTACATACGATGGAAGGTAAATTTGAAAATGATGTTTTCTGAAAATTTCATTTTGATACAGGACCGAATTCATGTCAATTTGGAATTTTTTTTGCGAACTTGAGTGATTTTGACACTTATCCCCACGCTGAGAAATTGTGTTCTACATAAGATGGAAGGTAACTTTGAATCTGATGTTTTTTGAAAATTTCATTTTGATACAGGACCGACTTCATGTCAATTTGGAATTTTTTTGAGAATTAGAGTGATTTTGACACTTTTATCACGCTAAGAAATTTGTTCCTACAGAAGATGGAAGGTAACTTTGAATCTGATATTTTCTGAAAGTTTCATGTTGATACAGGTTCGACTTCAGGTACATTTTGACGATTATCGGAAAGTGGAGTGAATTTGAAGTTCTGTGCGATTTTTGAAGAATATGGATGGTTTCAATACCCTTGTCTTCTCGCTTAGGGATTCATTTGAACATATTATGAAATGATTCATCGAAACGAACATCTGGAATCCTCGTTCACGTAAGGTAATTGGGGGGAAGACGCGTAACATTTTTTTAAAAATAAAAAAAAAATAATTAACTTTATTCAAAACTTACAAAAACTGTGTATTCTATTACAAATACAATAAACAAATGATTAAACACAAAAAAGTTTTTATTTTCTTAAAAATAAACGAAAAAGTTGGGTAAACATTGACAGCTGTCATTTCGGCAACTTACCCCAACTACGGGGTGAAATGCCGACAGACTTGGGGTGAGATGACAAATTTGGGGGTCATACTCCAGCTAAAGTGCCATCTTACACCAAGTCTAAAGTTTTGAATGTTTTATTTAGTGACTTTTGCGCAGGGATCGCACATATTCGGCCACGAAGCACAGGTTTCGTGTATTTCGCAAATTGCACAGAAGTCGTCCTTGTCACTGTCAGGTTCATCAGAGCTATGGCCTGAGACAATATTTTCATCTCCACTGACTTCTTCACTACTGCTATCGTGTGCTACATTCTTCTTTTTTTTGTTACCTTTTTTACGAAGTTTCTTCTCTAACTTAGCTGCCTTCCCTTGTTGCTTCTTTTGTTTTTCTTCAATTTTTTTGCGTTTCTTTTGGCGGTAGTCAGGAGAAGTAAGGACTTCTGCATGTTGTTTTCTAACGTTTGGCCTACTAGGACCAGCTACGGATGGAATTGGTGCAATATCATCAAAATTTACTACAGCTACGTCGCCGCTATGTTCGTCAGAGTTTTCTGCATCGACATGTTCCACTTCTTCCTGTGAATTTCCAGTTTGGTGCTCAGCTAAAGCATATGCATGGTTGGGAATTGCATCTTTGGAGCATGGATAAATTCCACAAGCCCGAAATCCAGAAACACCATTCTGAACCGTTGCGGCTTGAGACCACGCTTGGTTTAATAGTTCCCCAAACTGATACCTGTAAAGCACAAGAAACAAGGAAATCTCTTTCAAACTTATTTACTTGAATCAAATTACCTAGTTATTCGACGCCCTGCATGATTTCTTATCCACTGATTACAAGTGCTATTCCAGAAGGTCTTTAAAGGTTTAAAAAATGAACGGTCGAGAGGCTGAAGCCAGTGAGTCGTATGACTTGGTAAGCAAACCACATGAATTTCAATTTCAGCCAAAAAGTCCAAAAGTTCCACGTCATTACAATGGGAAGCATGACCATCTAATAGTAGTACTGCAGGCCCTGGTCCCTTACGAGGCAAAAAATGGTCTTTAGTCCATGATGAGAAGATACTGGTTTTCACATAGGCGGACTCTGGAGACATCACTACTACCGATCCAGGGGGCATGTTATCTTCAAACTCCTTTTTTTGTTTTTGCCTTTAAATATTACGTAGGGAGGCAAAAAGCTACCTTCTGCATTACAGCAAGCGATGACGCTAACTGTTTCTCCTTTTTCTGAGCTTGTGATCGACTGAACATCTCTAGCTACTTTTGTGGCTACGACTTTGTTAGGTTTATTGCATAATTGCAAGCCAGTCTCGTCAATATTGAGAATGTTTGCCGGTTTATCAAACAAATTGAGCGTCGTAAATGTATCGTTCAACATTTGGAAGTATGGATCTACTTCTGCGGCAGACATACCAAGTGAACGACCTCGAGCTACTCTCATAGTTAGGGTTGGGTGTCGTTTCAAAAAAAGTTTAAACCAATCGTAGCCTGCTAATTCTTTTTCTTTGTTAAATCTACATTTTAACCCATTCCTTTGCGAAAAGGTAAGGTGTCTTACGTCTCTTGAAGTTGGAGCATAGCCAATTTTTTCTAACCGTTTTATATAAGACACCAGTCTAAGTTCATTTTCAATACCTAAGGACGCGGTTGGCCCAAGACTATCCTTTTCAAGATTGTTATCCTTTACACGTCTCATCAAGGTTCGTAGAGGGATTCTATATTCTTTAGCAATCGCATTTGCACTCAGGGTTGGCTGCTGACGTAAAGCATTTGCAGCTGCTCTAAGGTCTTCTTCAGTCCATTCGCCTCTAGTTGATTTTCTGAAGTACGTTCGTGGCATTTTACCTAAAACAAACAAGATAAATTAAGAAACTATTCAATTAGACGTACTGAAAGGAAACCACTAACCAAAATAGACGCAAACCTGAGAAAAAACAAGAGTTACAAAGTTTACAGTGCAATTAAAATAAGGCATCTTACCCTACACGGATCTTGGCGTTTTACCCTAACCCTTAGGTATAAGATGCCAAACCCGCAAATCAAAATAACAAAACCCTTTTTCTCATTCAAAATAGGACAGGAGTATTGTAATGAATGCCAAAACCCTACATAAATTATATTAGCACAAACAAAAAACATTTAACACTGTATATCACCTAATTAATTTCTATCGTAAAAAACTTACCGGCATAAAAAAAACACAACATCACCTCAAGGATCAGTTGCATGTTGCATGCACTTAAGCGCTTCGAAAACTATGATATTCTCTAACAATAAACACAATAACAACGTAGCCGTGTATGTGGCGCGATCTATTGAGTATTGTCCAAAATACTTAGATAAGGCATCTTCCCCCTTTTGGCATCTTCCGCCCAATTACCTTATATTATCTTGTCCGCTTTGCATGCGACGGAGATTTCGATACTCTTACCTCGACGTGAAAAAATATTTTCAAACATATGACAGACATTTGTTGCGCGCTTCCCACCTTGAACAGATTTATAGAACATTTAGTGAAAACATTTATTCGATTTTATAATTCTGCAGAATCAAACACAATTCAATTTCAATCTATATTCAACTCTGAGTGAATTTTTCAATCATATCAATAATAACTATTTTCATTCTAGTATTTTTAGTAACGTCATATTGATGCAACACCGATTACTTGTCGAATCATAATTTTTTGAATCAATTTTGTTACGAAATCATAAGTTCAATCGATTCATGGCTTTGCATTTTTTTCGTTACGATGCCCATTTCCTATCTTTCATTGTCACCGTATAAATTACTGATATTCGCAGTAATGATATGAAATATCGTTAAATTTCTCAAGTATAACTAGTTTCCCTTTGTTAATACGAATAATTCATTTGGTGCACGCAATGAACAATCGGGCATACTCGGGAATTTTACCGGCTATCTTTTCAGGCTAGCTTCACACTGGTTCCACTCTGGGAAGATTTCCCTTGTCGGCTTTCGTAAATCCCTTTTCTATTATGAAAAACTGGCGGAACACCACGTGACAGTTTTCAAATCGATTACTGTATCCTAATTCATCAGTAATTTTTCAGCAACTTTTAGAATTTCAACAAAATTATGAAATTATAAGCAATAATGTGTCAATCCACACAAAGTACAATTTATAGTTTTTGATATATTTGAATAATATATCACGTATTTAACATTCTGTAAAAGAGACAAAAAGAGAAGAGTATAAAAACTATAATTATAATAAAACTGATAAAAATAATAATCTCTTTTTTTTCAAAGAATATTCTAGATTATTTTATTTTTGTAATATCAATCTATTTCTATTCTTTTTTATTTGGTGAACCGAGCAATATGCAGTTGAAACATGTTTCTTTTGAACAAACGTTACAAGAATTGGTTCGAAAACTTAAGACGCCATTTTCTCAAAACAAAGTTCTTGATGGTTAACACATAATTGCATATCACCATCCATTAACAATATTTTATTTTGCCATAGGTATGATCCCGCCAAAATATATAAACAGATATAGACACATTGAAAAAAATTTAACTAATGACGAACCGAAAACGATCTATTTTAATATCTACCTTCGGAAAGTTTTTATCTAAACAAAATATTCATTTACCTCTATTATTTAGAAATAAATTCATGATATACAGTTAAAAACAATGGTCAGTACTAAATGATTCACTTCCTCGCACAAATAAGTAAAACTAAATACTATTACTGAACCTCAAATATAACAAACGTTGGTGATTCCTTACACGAGATCGCAGACGTTCTGTTGTCTTAGAGGCGGCCTACCCCGAGTACCGCCTTCACCACCCGCGCCTTCTCACTCACTGCACGGCGACCGCTAAGCCGTTACCGCCCGCCAAATTGGAAATTATTAGCGGACCATATTTTAGTTTCTGGGGACCACTGGTGGTCCACGGACCTCTGGTTGGAAAACCCTGGTCTAAAGTTATAACATTATTGTCTCTATAATAATTTACTTTCATAAAAGTTCAAAATACATTTCAACCTAATGCTTTGCAAAAAATATCCTCCATCTATACTAAAATTTACACTTATTTTTCAACAAAATTGCCAATTTCTGAAATTTTATACTGATTTCTCTTGGACACCATTTTTAGCTCATTAATTTTCATAATGACGTCTTCCCAACTGTACAAAAATGCATCCTTTTTTTCTGGCCACCTCCAAAATTTAATTCCTTTTTCCATACAGTCTACTGTGGGTCCTTCTGAACTCTTGATGATTTTTCCAGGATATTGGTTGGCATTGAACGTTACCAACACAAAATTGCCTATGTTTGAATTCGCACGATTGGGTCTCTCTATCTCAGGATTTTGAATAACCTCATTATTTTCGTCTTCAAGCAGATCAGAAAATGATTCGCTTAGATTATCAGATTCTAAATAATTCTCATTTAAGGAGCTCTCAGAAGAGCTTGAAGAAAAACCTCGTTCTGGCTTAGCAGATATTTGTTTTGAAGATTCAGGCATGGTATCTGGGCTTATAGGTCAGAGGAACTTATGCTTTTCCCAGCAGGAACCTGCAATTTTTTTTTCTCTGCTTGGTCCTATTCTCAATTCCCAAATATTCTGCACGTTTTGCCTCTGTCTGTTCTAAGAAAGCTGAACCCATCATATCTTTAATCACTTCAATCAAGTTTTTTAGTAGGCAATCAAGTAATATTTGCTTATTTAAAGGATAAATCCCACATTTTTTGAAACCAGAAATTAGATTCTGGCTTTTATCTATTTCTAGTTTTCGAATTAGTTCTTTAAGTAAGGGTGGAAACAAATCTTTAGGAATGGTTGAAAATCTGGAACCACCTTTCGACTCTTTCTACTTGGTTAAAATATTTCGCCAAGCTCTTTCTAAAGGAGCAAAAAATGCCACATCCAATGGTTGGGTGAGATGAGTTGTGTTTGGCAGTAAACATACGAATCTTATATTATTCTGCTCACATAGTTGAATAACCCTGGCGCTAATATGCGACGAGAGATTGTCACCTATTAAAATAACAGGTCCATCTTCGTTTTTCACTTCCGGAGGAAAGTGATATTCAAACTAATTTTCATATGTAGTTCCTTCTGCAGTGCCACAAAACATAACATAAGTGGCAGTTTTGCTATAATTGCATGTTTTTCAACATACTTAAAATAATTAATTATTCCTGTAAATCCTCTTAAAGTTTTCAAATTATTTGGTCTTTTATATTCTCTAATAAGTTTAATTGTACTTCCATCTATTTTTACTCGTTCATCATCAATTTTGAATCATAAATATATTACTTCTTTTTGAAAAAATTGACATTTGTTTATATTGATTTTTAAACCTGCTTTACCTAATTCCTTTAACGCTATATCAATATGTTTCATATGATCTATTTCATTTTTGGAATAAATTAAAATATCATCTATATAATGTAATTTGTAGTCTTCATATTTATTTAATATTTTATGTAATGCTCTTACCAACGCCTCACAAGCACTTTGTAAACCAAAAGGCACTACTGCAAATCTATATATAACTCCATCTATTGAAAATCCGGTGTAATCTCTACTATTTTCTTCTAAGGGTGAGGGTGATTCCTTTAATTGCACAGACTAAATCCTCGTTTCCAATAAGTTGTGCATAATCGCCGTTTTTATCTGCATCCATATCCGAGTCATCATCATAAGGAAGATCTTGCAAGGAGTCGGAGGAGTCACTTTCTTCTTCAACCTTTTGTTTTTTCTTTATATTCTTACTTTTACCAATCGTCTTATAATTAGTTTCACCAATCGTCTTCTTTTTAGAGAATTCTAGTTTCGGCGACTTTCCCTTAGTACTTTTAAGCGATTCTTTTCGTTGTCGTTTTTTAATACTAGCTTCCAATTCATCTTTATAGGGCGTACTTGTTATTACCGCTGCAGAACCAGCTTTACGTCCCCTGTTTGAAGTAGGCACCGAACTGCAGGATGGCAAAGGCGAAAAATCTTGAATTTTTACAACGTTTGAAAACCGTTTGGTTCCAACACCGCTATCGGTTTGTTGTTTCGGGAGAGTATCTTCAATAGATAGTTGACTTGAGGTTCTATTGATGTTGTCTCATTCGGATGAAGAAATGTTATCACGGGTCAGTTGTCGAAGCGGAGTTCCCTCTCTCTCTCTCTCTGTCTTTCTATAACAAAATCTGCTTCTGAAAATAAGTTCCGATTGAAAGGAAAAATTCCAGCCTTGCGAAATCCATTAGATGATATCTCAGCAGTCGCACATTTCTTATAAGCAGGGCAAAATAATTTGCAGATTTGAAAGGGGCTTATATTCCGAGTAGGGTTATTTTTCAACCAATTCTGGATTTCTCTTGAATAGTATGTCTTTAAGGGAGACATAAAAGACAAATCTAGCGGTTGAATTTTTTTTTGCTAATTCTATAACGTCCAAATTCCGGGTGTGGCTATAATGGCCGTCAAGAATAAGCAGCACGGGATCTTCCTTTGGAGGTTTTACGTGGCTGATAAGATGTTGTACCCATCGCGTAAAGATGTGGCTCTGTATCCACCCTGAAGGGTGGATACAGAGCCCCGTCTGGAGCCCCGTCTAATAGCCCGGCCTTCATATTTTTGCGTGGAAATACGAACAAAAGAGGAACGAAGCCCCCAGCAGCATTCATACATGTAACTACAGTTACTAATGCTCCTCTTTCTGCTGCCGTTACGGCCCCCACTTGTTTTTTCCTTTTAACGTGATGACTCTAGCAATCTTTGATCGCACTGTGGTGATACCGGTTTCGTCAACATTGTACATTCTAAGGGGGTTGAAATTAATATTCTCCAGAGCGGGTTCTAGAAGATCAAAAGAAAGATTGATATTTTCTGGCGTGAAATCTTTTATTCTATTCTTTAAAATTCCTTGAGGTTTTCTCAAAGATAGATTGGTGTGACGTTCGAAGAAATTTCTAAGCAATTTTTTACTGGCATTTCCGTCTCTCTTTGGAAAAGGATTAGGGAGATTATTCCTTATAGCAAGCTGATACGCCAGTCTACGAATGTCTGCGAGTCCTAGACCGTAATATCTTTTGTCCATTTCCAAACAGCATTGTACCAAGTCTTCTTCCATTTCAGGAGTTAAAACTGCTTTTCGACCTATTTGTAGCGTGCATTGTTTTTCTAAGGGTTTGCCACGTTTGACATATAGCTCAAGGGTTGATTTTGGAACGTTGAAGATCTTTGACGCCTTTAAATATCCCATTTGCTTACTTTTAATAGCTTTAATAGCATTTTTCATATTTTCAGGATACCATTTTTTATGTGCGACTCCTTTCTTAGGCATTTTACTTTACTGAAAGAAAAATAATAAAACAATGTTAAACAAGATTTAAAACGGTACATGTAATTCGGTTCCTAATTTTGGATATCCAATTTTAGGAACCCTTTCCTATCTAAAATTAGGCAACCTTTATATTCTAGGTTATCTGAATAAAATCAAATTCATTAGAGTATTACTCATTTCAAACACGTTGGCCTATTGTACCTCTATTCTAATACATCCGTGCCAAATTATACTTTTGTAGGCTAATTACTTACCTTTTCTTATGGCGCCACCAAGTAGTGAACAGTCGAATTATGTACTTTACACAGGATGATATTATATTGGAGGCGCTTCGTTTTGTGGATTTAATTAAATGAAACTGTAAGCGGTTATTCAGATAATGCAACATCCAAAATTAGGCAACTATCCAAAATTAGGCGACTTTCCTCTATTACTATTACTTGCATCTAAACATAATCTAATTTCTCCATTTTGTTTTTTAACTACTACTATTGGATTAGGGGAGAAGGGGGGAATTGGAGCCTACTAAGGAAAATGTTCAATAAAAGGCAAATTTATGGATGCTTTAGGAACTTTTTATTAGAAACTAAATCCTTACTAATTTGACGATCTTTTAATGACAGCGTTAACTTCACATTATTAGGCATTTGGCCACAGATAAACTTTAAATAAAAAAACAGAATGGCTCTCATTACCCAACTTTGCGGGAAATGAGAGCCTATAAATTCCCATATGTGTAATGGGAGCTACTTAATTCTTAAATCAGTCTCAAAAATTTCTATGTCAGTCTGAAATCTCACATATTCATATACATTTTAATATAAACGTAACCGTAAAACAATTATCTTTAAGTGTCCAAGCAAAAAACGCAAATATAATCAACCGGGCTGTCAGAACCAGAACATTCTTCATGTGCCCATTTACCGCAACCTCGGCACAGCAAATAGCACACACTGTCTCTTCTTCTGAATATTCTGATTCATCGTCGCAAAGATTCTCAACGTCTTCTTCAGATGTGTCAGTCACATCCTCAAAAAGTCTCTTTTTAATTTTTTTCACTTTTTCTTTTTCGCTGGATGCCTTTCGTATTTTTCCTTTTCCAGCGGAACATTTTGTTTCTTTGCTGCTGGTTTCTACCTTCTTCTTTGCAATCGTTGTAGTTTCAACTTTTTTTTTCAAACGTTTCTTCTCCTTCTCTTCAAATACGGTTTTCATTGGCGTGCTGGATAGAATTACAGAATGTTGTTTTTGTCGCGAAGTCTTATTTTTGATAGATATGTTAGGTAGTAGACTCACAACTGATAGAACTTTTGCAAAATCATTTGATATGAATGTGTCGTTTGTTGTGAACGTGGTCGTGGAAAGATTGGTAGTAGCTGGCTCCGGGACTGTTTTATCATTCAACATAAACAGGATTCTAGATGGGTTTGTGTTTGGCGACAAGTTCTGTGTGCTATTTGCCATACAGGCCTCCTTTTGTAGCTGACTTAATATAGATGGACTTACAGCATGGTCAATATCAGGTAACTGCTTTTGTTCAACGTTTGGCGTGTATTGAATCAGGACAGAGTTATCCATTTCCAGCTCCTGTTGAATACCTCGAGATGAAGATGGATGTGGTTCAAAGTTGCCAGTACCACGAGATGTAGACGGAAGTGGGTTAGCGTTGCCAATAGCCAGCTGTTGAAAATTGGTTCTCTGAGACTGAACAACATAAACTGAACTTGCTTGCTCATTAACTTGGCTCTGATCTTCATCCACAGCAACAAAATCGTCTTCTGAAAATATAGCAGGAGCAGAGCAGAGCTTGCTACTCTGGAATAAGCTTTGTTGAACAATCCAGCAATATCATAGGGTGTAATTTTTACCATACTCCTTGATTTCATAAACATGTCGCATTCCTTGTTGTAGGCTCTCTTGAACGGCCCAGAAAAAGTCACATCCAGAGGCTGTAGCCGATGTGATGAATGTGGTGGAATGGAAAGCATTACAACATGATTAGCTTTAGCCACTTCTCAAGCTTCCAAAGTACAATGACTGTTGTGGTTGTCCATAATCAGTAGAACAGGTTGTTCAGCAGTGGGTTTTGAGTACAAAATGAAATGTCGTAGCCATTTAATATATATGCTTTCATTTGTCCAACCGTTATGAGAACATGAATAAGCAGCTCCTGGTGGACCACCTTTTTCTTCGCTGCGGCGAGTGACGCTATCGAGAGAAAATGAAAAGAGGCGTAATGAAGGATCCTGAAGCACTCATAGCACAGATAGCAGTGACATTTTTTCCTCTTTCCCATGATGTGACTGTTCCTATACGTTTTTGTCCCTTAGGCGCTATAATTTTTTCTATTTCCTGGACCGTCGTTACGCCAGTCTCACCCATATTGTAAATATGAGACGGCGGAAAGTGATATTTTGTCATGACATTTTCCAGATTTTCAAAGAATCGATCCACTTCGGCTTTATTGAATCCTAGTATCCTATTGATGCTAGTCGCTTCTGAAAAACAAACAACTGTCCATCCTATCTGAATACATGGCACTAACGGCTCGTACCGGTCAGGCGAAGTTTCCTGAAGGTTCGCGGAAGAGGTCGTATGTTTACAATCGCGTAATTATGCCTACATTTCGTTCAATCACCATAGCTCCCATTACCCCGCCGCTCCCCTACTTCTTTCTATGATTCCTTTTTTCAACATCGATTCAATTTCTTCTGACACGTCTTTTCTATACTTATATCGAATAGGATAATTTTTACTTTTAAATTCTTCTATATTTTTAATATCTATTTTATGTATATAAGACATAGCAACTCTATTTTCATGGTTTACTAGACCTTTATATTTATTCAATATATCTTTAATTTTGTCCTTATATTTTGGCGAACATTTTATTTCTTCATTTTTTTCTTCTTCTATTTTCATATTTCCATATAAATATTTTTTTCTGCATCTTCTGCAAATTGAATCCTATTTTCTTGTATCTTGATTATTTTCTCTTCATAATTTATCTTCACTTTATGTTTATTCAACTCATCATTACCTAACACCGCATCATATTCAATATTTTTCACTATAAATAATTTTAAATTCACTTCTACTTCTCCTATTAATAAATTCACAATACATAACTTATTTACCCCAATTAATTTCTTTCCATTAGCACCAATTAAATTAACCTTTGAAATTTTTATTACATTTTTCAACAATTTTCTTATTTATTACTGATATTTCTGAACCTGTATCTACTAAAATATTCACCTCTACTTCATTTAATTTACCATTTACAAATAGTAATTTATTATCTTTACTATATTCAATTTCTTCTTTTAAATTTAAATATTCTCTTGGATTATATTAGGATTTAATTTTGGTTCGGCTATTTTTAAAAATTTTTATTTTCAGTTTCACATGTAAAATCCTCTTTATATGTGCCTGGTCTTGAATCATCTGTTTGTAATTTTAAATTTTGAAATTTTTTGTCATTTTCTTGATATTCTCTTCTCATGGGATGTTTTCCTTTGAATTGATTTCCATTGTAGTTTTCCTGCATTCCTTTATAATATCTTTGATTAGGTCTATTATATTAATTTTCATATCTATTTCTATTATTATATTTATATTCATTATAGTTATTATTTTTATCATTATGATTATTATGGTCCCATTCTTGTCTATTTTTATATTTATCATTATTATTATCTTGATTTATATATTTATTCTGTTTTATTTCGTTCTCTTTTTCAATTAAATATTCTAAGAATTTATCCGATGTATTCAATTTGTTGTCTGATTTCTTTGTTGAAGTGTCTACTGATGCATTTAATTATGTTTTCTTGTGGAATAACAGGGTCTAAATGTTTTACTTTATTATATAATTTTATGGAATAATCCGTTAAATTCAAATATTATAATTAAATTTCCCTATATATAGATCTTGTCTATACTTATTTTGTTGTGTGTCTCCCCAAAAATTATTAGAAAATTATCTTCAAAATCAATATATTCCTTAAATTCATCTTCAAAACTAGTAAACCATATCTGTGCAGATCCATTTAAATATTTTTCAATTATTTCATTTTGTTCATCCCATTGATTAATATATTTTAATTTATTTTCAATTGAATTTATAAATATTTTAGGATGCATATTCCTAATTCTTTCATCAAATTTCAAAGTATTGTCTAAATTCATGTTTAATTAATCATGTGGAATTATCCTTTGATTCCCTAATTCCTTTTTAACTTCTATCAATTCTTTTTCATATTTTTCATTTATATCTTTTATATTCCTATTTAAATTTGTTAATTTTTCATTTTCTATTTTCATTATCTTATCTTGACATTTATCCACTGATTCCATACATTTTTCTCCCATACATATCATCAATTCTTTCTGTTTTTCAATTTCAATTCTAAATTTACATTCATTCTCTTCTAATTTCCTATCTTGAGTTAACAATATATCATCTATTTCATTAATATGTATATCTATTTTCTCATTCACATACTGCGTCATATCTTGTTCAACAATATTTAATTTCTCATCCATACTTTCAATTCTTTGATTCATATTTTCTAATTTACCATTCATATCTTCAAATTTATCATTTATACTCATTTTCACATCATTTATATTTTCATTCATATTCATCATAAAAATTAATAATTCAGATATATCATCTGATTTATTCTTCTTTTGCTCTTTCTTCTCTGAATCTAATCTTATAAATATTTCATTAAATTTTCTGTTTCATCATTTAAATCTACAGATTCCTTCAGTTCTCCATTTATTTGCTCTTCACTGACATTAACATTCAAATCTACCTCATTCATTTCCTCTGCTGCACCTTCTTTACTTCTTGAAATCATGTTCACCATCTTATAAATAATTATTTTTTAAAATTTATTTATTGATATAATTTATTGCAATATTCAAAATGCCTTATGTTGCGGATGCCAATTATTATGAATTTACTAATTTTGTCGAACTTACTTATAATAATTTGATTTAATAATTTCATAAAGTTATATGACTCTTTCTCAGGTTGGGTTCTTTAATTTATTTTGAATATTAATTCTATTTATCTCTTTCAATAAACTCAAAACAATTTTTCAATATCAAATCATTATAATAACAATTGAACAAATAATAAATTACAACAATCTTATTCACTTATCTAACAATAAATATCAAACTTTCATAACTAGCAATAATCTAACAATTATAAATTTATTTGAAATATTTTTTAATTCAATTAACATTTTTTTTATTTTGAAAAGTTTTTGTGCACAAATATTTTTTTTATATTGGCCAATTAAAAACTCACAATTTGTTAAGTTCCTCTTTCTACTTGAATTTTCTCTTCAGTACTGCTCCAACTGCCTTCTTTCCATCAATTTTAATTTATAATCCATCCACAAATTCCATCGAATACCATTATATATAATTTATTTTGATATATTACTCCGTTCAATAACTATTTTTTTTCAATCCTTCTCCAAAAACTCCCAATTTCATAATAATTTCATCATGGCTGACATTAACAAAAAACTATCCTTCATCTCCATCACTGAAAATATCAGAACAATATATATATATATATATATATATATATATATATATATATATATATATATATATATATATATATATATATATATATTCATATATATATATATATATATATATATATATATATATATATATATATATATATATATATATATATATATATACAGGATGGCCCACCCTGTACGCCTCGGTGTTTCTATGGGAAATGAAAAGAATGGGGAAAATTTTTTCAGCACAGTCATATGTCGGTCCATGATGAGCATATTCCAAAATTATTTCGAAATATACAGGGTGACCCAAATAAAAGATACATATCAGAGTTTTTTTCTTATGGAATACCCTATATGTTTTCACATTTTTAGATACTATGGACCAAATAAAGGTGAGTTACTGTTCCCTATACCTAAAACTAACTGTTGAGAAATTTTGAGAAATTGAAAAATACGGACCATAATTTAAGAATTGTTTACACCCTGTAACATGTAACGAGCTGCTTGTAGCTGAATTTACTGCTTAGCTGAAAGGTTAAAGTTAACTAACACATAAAAGTTTTATTTCAATATTGTACAGAGTGGTGAAAAAAATTGCATCTAAGTTTGGGCACATTTTTTATTGAATAACTTCATAGAGTTGAATGGAACATCCTGTATTCAATGGTATATTTTGACGCAGAATTAGATTCCCTTGGAAACTATATCAAGGTTCCCTTTCTCTTATGATTTTCACGCAAAAGACGTTTTTATATTCTACTTATGAGTAATTTCTTCATCTTAAAAATACAACATCCTGTATTGTAATGAAAAGTTAAACACATTTTAGAATTCCTTTTATTAAAAAATTAAAAAAAGGTTAATAGTAAAAGTTTTATTATTTCAACAAATGCTCAAAGAGGTGCCCATTATTCTCAATGCATAAGCGAACTCTTTCTTGAAATGAGTGCTGAACTCTCAATAATATGTTTTGCGGTATGGAACGAAACGCTCTTCTGATTCGTATTTCCATATCCTGAGCTGTCGTTGGCGGTATATTGTAAACAACATTTTTGATATATCCCCATAAAAAAAGTCGGGACTTGTTAGTTCCGGACACCTGGCTGGCCAGTTCGTTTTACCTCCTCGTCATATCTATCTATTTGGATATTGTCTATCTAATTCGTCTCTAACGCTTCTATCAAAGTGCCCCGGAGCACCATCTAGCTATATCCACATCCTTTGACGAATATCAAGAGGTATAGTTTCCAACAGTATATGCAAAGTGCCCGTAATAAATTCGAGGAACATGGCGCCGTTCAAGGAACCATCGAAAAAGTATGGACCAACTATTCGCGTTCCAATTATTCCACCCCACACGCTAACAGACCATCTGTGCTGGTGATCAAGGGTTCTAACAATATTAGTATTTTCGTCTCTGTAGTAGTGAAAGTTATGTCTATTAACTAATCCGTTGTTGTGAAAAGATGACTTATCGGAAAAAAACACATATTCAAAAAACTTTTCGTCATCAGCAAAATTTTCTGAAAGCCATAAACAAAAATGTAGTCGATATTAATCTTCAAAAAGCTGTTAATGTAGTTGAATGTGATAAGGATGAAATTTGTGTTTTTTAATTATTCTTTGGATGCTCTGTCTGCTTATTCCAGTTGCTTCATTTATTTTTCGATGACTTGTCTGAGGGTCTTCAACCAGAGATTCCATCACTAAATATTCGTTTTCCTCTTTTCAGGTAACCGGTTTTTGTCGTTCTGGCTTATTGTAAGACACACTGCCTGTTCTTCCTTCGGAAAAGCTGCAACAACTTTTCCAATGAACGCTTATTAGGATGAAGCCTGTTAGGATACCGTTGGGCATATACTCTTGGCGCTAATAAGCAATTTTCATTACACTCATGATTATCAAAATCATATCAATTCGTTCTTCCCTAGGGTAAAGTCCCATTTTAACTAATTAAAATGTAACAATCTTTCAAAAAAATACTAATTTCAAACTACTTAACACAATAACAATGATTTGGGCCGTATTTTTTGACGAATACGGTTCGACGGCAGTTTTTGAACCGTTTTTATGATGACGTGACTCTAAACGTCATTTAAAAAAATGGATGTTTTTAAACCAGTCAGCTGATTCTGACATCTGTGGATTGTTATTATTTTATTTATTTTTAAACTAGTTGTTATTGGTTAAGACCTATTGCATATTTTTGTAGATTAGGATGCCTCAAAGACAAAAGCTAATCGTCTTATTACTTTTAGTTCAGTTCCAATCTCAATTGCTCGAACAGTTATTACCTGTGTTGCTTTCTCTCCTTTCTGGATTTCTAGTGCCAGAGCATTTACATGTGGTTCTGTGGGGCAATCAACCACATTTTAGAATGGCAGGATTTACTGAAGAGTTCATTGATCGGTATTTGGATTTTGATTTCTTCCGGCTCTTCCGATGGGCCTGAGTTTTTTCACCCATATCAAGGTGGCCCTGCACCACCAGTTAAAGGACACATGCAGCTACTGATGACACTATGGTGGCTGGGTAAAGGTGAAACTTTGCTCAGTGTTGGTGAGAAATTTGAAATTGTGCCATCAACAGTGTATAACTGTACAAGCTTGGTTTTAATGAAGCTCCTCAAACTAATGCCTAAGTACATATACTGGCCTAATACTGTTGATGAATTTAATTTAATTGCAAGGGAATTTCAGGAGTTGAGAAGATATCCAGGTTTGTATATATTAAACTGTTTTAATTTTTAATCTAAGTACTGTTTAATTTTTAATCTAATTCTCCGAGAAAAACCTTATGCCTTTCAAAATGACAAGAATAGGCTTATTACCAAGCTAGGTTATACTTTATACTTTTAATTTAAGGAGTAATTGGTGCCATCGATGGAACCAACATAAAGTTCGAAGCTCCCCTTGATCAACAAGACAGCTACATTGATAAAAATGATTGCCACAGTATTAAGCTGCAAGGTATATGTACATCCCAGAAAATTTTTATCAATATAATGGCTGGATTTCCAGGATCAGCTCATGATTCTCGTGTAAGTCCAGTAGCAGTAAATTATAGATTCAAAAGGAAAAAAAAGTTAAGCAAAATTTAAGGTTTTTGGTGATATACGATATTTGATCTTTATACTAGGTCTTCAAAAATTCTGAAATATATCAGGAAGTGGCAAGAGGCAATAGAAGAAAATATTTTCCAATGGAACACTATCATTTAATTGGAGATAAGGCATACCCATTGATGGATTGGCTAATGAAACCTTATTTAGGGTAAAGTATATAATGTTGCTACTAAATTATTGTATCGTACATTACAAAGTTTTATATGTAAATTTTAGTGATTTATCTACTGCTTTACTATACGAAGTTTTATAGTTTTACCATTCCAAAAGAGATTTATTTTTTTAGAGATGACAGCCATCTGACCAGACAGCAACGGGCCCATAATTTAGCTCACAGTCAGACAAGAATCTGCATTGAACACACTTTTGGGCTTCTAAAGGGTAGATGGTTGATACTAAAATATATAAATGTGTCATCCATAGAAAAGGCTGTAAAAATTATAATTGCCTTTTGCATATTACACAATTTTTGATATTTAAATGGAGATGGATGGGATGAGTACGCTCTAGATGATGACCACAACTGCGATGAGGAAGATTTTAGAGGTGCAGCAAATCAAAGTGCAATGAGGAAAAGAGATGAAATTTCACAGTTGTTAAACTAATTAAACTTGTAAAATGAAAATGTTGGAATATACAGGGTGAGTCCGGGTTAAAGATCAGCAGTGTATGGAGGTCAAAAAATGATAATTTGATCAAATATACTTTAGTCTAAAAGTTGTTGATAACCGAGATACAGGTAATTAAAGTATGATTATCAATGATTGTAAACTAACGCCCTGTATCTTGTCTATCGAAAAACTTCTATATAGACTTAAAGTATATTCAGACAAATGATCTTCTTTTGACCTCCCTGTACACTGCTGACGTTTGATGGTTTAACCCTAACTCACCCTGTATATTGTTACAATGTGGTTGACAGTTTTACTGTTTTTATGATTTTTGTATTGATTGATGTTCTGTTGTAGTGACTTATTCTGTTGTAGTGACTTTTGTAGGTTTGGGAGCCACAAATTTAGGCTATTTAGGTTAAGCTTTAGTTATTCCTTGTAATTTTTATTTTCTAGAATCTCAAACCTGGGTTTCTTTGATTGGGCCCACTTTTTAATTTTATTGGCTTAAATTTATATTTGAAATTACTACAATTTATATAGGGTATTTATATGTATATTGTTTTTCGTGACATTTAAGTACATTTTTGTTCTTTATTGTCAGTTAAGATGGCCAAGGCATAAACACAGTAATTTATTAAGTGTCAGTGAGTAAATTCCAATACAATATATTAAATATTGAATTTTGTTGTTTTATTTGTATTGCTTGTTTGCTTGGTTTTCCTTAATATTGTTTAAATTCAAATTTTTCAAATTTATTCATTCAATTCAATAAATGGTTTCTTACAGAGTTCAATAAAATGCTAATCAATTCATAATAATCTATATTCATAATACTGCAAAAAATCAAATCACATTTCTTCAGGAACTAGGTACCTATTCAAAAATAACTTTTTAAAAAGGTTTTAGTAACACTAAGAACCTCTTAAACAATTGAACATTAAAATTAAAGTCTACACAAAGGAACTTGATGTGTAAAATATGTAAACCTGTTATAAACAAGAATACTTACCAACTACAAACAAATAACAAAAGTAAACAAAAAATAGTTTAGAATCTAACAAGTATCACTTTATAGGTACATGGTTAATCACTATCAGAACCTCGATGCCTTCTTCTAGGGTTTGGAGCAATTGACTTAATTACTGCTAACATTTCTTCATGGCGCTTATTACTCTCCTCCCTAATAAATGTCATGATCTCTGAAAATTTTTGATTGTTTGAATTCATATTTTCTTGACTTATGTCGACAAATTTCTGCAATAACTGATTTTTATCAGGCCTGATAGATCTTTCAACACAAAATCTGTTTTTTGGTGGCCCTTTACTACAAGTTGATGTAGAACTTTGTGAATTCTCATTAAACATGCAATGGGTGCCAGTGAAATTAGGACTCTCAAGATTTGTTTCTTTATTTGTGTGAGGCGAAGCAGACATCTCAGGCAGGGTCTTCATGGAATCGATAACCAGTACTGGTTCAACCTTATGCTTGTCACCCAGGATTTCTGATAGTTCTTCAAAATGGGAGGGTTTTATTATTTTTCCAGCCCCGGTTTGTCTTTTGCTATCTATGTATTTAATATATGAAGCCTGCAGGTTGGAAAACTTTTGCCTACATTTTTCCCTGCCTTCTATCCCATTACCGACAAAAAACCCCTTGTTGTTCATTTCTGTTATGATGTTTTCTTTTACAAAACTGTCGACCATATGAAATATATCCTCCCCGGTGGTGCGAATCGGAAGGGCACGACAAAACAGGAATTCTTCATGAAACTTTTTGGAATGAACATAACGAATGTACGTTAAAAGTTGAGCCAAGTGTGTGATGTCTGTGGATTCATCAAGTTTTATGGCAAAGTAATCGCTTTCTAAAATCCGTTTAATTTGGTGGGTTTTCAGATTCTCTGACATGTTTACAATACGACGAGAGACAGTGTTATTTGACATAGGAATAACATCAAGTTCTCGTGCCATTTTTTCTCCAAACATACATTTCACTATCTCTTTTGCTGCAGGCAATATAAGGTTCTCCCCAATAGTGTGAGGTTTCACTTTCTTAGCAATTAAATAACTCACTCTAAAAAAGGCTTGCAGAGCGTTGTCATTCGTGTTTTGGGAGAGCGCCTCAATAGATTTTTTTCTTTGTTAGACATCTCTTAATTTATGTTGAAAGAAGGATACAGACTGGTCTTTCAAATTAGCATGTTTAGTTTCTAAATGGCGACGTAGTAAAGACGGCCTTAGCGAATGATTTGACAGCGTTTCTGCACAAACGACACACTGTGGCAACAGAGAATCAGGGTTTCCAGAGCTTGTAAAACCAAACTGAATATAACTATCATCATATTTCCTTTTTTTGAGAGACGATTCCTTGTTATCAAGTTTTCTCTATTCTTGTGTCAGAGTACTGGTAGAGGATGACACGTCATTATCCAGTATTGCCTGACACCTCAGCAACCTTTTGACGACTTATCAGCCACTTTGCCATCTGAAATAAAACTGGACTCAATATGGCTTACTTATATATTTTTTAATCAAAAAGCTTACAAAACAGTAACCGCGAACACGTGTAAAACTGAAGCAACTCAACTCATATATTATTATTAATTATTCGAAAGTTTTTTAAATTGTAAGAAAAACAAACTAAACATCGTTACGTTGTATTGCAATTTATAATGAAAGTTTAAGTTTAAAAGTAGTTTTGAAACATTAACTTACCGCTTTCCAAGGTATATTAGGCCGAGGTAACGCGACGCTTATATTAGTACATCAAAACAAAACAGTGTCACACGGCTCACGACAAAAGCCGAATTGGCTCGGTGCTCCGTGCTTTTATGAAGATGATCGTTGTGAAATAATATTTTGGAAATTGTTCTTGTTTTTACTGATAACCGCACGTACCCCTTGATGCAACTTCACGTACCCCTGGGGTACGCGTACCACTAATTGGGGCGTGTCACCGCTAAAGGGTCTATATCCACTGCCACAAATTTTTCATTATTTGCAAGAAACTGTTAAAAATAAACTATAGTGATAATAGCCACTAGAACTCGTTTAAATTATGTTTACTAACTTATTATATGAATATTAATAGAGAACGTTAACGTGAAATGTAGTAAATAGACGTGAAGTAGCTTAAAAGTTTGGATATAGAACCTTTTGCTGTAATGAAATGGATATAGGAAGCTTTGCAACAACAATAGTAGGATTTAGGCTGGTTTGGCGTGATATCATACTCAGATAATTATAAGATGTTTATCCTCATTTTTGTTTTAAATAAAAAAATTAAACTGAAAATCCTTCACTAAAATTTATATTTCAGAACAAAAAAATGAAAAAATAACACTCGTTCAGCAAGTGTTTCATCTGCATGTCCTTCACAAAACTCATCTTGTCCTTCGGGGTCCTCCATGTCATTTGTTGAAGTTGTTTCTAACGACATCTCGGCTGTGCTTCCCGAAATCACATTCCTATAGATGGAGCATTCTTCCAGTATGTCCCAGGTCTCGTCAAAGTGCTTCCTTAGAAGCTTTTTTACATCATCAATCTTTGCTGCTTTTGAAGTGATTCCCAACGGTATTTCATCTGGCAATGGAATCGAACTTATTTTGACACCCTTTTTAACAACCAATTTACCATAGGTTAGGTCACTGTTATAACTTGTTTCACATCTGACTAAGATAATTGCTGTTTTGATTTAGTAAGAATGAACCGTTTTGCGTCATTAAACTTGAAGTGCCAAGATGTAGTTTTTTTGAAGTAACTCCCATCTAAAGTTTTCCAGTCGTAAACCTTCAAGTCAGTGCCCAGTTTAAAAATAGTGGAGTGCTCCAAAAAAACGCGCTCATATTCTGTTCGTTGTATTATTACAGGTAGCTTACGAAGTTTTTTCTCTATGGAAGCAATACACGGTCGGGTGGCAAAAAGGAGTGACCAGTGATTGGATAAATACTTTCAATTTTTTCAATGTTAGAAGGAGCGACTCGTGCCAAGAAGTAACTTAGCATTACAATCATGACCGAATTACGGTTTTGACCACCGCAACCATCAGCGCAAAGCCTAATTTTTGAGTAGATTGTCAAATCAAGGACGAAGGAAATTGCTAACGCAATTTCATTCGCACCCTTTTTGTGCTCATGTTCCATCCAATTATAGCAATATACATTCTCCGGAGTCAAGAAATTTTTTGAGGTCCCCTTTACAATAGTGAAATTGTATAAATACATTTGCCTGCTGTAGTAGGCACTCTGATCTTGAACCTTTGGAAGAACCAGATTCTTCTGACAGTCAAAACACAACGTTAAGAGATCTTCCTTTTTTTCTTGGAGTTTTCTGAAAAACGCTCTATATCTCATTCTGTGAAATGCAAGTTCAGTCATCAACTTATTTTTAACAGAAGGATCACTCTCTTTTGTGATCCTCGCTTCAATTTCTATACATTTAGAGCAGGCATCTGTGATGGGTGTGCCAAAACCAATATTGTACCGCGTGGTAAAAATTTTTTGAAAAAACATATGCGTTGAACTGCACAGATTTAAAAACAGAGTCGAACTAATTTTTAACCGAAAATGGATATAGGCACTTTTGCTGTGATACGCCTGAATTGGGAAACACTGCTTTAGGCCATTATATTCAAATTTTTTCACTTACCAGTCATTTAAAGAGTATTCAGATAAGAAAACTTATATTACATGACAATTTGGATTATCATCAATTTAACTCAGACCTACTTACACTCAATTCCATGGTGTATTATTTATGAACTAACTGATATAGCAGCAAAGTTGATCAACCAATAATATGGTTACCCTGTTTGACATTCAAATCCCGTTTCGAACTTTAATAATCGCAAACAATTGTGCACCACGGGATCCGTTCAATGCTAGATAGGACTTTTAATATTAAAAGACCAGTTAAAACTATATTGACCTTCAAACCCATACAGAATCAAGCAATATAGTTAAGTTTTTGATGTGTAATATTGTGATTTATATATCAAATTTCTTCTTTCTATGTGTTATCACTAAATGAAAAGTTGATGAAAATAGTCAGTTAATTTAAAAGGTTTTTTTATTCAGTACAAATGTGAGGAAAGCTATCATATTTCTATTTTTTTTAAAATTTGATTATGGAGTCATGTTCTTACTTGAGGAACTGTTTGGCTTTGCAGTTCCTTATGACTGTTCATAGCCTCTTGATTCATTTTAATTGAAGGTAATTTTTCATTCTTCAGAAAATTTTGAAACACACCCAATACACTTTTTTTTCATCTTCTTCTTTGTACATTGCCATAAGAGGAAGCTGTGAACAGAACACATCCAAATAACAGGTTATTTCTAGAAATTGAAGTATAATAGGCAGGCTTATACTAATAATTAATGATTTATCAATTAGTGAACAGATTTCTTCTATAAACTAAGAAATATTTTTTTCTGTAAAATTTGAATAACTCCTCGAACTGATAGTGAAATTGTGAATTAATTTCAGAACTATATGAAAATAATACAATTTCTTTATTGACATATTTCAGTATATTAACTTACATGAGATAAAAAAGGTAGAAAGAAAGAAAGAATGAGTGCCAAGGAGAACATGAGAAATAGATAGAAAATAAGGAATGAGCGAGGAACTAATGAATTGAAAAAGAAGAGTGAATGAATAATTGAACATGGACAAAAATACAAATTGAATAAATAGTAGATAGTGAAAAAATGACAGTATGAGGACATGAAAAGGTTAACTGATCCTCTCCAAGCCAGGTGAAAAACATACTTAAACGCTTTCATTTAAGTCCTTTTCCATTTGTCTCACAGCTCATTCCCGTTTCTTAATAACTGCCAGTTTCGTCATCACTAGGTTCATTCACGCCCTGTGCAATTTCCAATAATTTGGACATTTTCAAAATTTCCGAATTTTGAGATTGTCTGTATATGTGTTTATGTATATTTTTTGCATAACCCATGAAATCCGCCAATTCTTCATTATCGTTTTCTGATAGATTCAACGAGAGACATTTTTTGTTGCAATGTGGGGGGCAAGTTGGGTTCCTCTTAACCGCTCAGGGTATTGTGCACCACATTCAGTGGAATACTGCCTCAACAGCAGACAAGCCCTCAAATAGTTGCATCTACCAATCCTAAAAATGCACGGATTATTTTTGTTCGCATTAGCTTGTTCTCTGTATTTCAATAATACATTGATGCACTTCAAAAGATTATCATTCAGAAGAACAGGAACGGTTCTGTTTAAGTTACCCTTATTCCGAATCTCACATACCTTCCTGCCATTTTTTTCCTTCCTCAGAAAGTGAGTTGAATAGTTCTCGATCACTTTTATCTAATTCTTGGAAAAGTTTAGTCATCTAACAAAATTCTTTCATCGTCACCTGCTCTTCGGCGATTAAATAACTGGGTTGCTATAAGAGTGACAGATGCAAGTTCTAACCAGACCTCACGGGAAAATTGATTTTTTAAGCAAGTGAGTGCATTATTTCTCTTTTTTGAAAGGTAGTCATAAAGTTTTTTAATGTCCTCCATCAAAGGAAGTTTGATTACTTTTCTTCTCCGATATTAAACCTGTGGATATGAATTTTAAGTAGATTATGAGCAAAATTATCCATATATCTGTGTAGCTTCCAATGTGAATTAAAAAACATGATGAGATGAAAAAAGGGTTATTATATGAACACTAAAGGTAGACTGAAATCAATGAATACTAACCTGAGATTCAACTACAGTGCGGTTTATACTAATATTCACCTCTTGAACAAGAAGTCCCAAAAAATATTCAGAATTTTTTTTCTGGCATTAATCGTGGTCTTTAATAGATTCATTTATCAAGAGATTGCCAATTTGAGGGAGTTTTGAAATTTTTTTTGGAATGATCAAACTGTGCCATTGAACTGATGGCTTTAATTGTAGAATCAATAAACTTCGGATCATATATTGAAATGAAATCTGTTATTTCATTTTCAAAATCACGAATTTTCAACAAAAACCGACCCAATAGTCTTATTCTTTGTCTTATCATTTCAAAATGCCTCCTGTCTCTATATTTTTCGCACATTTTGTTAGCATAAATGATTATAATATTATCATATCTGATAGCATTCACAACATCATGATCTATAAAAGAAGGAAACAGAAACAGGATGAATTCTTGACACTATCTTTCTGCTTGATACTAAAACCATTCGGTACTTGGAGCTACTGAGTCCTGTACATTTGACAAAATGGGCTCTCAGGGAAAGTTTACCAGAATATCCTTTACATTTTCCACAAGGCATATAATCTTTGGGTTTTCGATTTTTTCTTCGATTTGGCCTTCTTAAAAGAATTAATTCTCAATCATTGAATTGTGAATTTGTATTGAAAACAAAGTTCCCTTTTTTCTCAAATTCCCGATAAGGATTCTTCTTTCTTGAGTACCTTTTGGCAGAATAAAATTTTTTTCACTTCATCAACTGTTGAATGCTTTAGTTCAAAATGTCTGGCAATTTTTTTCTGTTTTGTATTACAGAATGAACAGAAATTGAATTTTGTATCATCACTATGTCTTTCTGATTTGGTAACATACATATTTTCATCATTGCAACTCGAAGTTCCGACATTGTTTACCGAAAACGAAACATCTATGCCCAGAGAATATCGATCAACCTTGGGAGAATTTGCACTATTACATAGAAAATAAAAATTTGCACCAAACCTAGTTAAAGTGCAGATGTTAACATAATTAATAAATTAATTAATTCTCCCTAATTATGTATGTCAGTTTTTTCCATGATTTAAAATATTTTGGGAAGATTTTACTTCACTTATATTTTGATTTTAATGTATATATATAATACCTTCTTGTAGACAAATCCACTTAAATCTTTGAAAATGTAAGTTTTCTTTTGTTTGTGCTTGTCCATAATTCTAATTACATACCTACCAATTTTTTGTAGGTTTGCAGGAAACAAATCTGTGCTAAGAGGTGTATCCCAACGTTTCAGAATCCTCTCTTTACAGAGTTATTGACAGGGTCACTGCGTTCTTAATAGAAATTGGTCCTACAGTTATTAAAATGCCGGACTCAGATGCAGAAAAGGAATGTTCTGCTAGTGAATTCAAGGAGGTTAGTCCTAGTGCCCTTTAAGTTATCAAGTCAGCCAAAAATTATTATTGTTTTGTATACTTATATCGTCAGGAAATATTTACAATGTAACAAATGTCAAAAAAATCATCAATATCCATTAGACATTATACTTTTGGTAACATCTAAAATAAACTCATTTATTCGGACTTCCATTGTCTATAGTTTATAAAGCTACAGTTATAAGTGTATATAAATGAGTTTAACTCCACCTCGTCCTTTACATTTAAACGAATATCTAAAATATTCCGTGTTAAATTATTTTTATTTTTAGGTGTCTGGATTTCCATTGGTGTTAGGCTGTATTGATGGCACTTCAATTACTATAAGAACACCATTAAAAAAAATTAAATCCACTTTTACTAATAGGCATGACACAGCATGTTCAACTTTGCAGGCTGTCTGTGACCATAAAAAAAGATTCATAGATATATTCACTGGAATCCCTGGAAAAGTGCATGATGCTAGGGTCTTCAAAATGTCTGACATCAGTAAAGATTTACCAATAATTATATGTAGCAATCAATATCACATTCTAGGTGCCTATTTCATAAAACCCTGGCTTCTAACTACTAAGATTATGGATCACTGAGTCGGCTGGAGCAGACGTATGATAAAAATTTTTGTGCCACTAGAGTTTTCATAGAAAACTCATTTGGCATCTTGAAAGGAAGATTCAGACAATTATTAAAATTAGATATGCACTCTGTGAAGAAAATGACCATTTTTATAATATCTTCGTTGCATTCTACATAATTGACTCATGCTTATCAGAAGGGTACCAAGCGACATCTGCGTAGTTTCGAGAAAACGCCGTCTGAAGTTGCAACATTGCAGACACTTACTTAATTACTTTCAAATAACAACATCTATTTATGAATGATGTGAATAATTTAATTTACTTAATTTCTGAAAAAAAAGTCTCCTGAAGTACGATTTTTCAATTAATTTTGAGACTTTTGTTCAGTTCCTTTCTAATAAATAAGCTTAAATACATTTCACACTAAGAAAGATGTTTTAGAAAATGAAAAGTCAGTTGTTATAAAATATTCATTTCAACTAAAACAAAAGTATTTGACTGAACAAAAATTGAGTTCAACTCTGGTTTTAAGTCTACTAACTTTTTCTTTGTTTTGGTCTTGTTTTTTGTTGACAACTGCACGTTCTATTGCTTGTACAGAAAAGAAGTCTTCTTTCTTCATTTCTATTACAGTCAATGGTTTTTTATGTCGGCAATGTCTCATTATGTTTATATAATCATTGCTAGTATAAATCCTTTGATTCATTTTTATTGCTTTTTCAATAAAGGAAAAATCTGAACCATTGGATAAAGAGCTGTGGCCCGGTACTAGATACTTGAAATAAACTGTTCCTAAAGTTTGATGATTTCTGAGAATTGTTTTCATCATTAAAACAATCTTGATATTGCGATTCTGTCCTCCGCAACAATCTGACCACATTATCAGCGTTTTTGTGTTGGGATTGAGATGATCTTCAATGAACTTCTTCAGGACAGATCCAACTTCCTGGGCCCCTCGCCCAGCTGTCCCCTCTTTCCATACGAAGCAGTATCCTTTTTTCCCACAATGGACACCTTCATTGTACAAACAGAGTTGCCCTTTATAAAAAACTAAGTTTGTGGGAATATTGGGCAGTGGTAGAGTTTTTTCCATGTCGTAAGTTATTGTCTCAAGATCAGGAATTTCTTCCGCTTCTTTCATATCTGCCTTTAACGTTTGTGTGGCGGTTTCAGCTTCTTGCAGATGCTTCTTCCTCCGTATTTTGTTGGCTTTTAGATGCCTTAAATCTATCGCATACGCTACATTTGTCTTTTACTAATGGCTTTCTTCGCAGATTGAAATTTTCGTAAAACATTTTCTTGAATGTAGTGAAAGAAAGCTTGAAATTCAGATTTTTTTCGTGTCTGTCGAATTTAAACATTATCTTCTTGCCAGTCTCAATTCAGGAATAACTGTGGTGACCTTCTGTTATTTACTAAACTAGTGCAAAAAGGTTTTACAAGGAAATGTTTTTAAACTTTTTCCTGGATTATTTAAATTCCTGATCTGCCAATAAAAAAAGTCTTTTCGAATATCTTAATTTGGCACAACAAAAGCCAAAATATAAATAAATTTTTCTGGACCAGTAAACATTTATTTTAGAAAGCCTCTCTTTAGTATAACTTTACAATAATAGCAGATTTAAATAGTGTCATGGGTCATATATTTGAGATGTATGTTTCAGTCTATTATTTTTGTGATTTTCTTTCTAACAACCTTTTGCGAATATTTATTGTATTGTATTACGCAATAAAGAACAACTGCATAAGTACTGCTTTTTATTACATTGTTCAAAACCAAAAAATTTGCGAAACTACGAGTGTATATTTTTTAAAGAAATATTAGAAAAAATTACCCAGAACCAATTTGGTTTTAACACAACAAAAAATATATATATTTTTTTAAAGACATGTCACAAATCTCACAAAATTTCATTAGATTTTAAAAATCACTAAATCTCTTTCATCAATGAAAAATACATTTTATTCATACAATATACAAATATTCAACAGCCATTTTACTTGTACTGTGTGCAATAATGAGTGTTAAAATTTTGAAATATATATTTTTTTACTATTTATTATACAAAATACATATAACAAAAAAAATAAGTCTTTGAGACAGATTACTTAGATCAGGTTTAATTTAACAGCCATTCGTTAGTATGTTTAATAATAAATTTAATTTTCAATCACATGAGAACACCTTTAACAAAAAAAATATTCATTCTTGAATAATAATCGAATTTAATCTGTTTTTTCTTTGAAAATTTCTTTTATTGTATCAATTTTTTCCTTGTGTCGTCTCCCGTGCTTCTTCTTATCTCTCAAAAATTTCCCACACGGTCTCCTGTATTGTTTTGCTCTTTCTTCTTTTGGGAGTTGAAGAAGATGAAGTTGAAGGGCTTTCTGACCTTTCATAGGTTAGAGGTACTACCTTGTCAATTCTATTTTTCTTAATTGTAATTCCCTTGGCAGTGCATACAACTTCAGGTTCAATAGAATAATCATTAGCTGATATTTTATTGAGTTCATACTCAAAGAGTATTTCCATTCTAGATGAACCTGACTATATTGCTAAATTATTGTCAACTGCTGTTTTTTCGCTTTAATACAGTTTTGTATCGGTTTTCTACTTGAACACCAGTTTTTCTTGTTTCAAAATACTCATTTAAAATTTCAGCAATTTTTAACCACATGCATTTCTTCGTTTCAATTTGTTTTTGTTCACACTCGTGACATGAAGTGTTCATAATTATCTAACAGCATTCTGGTGTCAGCATCTGTCCATTCTGCAAAATATAATCCACTAAGATTATTTAAAAACTGCCTGTCTGGTTGGACGAAGATTTTGATTGAATTGAATCAATTGTATTTTTGTCTAATAACTGATTTGCATATTTCAAAACAAGGAACTAAAATAATTGTATAGTCGGGTGGTTAAAGAGCTAACTGACTAGAATGATGGTTACATCTTTCAGCCACTCAACTCTTCAATTATGTAATAAAATTATGAAAAATCTTCATAATACTTAACATAAGTCCATCCAAATAAGAAATGTATCTGTCAAGTTAAAATAAATGTTGAAATATAGTAATATAAACATTTTAAATACAAGACCTCATGTAAATAATTGAGGAGGTCCGTGCAATAAGGGCTTAAAGTCAAAACAGCGTTCTGAGAAAATCTGCTTCCAAGTTTTTCCAACTACACCCTGTAATGTGTACATTCTATTTTCTGTCCAAACCTTTTCCCATCAAATGTCCTATTCTTCTACTCCAAATTTCAATAAGCTAATTCAACACAAAAATAACTGAATCGGAGAACATATGTGTATTATGCGAACAGATTATAAGCCCTTCTTATGGGGAAAGAAAAATCGCCTCTCAACCTCTTCCCCCCAAGAAAGGCTTATGGGCTTTGAAAATTGATTTTCTAGGAAAAAAGGAAAATGAAGAGAAAAAATAATGTTTTTCAAAATGAAACAAAATTTATTTTTTAATATCACCAATAGGTAAACACATATAAAAATACTTGATGCGTAAAAAATGAGATTTTCATAAAATATATGGTAGGTAGCAAGAACATTATACCAAAATACTATGCTTTTACATATCTTTTTAAATAAAATTAACTGAACATTTACATAAAAATAAATTATCACAGAGTCCCATCATTCATCTTCCGTATCTTCAGCGTCAGAATCTGCGAAGAAGTCATTCAGTATGTTGTTCGTGTTGTTTTCATCAGCACCTCCAGATTCATTGTTCCTTGGTTCATCATCTCTTGTCGTCAATCCGATTTCGGGCGAAGGCATTGTATTCTCCACAAAAAGAGCCTCGAAGAAGTCGATGCTGGGTTTTTCCAAATAACTGTACAAATCTCTGATATCTTTAACTTTTCCCTCTCCATGTTTTCCTGTTTTAAAAGGAATTTTTCTCGATCGCTCCAAGATAATGTCGTGGGGCTTAGATTTCATAAATCGAAAAGGTTGGAACGTCTCGAAGTAACTTTTTGAAGCTGCAACAGTTCCTGCAGAGGTGTAGAGAAGCTGGCAAAACTGCTGAATACCGAATTTCATGCCTTTGGTTGTAGGGCTTTTGTCGAAAAATCCAGCCAATGCCGTGTCCCAGTCATACATCATTGAGGTATCATTTATGAGCATGAAAGGCGATGGGTGTTCCCGAGCAGTTTTTATTGCCTCATAATAAGGCTCGGGAGTCTCAATGACCTCCTTTCCTCGAAGCTTTGACCTTACAAGGCCAAAGTTACGGTCGCACTGCCCAAAAGAGTGCCACGAACCGGGAATAGTTGTAGCACTTGGATGGAAAATACACTTGCAACGTATGAGCAAAACATCATCATGGTGTTGTTCTTATTCTGCCCCCCGGCGGCGTCTGAAAGAAGGAAAATCTTCTTGAGGTGGGGGAAAGCAGCAGTCTTCTTCTGAAGGAAGTCAAATAAAAACGAAGCGACGGAATTCGGGCCTTTTTTCGCAGTTGACTCCAGAAAAGTATATATTACAGAAGTGTCATCGTTATGGCAGTGAACGTTGAAAACATATAACCATAGTAATCGTTTATAAAATTGCTTAGAGATCGTCAGCTTCGGTAAGGGGAGATTTTACGCGTAGTCAAACTCACACACAAGGATTTCGTCACTTTCCTTGGCTTCTTGGATATATTTTTTCTTCAACGCATCATGAGCCCTTGCTTTTCTCTGGTGAAGTTCGAGATCCACTTTGGTTTTGGGATCGTCTGGAAACTTCTTTAGTTTTTGCTCGCTCGCACAACAGAAGTCGCAGGTGTCGGTTTTTGGTTTCTTGGTGGTAAAATTCGTCTGAGAAAAGAAGTTTCTGTAGGTTTTTAATTGCATTTTAAGAGGCTTCCCTGTTTGCAGGTGGTAGTACTTCTGAAATTGGCTGAAGATCAGTTTGGCAGTCAAACTCGGATTATCAAAATATAGCCTGTTAGAACGATTCCCTGAAGTGTAGTGGCTCTTGCGGTGAGGTATACTCTGGAGATGTGTCAGTGCAAGCTGGTATTTAAACGTCATCATCCAACTTTCTCTGGTTCCCGTGGGTACCTCGTTTTTCACTGAAAGAATCTCCACTGACAACCTTGCCCTGAACAATGCGCATACGTTTTTCGGATATTTGCAAAACCTTCAAGATAAAAGATCTGCAAGTTTCAATGTCTTCACCCTTCACTTTTATGGAGTATTTCCAAGAGATAAGACGGTTCTTTTTAGGGTTTGCAATAATCCTAGCCGAAGAAGTTAGGGATTTGTTAAGACAGCTCGACAGAAACGTGTCTTGCGACTCTTTTGACTGCATGCCATAGAACAGATCGAATAGCTCTTTTTGTTCTCGTCTCTCGAACTTCAAGTGACAATCTTTGGAGCAACACTCCTTCACAACCACGAAATCCTTCCCTTTGACAGCTTTACCTGTGTTTTGAGACGTGTAGCTTACACCAGCTATTCTCTTCCGCTTTGACTGCGCTCTTTTCCATTCTTCAGGATTCATTCTTTTGTATTTCGCACCATCTCTCATCTCAGCCACCACACTTTTCACGTCACTCATTTTCAGTCTCTGTCTACCAACTAATTAGAATAATAACTAAAAACTAGAAAAAGATCGGTATGAAATCAAGCCAAATAAAAAAAAACATAACCACTAAACTGAAACTGAAGACAGCTGACGTTCCTCACTAAAAGGGCGTATAACAGCTGACACAAAAACCAACTGTACCATCAAATCAAGTGGGAATTTCTTTCTGAAAATTGGTACCTGTGTAGAAAACATCATGGCGGATCTATTTCCGCATTCCCTGCAAGAAGGGCTTATAGGCCTAGAAGCCCTTATTGCACGGACCTCCTCAATTGAAGGTAACTTTTACCCTATCTTCTTTGGAATAACCAATAAGCGTGTGAAATTGATTGTTGTATGTATTGAAGAAATTCATATTTACCACAAGGTTGTTGTTTAACCTCTTCAGAATTTTCGATTATGTCAGACTTCTCAGTTGACTCCATTAAGAATTCAAATGGATATATGAGTCGAGATTCAGCACTAAAAATAATATGTACAGGAACAATGTCATTAATAAAATCGCACAAATCAAATTAAAAAACTTATGACATTATCAGATCAAAATTAATTCGAATGAATAACTTGATATTCAGAACTTAATATTGAGAACTTTAAGTAAGTAATTTTATAGAGTTTTACCATGATCTAATAAAACATTATTATTGTATTTTTAATATCTAATTGCTTCGGTTGAATATAATGAAATAATACATTTTATTGTGTGAAAATGAGCCAAAATATTGTTATTCAATGATTTAAACTTTATATAGTTAGTTGAACCAATATTTAGAGAATAAATGTATTCAATAAAATTCCCTATATCTTTAAACTGTTTAAAACTTTCATATTGAGAAAAATTACAGAAAATCTCTCAAATTTTTTCGAAGAACTTATTTATTTCGTTTGGATCAGAAGGTTAATGGCCTTCCTCGATTAGATAAGATTGCAAAATTTTCAATGGTTCATTTAAGAGTTCTGATATGCTGATCACAATATTCTGAACATCTTTTCTACATAAAGTTTTATCTGCATAAAAATTTGCTAAAAACAACGACATATTTCCATCCAAATGCACACAAAAAATTTTGAAAAAATCTGGTCTAGAAATATTTTTTCCCTCTAATTTTGGACTGTGGATAATTCTTTGTGAATATGGATCATTGGCATCGTTCAGAGGTGATAAATTTAATGAAGAAACTTGCTCACATTTGGGCGAATATGAAATGGGCTTACAGCTATGTTTTTTTTTTTAAATGCTGTCTGTAAGAATGTATGGTTGGATAGGTTCTATTACAGTTCGGTTCACCACATTGAAATGCATCTTTACATTTATGGATTATTATGAGATGATTGCCCGAACCTTTGAAATTTTTATAGTCTAACTGACAAAAACAACATATAGGCTTTTTTTCAAACCACTTTGAGATAAGTACCTTATAAATATGAAATAAATACAAGTTGTTTGTGCAAATCAATTTATGAAATTAAGACGATATGAATCTGAAACTGACTATTTTGAATTGAAGATAAAAAAAAATTTAGATTTAGAATCTCAACCTAAATTTCATCATTCAGTCTTATATTCGAAATTATATTATAATGAACTTTGATATCATTTAGGAATGTAACAACATTACTGCTTTTTCCACTCATAGGCATCTTGAAAATAGCCTCTTGAATAACTTGCCATACATGTTTCGATTCATGTGGGTATTCCAAGTTAAGAGAATGATATAGTTTATATAAAAGCTCTAAACTTCTTAAACTAGACTCTAGCTTATATTTCATGCCATAGAAGTATATGTAGAAATGATGTCCTACCTCTGCCATAAAAGGTTGAATTGGTATTTATGAAGGATCCAGCAATTTTGACCTTTTTGAGTTGAGATCTTCTATTTCTTCAAAATTCTGAAACTAATAAATGAAATTTATACTGTACGGCCACACTACATTCTGTTCTTTCCTCATCTTGTACGAAAAAGCTTTCCTGTACTTCCTTTCGAGTAGGTCGATATATTCCACAGGTAGACTTTCCTCTTTTGATGGTTACTGGAGAAAACATGTATGATAATAGAAAAGGAGGTTTTTTATTTGAATCCTCTATATCTTCTTTGAATGGTGAAACCTTACGTTCTTCACTTTCCTTGATGATTGCCTTACAGATTTTTGGGCCCTCTGAATAAACAATATCAATTTTCTCAGGGTGAATCCGATTGAAGTCTGCTTCAAACTGAAATTCATAAAATATTTCAATTCAGTTATTATTAATGATGAATTGGAGAAAGATGAGCAGTATTTATGAATTTACTTAGTTAAAAACACAAATCGTTTTGGAAGTAACTCACCAATTCTAAGGCGTAAGGCATTTTTAAGTATGGGAACTTCTCAAATATTTTATCGATCTCAAAACTTGGCTCTTTGAAAAGATTTTGTCTATAATTAGAAGCTTTTTCCCATAATTCTAAAACTCTGACATATGGTGCTACTGCACTCTCCAAGAATATTAAATCATTTTCCACTTCATCTGAATCTTCTCTTTCTCCCCCAACTTCAGATTCAATTTTTTTTGCATCCGTTGTCATTCTTAGAAGGGCCCTTACGTTGAGGTACCGAGACCACAACTTTCCCCTCGCTGCTTGTTTTCTTAATCCATGTTTCGATGAAACGTACGGTATGTAATATGTTTCAGCGACTTCATTCGGGAAGAGGTGAATTATTTCCTTGCACACTTTTAGGAACGCCTCTTTTTTAAACTGAAACATTTAATGGAAATACCTGTTTAGGAACCATAATAATAAACATAAGAAATAAATTGGGACATAAGTATATGTAAACAGTGAACTCATAAAATACCTTTTCCCGGTAACAAATATCAATTCATTCACTAATATTTTGGACAGTTTATTTCTATGGTCATTGTTTAATTTGTCCCTGTTAAACAAGAGCACATTCCCTTCTGGTGTTTTCTTGAGAATTGATTCTATATCCTTAAATATTCGAAGTTTTATAAATAATCCTCACTTACATGAACCAACACTAACCATTGGATGAAAAATACTAAGAATCTTTGCCATTTTATTAAATGTTTCATCTTCAGTGAGTGAAACTTTTCTCTTCAATGAGTTCCTACTATTATTTAAATTTTCTTCTACCTCACTATAATCGTCAAACGACTCTAAGAGGACTTTGGATTCTTCATTTGGATTTATAATAATCATTGAATTTGCGGTTTCTGTAGAACAAGTACTCTCACTTTCTTCAAAATACTCAAATGCAAGATGATTATAAAAAATTCATCGTTTGAAGGTCCATCAAAACAGCTCTGAAGAATCAAATCACAGACTTATTATATACTTAATATATAATATATATATACATATATATATATATATATATATATATATATATATATATATATATATATATATATATATATATATATATATATATATATATATATATCTTGTTCAAGATCAATCGAACACATTGATTCGTCACTAGTAGGGAGCTGAGATGACTTACTACCTTGTTTCATTACTCTTCTTGTTTTCTCGGCTTTTTTATGGTGTATCAGTAAAGCGGTTTTTGCTTTTCTATCACCAGGTTTTGCTAATATCTCTGCTGATAGTAAGTCACATTTAGAGCAAGTATCAGTGCGTGGTTTATGGAAGGAAATCTGCGGGATTTTTTTTTAAATGTTCTGTAATAAAATTTGTACGTGATATGAGAGTATAGGTGTGTCTACCTTTAAAGGCACGGTACAGCCTGCTGATGTTCAAATCCTGGCTTAAGTACTCCTTATTGCTTTTCCTCCTTCCATAATGACTCTCGTTCCTTGGAAAAGAGTTCACATGTTCGATAATAAGGTCCACATCTGCTGCTGAGAACTTGCTGTTTTAAGCCTTATTACCCCGCTTTTCTTTGAAGACTACTTCACCATTTTTTTAGCTTTCACGAGAGTTTCAAAATCTGCGTTTGCTTATATCGAACACGTGCATAAAAGTATTCCTGCAAACCTGTACGACATCACCCTTTCCATCTGGCAATGAAAAACAAACTGTAGCTTGCCGTTTGCTGTCCTTTGCATCATCATACTGACCATGACGCCTTCGTTTTACATGAGTGATGACCATCAGACCCATCAAAAAGAAGTTTTGTTTCACATTGTCTTTCAGGGCATAGAAATCGTTGAACAGAACTTTTCTCTGTTTATGCGGGACCCAAACACACCGAAACTTACACTTGCAGCTGAACTGAAACAAAAAAGACATATTCTGTTAGAAAATTTAAACTATCAAGTTCAGCAGAGTTGCTTTAAAAACCAGTGCTTTAATAAAAGCAGAAAACAGTTTAATATTGTAAGTGAACTTTGGAAAATATCCAAGTAAATTTAGAAATTACGCTATTGAACCAAAATTCCTTTGTAAAAATCCATGAAATAGCACTAAAATTGAATATTAGACACTAAACATTAGGCACTAACATTGAATATTAGAATTAAGTAAATATTTTGTACATACCTCTTCTTTTGGTTCAGTTTTTCCTTCCACCAACAAGTTTTTATTGTTCACATAAGGTTTCCCTTCACTTCTACGACGTTTCCTTTCATCCCGAATCGATTCTCCCTTTTTCCGTTTCTTGCCCGTGTCACTATTTAATTCCATTGTATACACTTTATTCTGTATTCTGGGACTGGGACTAAAACTCACCACGAGGTAGAAATATAACCTTAATAGATAAGGTTGCAATTTAGTGATATGTTATCTGCCATAGACAAAGCTCACACTCAACTACACCTCGGTGGCACTTGGCCCGTTTTAGCCGAACCAGCTGGCCGGCACATACATCTCATACCATCTGGTGGGCCTTTTTTGAACAAATTAATGATCATGGTATTTAGCCCGCTTTTTAGGCTGTTGGCAGTGGCACTTAGCTTGCTTTTTCGGGTCTAACTCAATTTTTTATTTTTTGGCATTTAGCCCGTTATTGATGTCCAGTCTTCATATATATATATATATATATATATATATATATATATATATATATATATATATATATATATATATATATATATTGTCACGTTTTCTTTATGCTGATAGGAGGTTCAATAAAATATATAGGTTCGTTAATACCATATTTTAATTAAATAATTATTTAAGTGCATTACTAAAGTTCAGACATAGAAAAAGGAGAGATCAGTAGGGTTCACAATTATCATTACATTTTATGCTACATACCATCATTACATTTTCATGTTACATACCTTACAAAGAGCCGGGGCAAATATCAATTTGTCTACATCGTGTTATTGTGAGTTTTCAACAACGATGGAAATTTGGAAAAAACTAAAGCTTGAAGAACTGAACTGAAAACCGAAAACTGAAAACTGACTTGATTTTGAATTTGTCGCGATATTTATCTGTTTGGCGTACGTGACTATTTAATCAAAGAAAATGCTGACTTGCTTTCAGAGCGGATGTAAGCCAGACGCAAAAGCTGAATTTACGTTGCGAATTATTCCATTCGATTTAATAGAATAATTCAAATTAAAATAATTTGTTGGCTTATTAGGTATGTACTTGACATCTGCCCCCGCTTCGGACACTTTGGCCCCCAAAGTGAACATAAAAAAACAATCTGAAATGGAGATAAAATGAATACATTCACAACATCAAGACTGAAATTCAACAAAATTACATGAAAAACATCGATCTGAGACTAGGATACAAAATAAGTTACAAAAAAAATTGATCTGAGACAGAATTACAAAAAAATATACATATAAAATATTGATCTGACTGAAATTATTATTATTATTATTATTATTAATTACAATCAAATTTGTTACAGGTTTTCTATCTATAATATAATAAATTTATAATTCTATATTAATTAGTTTGGTCCTAGAAAACTCAATTCCTGTATGTACCAATGTTCTAACAGTTTCAATACTTATTTATATATCTAAATTTAAATTATAGACAGTGTAGTACAAATCAATAAATCGAAACAATTCAAACCAAATCAAAGAGACATTCAAGGAAAATAAGTCAAAGCAATGTTGCAAACTTTTCAATATTATTCGCTATAAAGGACTTACATCTCTGGATATAACTTCTTTTGCTAAGTTCCACTCTTATTGCTATTGGTAAGATATTGTGAATTTTAACACCCAGATAGTCAATAGATCTAAGGCTTAAATTTGTAGTGCTATTAGGTATTTTAAGGTTTTCTTTAGTATTAAATCTAGTACTATAGGAATGACTGTTTTGCTCTCCTATTGTAGGATACAAATACAAAATAAAATACAAAATATTGAGCTGAGCCTGGAATACAAAAAAAAGTTATTGTGAAACAATATAAGTGAAAGAAATAAAAAAACGAAACAATGAAATACAAATACAAGTCGGCACAACTGACCCTGTTAACAGTACGGCACTGGTCACGCAAAGTTTTCACTAATAACTTATAATAGTACAGCACTATCGCGTTCAGTTATTCGCTCTTCGTCACCTAATACTGGAATATGTTTATCGGTCTGCTTGACGATACTGGCCACTCTGTGATTGTTGTTGAAATGCGTCTTGTTCGGTGAGACATCTCAGGTTCCCCTTGTCGTAAATTCTTGACTCTTCTGTGAATAAGGAATGTGAATAAAGCATAAAGGCAATGAGATTTTTCATCCTCTACTAATTCGGTAGTCCCTCAGATATGTATATAAATGATAAGTATTGGTTTTAGATATTTTCTTCGGATGATTTGGCATGCTTTTTTTTCCTTCAATTGGTTGTGTTGGTTGGATGTCTCCACTTTGGGCCTACATGATCTATTTTTTCCGATGTTGGGGTAGGTCGATCATTTCATTGTCCAGTGACTAAAGAGCCCAGGTGAGTTCGATGTGCTTAGTGATATATAAGTGCCTTGGTTGTGACTCTCGGTATCTCTCATGTTTCTTACGTTCCATTAGTTACATGCAAATGAATAAAAATTGTTTTCTAGTCAGTTCCAGAAAAATTAACTCAAAACAGGTATTAATTGTTTTTATTTATTTATTTTTTATAATCGCAATAAACTATTCCTCGGTATATATTTATTTAAAGATAATGTTTCATCAATTTTATTATTTGTTGATACGCTCAACCTTGTTTCGGCAACATTCACTCAATTAAATTTATTAATGAAAACTCAAATATTCTTAGTTCGCCCATACATTCTCATTACTTCATATCATTTCATACAACTTCATCATACTTCAATTCACTTCACTTCATAATATTTCATACCATACTTCAATATACTTTAATTCAATTCACTTCATATTATTTCATCTTACTTCATTTCACATAATTCTCCCGGGGTTCAACTAGGTGGAAATCCCTGGTTACTGTCAGTAATTGGGTTAAATTCCGTCAGTCAAAAACAGCTGGCTAGTTCCGTTTCATTTTCTTCAGGACCAAAACAGCACGCAGTCTTCCCTTACATTTCTTTACTATTTCATATAGGTTGGCTAGTTCTATATGTAGAAACGTAATGAGTTCGAAAATAATGGAAAAAAAAGTTGTGTAAATTTCGGGAAAATACGCTTGTTAGCTCGAATTATATTCGGCTGATTTTTGTTAATGAATTCATAGGCAAATATTCTGTCTTGATATAATATAAAAGGAAATATTGGTTATAATTTAGTGAATGTATTCAATTAAAACACAAAAGAAATTGTGCAAACAGAGAAATGAAACACATATTTTAACAATACTAATATCTTATAGATACTCGGGACTGAAAAAAAAAATTCGAAGTAAAGATACGAAGAGATTGAAAGAAATTTCATAATATATATGAATATGAATAATAGAATATGAATAACAGAATATATGAGTAATAGAATATATGAATAATAAAATATATGAATAATATAATATGGAGCATCCAAATTTACAGAAATGAATAATGAAAATTCGGAATGTGCGAATATTTCCCCAAATAAATCTTGTTTTGCAATATATTTAGAGGATCAAGAGATTAAATATTCTGAAGTTGAGTACTAAGAAATGATTTCAAAATGTGGTGAAAAAGGTGATTCATTGATAATTGATAGATTTAAGGAACAATATTTTAGAAATTGTAAACGGAATTATTTTTATTTTATTAATTATAATTAAGTAACGTTAACATAAAGGACCATATACTACTACTAATGTGCGAGGTTGAATAGGATGGCTCCACGGTTCGTTGTATGGTATTATTTTAATTAAAGTATGAGGTATGTAGCAATATGATTTTATTCAAATTGGATTACACGCTATAATAACTGACAAAAAAATAGAACATACTATTTATGAATAAAAAACTAATGTTGGCTTACCGTTTTCTGGAGAATTTCAACATAATGAAATTCTAAGAGAAAAATCGATAAATCGAACACACAGCTCAAAACAAAAGTTAGTGAAACCGTCATGGAAATTCAGGAATAACTGTGGCGACCTTCTGTTACTCACTAATCTAGTGCAAAAAGGTTTTACAAAGAAATGTTCTCAAACTTTTTCCTGGATTATTTAAATTCCTGATCTGCCAATAAAAAAAGTGTTTTGAATATCTTAATTTGGTACAACAAAAGCCAAAATATATATAAATTTTTCTGGAGCAGAAAACATTTATTTTAGAAAGCCTCTCTCTAGTATAAATTTACAATAATAGCAGATTTAAATAGTGTCATGGGTCATATATTTGAAATGTATGTTTCAGTCTATTATTTTTGTGATTTTCTTTCTAAGAACCTTTTGCGAATATATATTGTATTGTATTACGCAATAAAGAACAACTGCATAAGTACTGTTTTTTATTACATTGTTCAAAACCAAAAAATTTGCGAAACTACGAGTGTATATTTTTTAAAGAAATATTAGAAAAAATTATCCAGATCCAATTGGGTTTTAACACAACAAAAAAAAATAAATTTTTTTAAAGATATGTCACAAATCCTCCAAACAGAATATTTACAAAATCTAATTCAAGTGGAAATTTCATTAGATTTTAAAAATCACTTTCACTAGGTTGAGCACACATATTAATAAGGGTAATTTATAAAATAAAACTCATCTCTTTCATCATTAAAAAATACATTTTATTCATGCAATATACAAATTTTTAACAGCCATTTTACTTGTACTGTGTGCAATAATGAGTGTTAAAATTTTGAAATATATATTTTTTTACTATTTATTATACAAAATACATATAACAAAGAAAAATAATAGAGATTCCTCCTAAGATTTTGAGACAGATTACTTGGATCAGGTTCAATTTAACAGCCATTCGTTAGTATGTTTAATAATAAATTTAATTTTCAATCACATGAGAACACCTTTAGCAAAAAAAATATTCATTCTTGAATAATAATGGAATTTAATCTGTTTTTTCTTTGAAAATTTCTTTTATTGTATCAATTTTTTCCTTGTGTCGTCTCTCCCGTGCTTCTTCTTATCTCTCAAAAATTTCCCACACGGTCCCCTGTATTGTTTGGCTCTTTCTTTTTTTGGGAGTTGAAGAAGATGAAGTTGAAGGGCTTTCTGACCTTTCATAGGTTAGAGGTACTACCTTGTCAATTCTATTTTTCTTAATTGTAATCCTCTTGGCAGTGCATACAACTTCAGGTTCAATAGAATCATCATTAGCTGATATTTTATTGAGTTCATACTCAAAGAGTATTTCCATTCTAGATGAACCTGACTATATTGCTAAATTATTGTCAACTGCTGTTTTTTCGCTTTAATACAGTTTTGTATCGGTTTTCTACTTAAACACCAGTTTTTCTTGTTTCACAATACTCATTTAAAATTTCAGCAATTTTTAACCACATGCATTTCTTCGTTTCAATTTTTTTTTGTCCTCGCGGATGTAGGTCGAGGTGGGCGTGGTCTCCGGTCAGAACTCGCTGCGATTTCTCGAATTCCGTACGGAATCGCTGGTAATCCGGCTCGTTCCTATTCTCCAGTGGCTTCTCTCCAATATTATGATGACCGATTATAGTAAAATATCAGATAGCCTCGAATTCAAAAATTCGAAATATGGGCGTGGCCTAAAAATTTCGAATAATTCTTGCTTTTGGAGCTCAGAGATGTCGACGAAAACTGTAAGACTTGAAAAAGTCTTTCGGATTTGAAGCAGTATGTGAACAGTGACTGATTCTCAATTCCGTTACATCTTTCAGGATCACTTGAAGTAGTTCTCGCTTCGACGTCTCGGTGCAGAATGTCTGGATTCCAGTTTCATCAGTGTTATATATCTGGTTTGCTGCAAACTTATATTTGGCTATTACCTGCTCCAAAACATCAAAATAATTATTTAATTGATGTCTGTTAAATCCCATTATACGAGCAATGCTCGTTTTCCGCGGTTGTCTAAAGGAAAGCTTACTTCTTTTTAAGAACAGCCTAGTAAAATCTCGGCCTGCTAATTTCTTTTCTGAAGAAAAAGGATGTTTCACTTTATTTTTTTCAGCATATACAAAAATGAGATAACGTAGGGATTTAAGAGTTAATCCATAGAATCGTTTGTCCAATTCTCTACAGTGTTGCACTATCTCAGTTTCTTGCATATCTGTAAACACTGGTCTGAACCTACCCAAACTATTGGCGCCCTTTCTATTTTTTATTCGGTTTCTTAACGTTGCTTCAGAAAATACTAAGGCGGCGGCAGATTTGCGAATGATTAAATTCTTGGCCTGATTGAGTAAAGCATCTGTTAGAGGCCTCCTCTCACTTTTTCTCTTATAATTTCTGAAAACCAAATAAAAAAAATGGAAACTTCAGGTAGGTAGAGAAGAAAGAACCTTTTATTCAAATTAAAAGAAATATTAAGAGTACATTTGGTAACAATATTTCATTGCCAAATGGGACAAAAGTACTTGCATACTTTTGCTTCTGAAGAGTTTCATTAAAAGTATCTAAAAACGGAAACCAAAAGTGTTTCAATTAGAATAGGTCAATCTTCTTCTTTTGAGGTCTCTATATTTTTGCATTAAGGAGTGGGTACTTCGTCCTTTGAGAATTTAATTTTCTGCACTTAGTGACTCTAATTCTTGGAGGGATGGCTCAGACCCTTCAAGAGTATGGTGATGTAAATTTTTTTTAAATATTTCTTTCGCAGGAGTCGAAAAACTAGGTCGTTTTCCTGAAACAAACAGTACATATATATTCATATAGCACTTATATGTATGGGATTAATGAAGAATGTTAATTATTGGCTGGTGGTCCATTCATTATAAATAAGAGATAATGAGCAGTGTTGTTCATCCGAATTCATGAGACTGCATGGTATTTCAATATATGAGAGTTAAAAATGTAATAATCGTTTTCCTACAGCTATTAAGCAATTGGGTATCAAATGGTACAATCTACATTCCATCAGAAAGGAAACAACAGTGACGCAATTTGATGTCCTATAATATTGCTTTGAAATATGAAAACCTAATAGTACTTTCCTAAATGTACAAAAAAAAACCCTTTGTTATTTTAGATTTCATGATTTCTGTTTTTTCAATGAAAAAATTCACCAAATTATTTGAAAATCATGAGTTCTGATCAATATCATCTCCTAGAGTATTCAAAATCAAAAGCTTTTGCTTGTGCGTGCACCTCCTCTTGTGCCAAGACGTAATAGGGTATGCGAGTGAAATCCCTCATTAGCTCATATGATTTCATCCCATGTCCCCGTAGTACCATTATGACCTGTTCTTTCAGTTTTGGAACAGAGAAATCGGATGTTTCGACCACGGCCTTGATCCAGGCTCTCTTCATGATTGTCTTCGCTCCTATCCACTCCTGGAACTCGATCACTGTGGTCTTGATCTCTGGTGTGTTCAGATATTCTGTCATTTTCAGGCCAGAGGTTGCGCAGAAGGCTTTTCACCTCTTGTGCAGATAGGCTAAGTTGTTGTGAGGGGTTTCGACTAACGGTTTCCCCAACACGCAAAACCCTGCCAGTCCCATAAAGGCTATTGCTAGCCTCCCTTCAGGAGTTCTGACTTTTGACCCCTCAGTCGTGGTGCAGCTCAGTTTTTTTGCCGTAGCACATCTTGGGAGCTCTACCTAGCAGACTTGCCGTTGCTGAGATGACAGTGCTTGCATATGACATGGCGCACATGTGCGTTTCTATGTTGCAGCCTATCTGAAGTCAACAGCGAGATGGGCGGTTTTTGGGGTCTCCCGATTTAATGTTTTTGAAATATACAGAGTGACCCAAACAAAAGATACATATCAAAGTTTCATTTTTTCTTATGGAACACCCTATATGTTTTCACATTTTTAGATACTATAGACCAAATAGAGGTGAGTTACTGTTCCCTATACCTAGAACTAACCGTTGCTGAGGAATGTTGAGAAATTGAAAAATACGGACCATAATTTAAAAATTGTTCACACCCTGTAACAAGTAACGAGCTGCTTGTAGCTGAATTTACAGCTTAGCTGAAAGGTTAAAGTTAACTACCACATAAAGGTTTTATTTCAATATTGTACAGAGTAGTGAAAAAAATTGCGCCAAAGTTTGGGCACATTTTTTATTGAATAACTTCTTATAGTTGAATGGAACATCCTGTATTTAATGGCATATTTTGAGGCAGAATTAGATAGAATTAGATTCCCTTTGAAACTATATCAGGGTTCTCTATACCTATCTCTTATGATTTTCACGCAAAAGACGTTTTTATATTCTACTTATGAGTAATTTCTTCATCTTAAGAATGGAACATTCTGTTTTGTAATTAAAAAGCATTTTCAAAATCTTTTTATTAAGGAATACGTAGATTCGCTAAAAGCACGAGTTTATATTTTTGCAAATACGGTGTATCTCAAGCAAAATGCAGGCATAAGTATAAACTCACATTTATTTCCATTTCTAAAGTTTTAAAACATTCTTGAAAATGAAGGATTACCTGTCTTAATTATTTAGACGGAATTTGTTAAATTGTCCCTATTTATTAGCAAATGTATTAGGCTTCATCGAAAAATAACTCCCAAAATAATATTATTATTGGGTCAATAAAAATTACATTTTCAGAAAAGATCCAAAAGGATTATACTACAAAAATTTAATGAATAACACTCCATCTTTAACACCTTGGTATCATAATTGTGAAATACACAGGCATTTTATAGTTACCATCAATCGTTTACGCACATCCCACGGCCTTTTCGGTAAACACATGTTTCGTATAGGCTTGAGACAAAATCCCCTATGCCAATGTGGAGAAGAAGAAACACTGGAACACATCTTCATGCTATGTCCCTTATATGAAGATAATAGAAGAGAGTTATTCACTGGAATTTATAGATGCCTGAAATCAGGCCCCATAAATTGGTATACGATAATTGCTAGTAATAACATGAACATATATCTGATGGTCTACGATTTCCTAAAGAAGACCAATTTGAGAATATAACATATGGCAATATACACTTCAATCGGACCTCCTTGACGTGGAATCACCTTTAGTAGCTCCTGAGTTACAGAGGAGCTTCATTAATTTATTATATAATTATTTGTATATTAATTTACATTGCTGCTGAGCGTATGTTCTAATAGAACGAGCTCATTAGGAGACCCCACTAGAGTGGAGGCCTCACTATAATAAAAAAAAAAAAAATATGACTGTCATCAAAGTTGCGATTTCTTATAATACAATTTTTTTCAATAATAGTAGCCTTTGGCCTAGATGACGTTAGTTATTACTTTGAAAGAACAATTATTTGACAGGAAGAATACTTAATCAAATCATTGTTATTGTGTTAAGTAGTTTGAAATTAGTATTTTTTGAAAGATTGTTACAATTTAATTAGTTAAAATAGGACTTTACCCTAGGGAAGAACGAATTGATATGATTTTGATAATTATGAGTGTAATGAAAATTGCTTATTAGCGTCAAGAGTATATGCCCAACGGTATCCTAACAGGCTTCATCCTAAGAAGCGTTCATTGGAAAAGTTGTTGCAGCTTTTCTGAAGAACAGGCAGTGTGTCTTATAATAAGCCAGAACGACAAAAACCGGTTACCCGAAAAGAGGAAATCGAATATTTAGTGATGGAATCTCTAGTTGAAGACCCTCAGACAAGTCATCGAAAAATAAATGAAGCAACTGGAATAAGCAGACAGAGCATCCAAAGAATACTTAAAAAACACAAATTTCACCCTTATCACATTCAACTACATTAACAGCTTTTTGAAGATTAATATCGACGACTGAATTTTTGTTTATGGCTTTTAGAAAATTTTGCTGATGACGAAAAGTTTTTTGAATATGTGCTTTTTCCCGATGAGTCATCTTTTCACAACAACGGATTAGTTAATAGACATAACTTTCACTACTACAGTGACGAAAATCCTAATATTGTTAGAACCCTTGATCACCAGCACAGATGGTCTGTTAGCGTGTGGGGTGGAATAATTGGAACGCGATAGTTGGTCCATACTTTTTCGATGGTTCCTTGAACGGCGCCATGTTCCTCGAATTTATTACGGGCACTTTGCATATACTGTTGGAAACTATACCTCTTGATATTCGTCAAAGGATGTGGATACAGCTAGATGGTGCTCCTGGGCACTTTGATAGACTTGTTAGAAACGAATTAGATGGACAATATCCAAATAGATAGATATGACGAGGAGGTAAACAGAACTGGCCAGCCAGGTGTCCGGAACTAACAAGTCCCGACTTTTTTTTATGGGGACATATCAAAAATGTTGTTTTCTTTGGTCCTGTATCGGCAA